>CM076581.1:626733318-627010606 GCA_034641835.2 Pinus albicaulis
CTTTGTTCTCTTATGGAAGACAGAATTATTTGATAAAGCTATTGTTGAGTTGTTATCACAATAAATTATTGTTCCTTTTTCCTGTTCCTGACATAAATATTTGAGCATTCTTCTCATCCATACTGCTTGGCGTGTTGCTGTTGTTGTTCCCACATATTCTGCCTTTGCTGGTGACAAAGCAACTATTGGTTGCTTCTTGGAAGCCCATGAGATGGCTCCCGATCCCAAACTAAACACATATCCAGATGTGCTCTTCCTGTCATCTACACTTCCAGCCCAATCACTGTTGGTGTAACCAATCAATTTAAAATTTTTAGATGAGGAGTATAAAACACCATACCCCTTCATTCCATTAACATACCTTATAATCCTCTTGGCTGCCTGCCAATGAGTCTCTTTCAGCCTTTCCATAAATCTGGAAATTAAACTTACAACATGCATAATATCTGACCTATTTGCAGTCAAATACATGAGGTTGCCAACTATTCTCTTGTACAAACTTGGATCAAAATCCTTGCTACTCTCTTCTTCGCTTAATTTTAACCCCATGATAGTTGGAGTTACAACTGCTTTGTTGTTCTACATGTTGAATATTTTCAACACTTCTTCAACATATTTTGCTTGGGAAATAAAAATCCCATTTTCATTTTGCTCTACTTCTATTCCAAGAAAATATCTAAAAAAACCCAAATCAGTCATTTCAAATTCACTCTTCATGACTTCTTTAAAATCAGCAATGAGAGAAACTTCATTGCCAGTAAAGATTAAATCATCTACATATAAAACAATAATAAGAATCTTACCATCATTTTCTTTTATGTAGATTGTGGGTTATCCATCACATTTCTCAAATCCATTTTCGGTCAGGTAAGCATCTATCCTAGTGTACCATGCTCTCGGTGCTGGCTTCAGCCCATAAAGAGATTTCTTCAACTTGCATACTTTATGCTCTTGGCCTTCAATCTCATAGCCTGGAGGTTGTTCAACATATACCTCTTCTTTCAACACTCCATTCAGGAATGCATATTTCACATCCATTTGATAATCCTTCCATTTGTGTTGTGCTTTTATGGACAACATTGTTCTCACTGTTTCCATTCTTGCAACTGATGCGAAAGTTTCCTCATAATCTCTTCCTTGTTTCTACTTGTAGCCTTTCACAACAAGTCTTTCTTTGTACCTTTCAATCTTGCCTTCACCATTTCTCTTGGTCTTATAGACCCATTTTACTCCAATGACTTCTTTACCTTTAGGGAGGTCCACTAACTCCTATGTATTACTCTTTTCTATTGCACCAATCTCTTTGTTCATTGCTTCAATCCATTTTTCTTCTTTTACAACATCTTAAAAATGAATTGGGTCATCAACATGACAATACAAAGAAAATAAAGAGTTCAGACCAGCATTATCATTTACCTCTCCTTGTTCATAAATATCACTCATATTTCTGAATCTCGGTCTTCTTGGTGTACTTGGAGTTCCACTTGAACTCGAGGGAGTTTCAGTTTCCTGTGGTGTGCTTGGAGAAGCACTTCCTTGATTTCTCAAGGTTGTTCTATTTCCAGCTTGTGGTGTGGTTTGTTGTGCTTACGGTGGTGGAGGAGGAGCCATCGTGGAGGAACTATTTGCTGTTGTGCATTCCTCTTCTTCTTCATGAGACACACATGTCTTCACATTCACTGTTTTCTCTAAGCTTCCATCCCAAGCTTCTTCCTCAATAAACTACATATCTCTGCTTATTATTACTTTCTTGGTGGGTGGATTATAGAGTTTGTATGCCTTAGAATCATCACTATATCCAAAAAAGATACATTTCTCCCCCTTGTTTTCCAATTTCTTCCTTAGCTGATCCGGAATGTGTGCATATGCCACACATCCAAAAACTTTCATGTGGGTGACATGCTGCTTTATGCCGCTCCACGCTTCTTCCGAAACTCTTTTCATGACAGCTTTAGTTGGGCATCTATTCAAGATATACAGTTCACAATTGACAGCTTTAGCCCAATACTCATTTGGAAAATGTTTTTCCTTCAACATACTTTTGACCATGTCCATGATGGTCCTATTATTCCTTTATGCAACACCATTTTGCTGTGGTGTGTACATTGTGGTAAACTGCTTATGTATGCCATTCTCCCTACAAAAACATAGGAACTCTTTGGAGATGTATTCTCCACATATGTTAGTTCTTAGCACTTTGATGTAGTGCCCACTCTTCTTCTCAACGTGAGATTTTAAGTGGCAGAACTGTTCAAATACTTCACTCTTCTGTTTCAAGAAATACACCCATGTATTTCTGGTGTAATCATCTATGAATGTCAAAACAAGCTTATACTTAGAGCTTCTATGTAGCTTGTTTCATTTGAATAGCTTACCTTTCTTATCACGAGCTTAGTCATATCCCCCCGTTCCAATCTTTAGACGGGATTAGTGTACCCTATATAAGCCGCATAAACTATAGATACAAGGTAAGTAATCAAGCTGAGTGGTATCAAGCTTAGGACTACTTATACACACAGATATACCTAGCAAGCTCCTTGTTCAGGATCGTAATACATGTTATCATTGATTATGCTTGAATTGAACATAGCTTATACTCTGTATTACTTATGGATACATGTTCTCTTTTATTGAATATGAGTAACCTTATGGTTTATAAGCTTATACCTAATCAAGTACTGAATAGATATGGAATGCTCTTTTTTCAATCTATACTATCTACTTGTATATCCAGCTTTATTAGAGCTTACATGAGAGTTATGGTGTGTTGTATTCCCATTGATATTTATAGCTTAGTAAGATCACTAGCTTGTATGCATATAATAGAGATAGTAGGTTAATCTTTACTCATATAACATGCTTGAACACATGGCTAATCATGACCTATATAACATGGATACTCTTACTCTACCTGCTTGGTTCTTACTCATTACCCGTATTGAATAGGGAATCAGTACTAGTTAAGCTTCACTGGTGTGGTATATGCCCGATCATGTTCTATCTTATAGGGATATGTGTTCTACTATATCATTTACTTGTATCCCCATTGTGTAGTAGCCATTACACTAGCTTTCCCTTATTCAATAATATGGAACACGGTAAATCAAAGTATGGTACTATATCAATGGTGTCCTGTATAGTACAGTGAGCTTAATCTATGGGTTTATTAGTACTATCTGCCTTAATTTCTCTTATTGGGTTGTATATGTATGCGATGAATATGGGAATATGAATAAGAAGACAGCTAATACAACACATATAAGGAATAGGCAGCTTAACAAGATCACAACACTATAAAGTCCATGGTATATACATAATAAAGCACATATATGAGCAGAGTCAACACCATCTCAAAAGGGTGAAGTATTAGCATGATGTTCAAAAACCCTATTATAGGTATAACCTAGTTGTATTCCCATTACTTATAGAGATAGTGCTTATCATTGATGCTGACTAACCAAGCTCTATACCCTTCAAAGCTATTCCCGTATTCAATAGGTAGAAGATAGAGTAGTACTTATGGTAATAAAACATCACTATCTCATTGATTCAATTGGTTCGAGTGCAATATGTAACCTTTGTATAATAGATGAACGTAACAATGGTAATCACAAGGGAATTCGACATAATTTTTAGACCAATAGTGTAAACATGTAGACTAGTAGCTTATGATTACAGCTGTAACTATAAGTGATCACTATTCCCATATAAGCTGAAAGAGTGATTAGTATATACTGTAAGTTCAACACACATTATATTAAGTATAAACTCCATTACTTTACCATGATCTCAGATTAGCTTACATGTTACTAGTAATGAGTATCCATTATGATTACTTTCTAATATGGAGTTATAGCTAGTCAATAAACGGGATTTATACTAATGAAAGCTTATGATCTACTAGTATTCACAACTCTTATGAGTCACGTATTTAACATAATCAACGTACCGTGAGTGTCCCCTTTCCTCCTTTTCCCTATCCTGCTTCGCTGGGCTAATCCGACCCACCCCACCCACTACCCGTTCCTCTTGTTCCTACCAGCCATACCCTCTATATCTTGGGCAGAAGCGCGTTGCTCAAATTGCCTTTTAGGCCGCCATCGAGGTTTTGTCTCGGGCTGAAGCCAGCACAATCTGAATCTGAACATGAAGCAGAATAACTACTCGCCATATCTACGTTCAACTAGCGATAGTCAATCATTGTCCGGTCATAGCTTGCTTTGGAAACTAGCTTGGATCCCCCCCGGCTGAATCCACTGGCTCTAACCCACTATTATCCGCATATAAGTATAGTAATGAGGTAAGTATGGAACTTACTTAACGTGTCGCATCTATACGTTTCACTTTGCCATTGGTAAGTAATCTTAATATACAATCTTATGATACATTCTCACTCCCGGTCCTTGGATAGTCAATCATTGTCAGGTCATAAAAACCATAGGGCATAGGCTATAAGGACTAATGGGGAATAATCCATATCACATAAGCTAGTGTGAGAAAACATATTGAAAATATGAAGAAGGCCTATTTAAACTATGCTATTGGGTGCCTTCCTCTCTGCTGCTAGAGTTGAGTCAAGCCCATGCACACTATCTAATTAGTGCAACAACTTGTAGTTAAACCTCCCAAAAGAGAAATATTAGCTTTGGCAATTTCAACTTGCCTTGATCTTGCCTAGGTCCAGTCCGTAAGTTTTATCTCTTGCCGTTCTGATTCTCTCTCTATAACTCCTAAACCCACTAGCCCGACTAACCCAATGGGGGGATTACTTACCCTCCTATAGTAGTGTCCAATGGGGAATCAACACAACAAGGAAATAATCCAAATATATGATATCGCGCATATATATGTTTACCTTTACCATTGTAAGTGAATTGTAAGTAATCTGCTGAATCTGCAATCTAAAGCCGAGAGGAAGGATAAAAATAAGTTCCCATTGTTGAAAACAACTAGAAGACATTCTTGGTTACATATTAGCATATTGATTTAGCCATGCAGCCGCCATAGGGTCTTCAATCGATACTCGGGAGACCATTATAGTCAATGCCTATGGGAAACTCTAATCCGCTCCAATCCCATATGGGCAAAATCCTGGGGCATCATCATAAGTCTGCCAATAGTAAGTAAGTGCCCAGGAGGTCATAGCTAGCTGGTCATCCAACAATAGTAGCCAGTGTCTCAAAACAAGAGATCAACATGGCCTCAGGTTCTTTGGTCGGGGCAGGAACAAAGCAGGAATGAGGTGGTGATCCTACGATAAAAAAGATAAAACAGGCCCTCACAACGACACTACCCATGCATGACCCTTTCAAAACAGGAGGTGGTTGTGGTGAATTTCCACAGGTAGTTCTTAGTGCACATGTGGACTACACTACAGCTACTCTCTTTAGCATAGCAGATACAGCAGCTTGCCTACCCTCTTCCAAATAGTAAAAACACCCCCCCCCCCATGATACATAGACAGGAGGTGATATTTTATGGGCCCACCCGATAATCCCCCGTTACCAGTTGGACGTGATCCGTAGGTAGATCTTCTGTGCCCTAGTGGTTGGGTCATCTATGTGGTACCAGTTATGTGAACAGGATGGAGTTCTATGTGACCACCAGTTCTCGATCCGCCCGCCGTGTTGCCCAGAGAAAGGATGTGTTCGTGCCAAGTTCTACATAACCTATACTACTACGTGCATAAACTATCTATGGTGGGTGCAGGAATGAAAAGCTATAGATAGTCCCTAGTCTATGATAGATACTCGCATATATACGTTTCAGTTAGCCTAAGTAATTGAAATATGCAATCTTAGAGCATATGGGAACATACTAATTGAAGTGAGGGCTACTTGTAGTACTACCTGGAATCTACTAATAGTGTATGAAAGGTTCAAGTGGCGATACAGCGCATTCAAAGGGCCTTTGTAGCGCTTTATAACTCACCCGTATTCATTCAGTCTACCCAAGCACTGAAGGAATTGTTTAGGTCATTGTATTGGTACGTAGCTCGGTACGTAGCTCTCTCTTGAACCATTGCGGGACGGAAAAGCTGGTACGAGACGGGAAGGAAGGGCACTCAACCAATGGACCAGCGGTAAGGCGGTAAGGGATGGGCGGAGGATCCACCATTCATAGGTACGTGTGCGGTATGGAAGGAAGGCACGAAACTACAGAAGCCAGCAAGGAGACACGAAGCGGGAAGGGAAGCTCTAGTGGGTGCGACATGAGATGAGCGGATTGGCTGGCCCTTGTTCCAAATTCTTTATCTCATGTCAAGGAGCTTCAGACCCTTGAGCGGGGTTAGGCTCCAACGAAGCTCTTTCTCGATCTTGAACTAATCCCCCATCTAAGGTAAGGCGGAGGTTTTGGACATTATCCTTACGAGATTATTTGACCGTGGCGGAGGTTTGAGCAGAATACACTCTTAGTTAGATAAGTACGGTGATTGGATTCGAGAAAGCGTAATTACATATATAATATATGCATTCACGCTCTATCAATCGAATAATGAATTCGATAGCATAATTACATATATAATGACATATCTCTATTTGGATATTATGGATCGATGATTCGAGCTACGATCCCATACGACACTAAAGTGTAATGACATATATAATATATGCATTTAAGAATGAAATAATCATAAATGCATAATTACATATATAATATATGCATTATCTTCTAAAGCGTAATGACGCGCTATAATATCAAGCAGCATCGGCTGCAATGAGAGATCGATTTCGCTCACTTCTGCCATTCGTTTCTTCCAGTCAGTAATTCGATAGATTATATACGTCATTACGTAATGATGTGCTTTCAGGCTCGACCATAAGGCCCGTTAGGGGCTCGGCCGAGGTTACGAGGTCGAGGATGCGCAAGCAGGCTCGACTAAAAGGAGAGGCCCGGTAGGCCCTCTTCATTCATTCTTTCGCGGACTTATATTCTTTCTCTCGTGTATGTTGTATACTTGGGGGCCATCTCTCATCTGGTGGTCAATCCTTCTCTGCGGTAAGGTTACTTATCTCTCGGGTATGGTTGAACGAGTGGGTATGGTTGAACGGGGACTTCTCTCGTCGCTTGGCGGACTTATCTCGCGTACGAAACTAGGGAACTCCAAGCGGCAATATGCTCATATGGTAATAACTTCTTGGCTCAATATATTATGGTTAACCTGTCTTTGTTCGTCTGGCGATAACAGGCCTTCTCCTTCCTCTCTCGGGTAAGGTTCCTCGAAAGGGGCTTTCCTTATCTCTCATCTGGTGGGAACATGGAGAAATATATACATGTATGTGCACAACTTGGCTCTCTATTTTCCGGTGGGAACACGTATAGGTCGTTCGCTCGCTTGAGCCACCCCAACCCAACCCAACCCACCCCACCCCACCGGTGGCCAGGCCAAGCCAATCCAAGCCAAGCCAAGCCCAAGCCACCTTATTCGGGTTCAAGTAGCACTAAAACGCATGTAAATGCCAATTGAGGCGGTTTTTCACTTATTGGGGAATGGCCAATAACCCGACCTTTCCTTCCTACTAGCTTGAATAGAATGGTCCAAGGACGGCTACAACACTGAGCACTTAGACTGAGATATCCAGCTAGCAAGTCTTCCAGCTATAAGTTGGAATACCCACCCTTAGACCCGGGAATTTTTTGCCAGCTAAATATGACATTTGCATTGTTCCAGACAAATCTGAGTGGAAAATCTCTAAGGGTGTCTTTTCCCTTATACTCTTCCCTGCTGGAAAGCTTTCTCTGTGTTGTTTTCCCAAGATGCAACCTTCACAAAGGTTGTCTGGTTTCTCAATCAGTGGTAATCCTTTTACCATACCCTTTCTTTGCAACAAGTTCAGGCCCTCAAAATTGAGATGTCCAAATCTCAAGTGCCATAACCATTTTTCATCTTTCACTTCCTCTTGAAAGACCTCTTTTGTTACAACTAATACATTTCTTTTTTCCTTCAATTCTATCCTAAGCTTGAGAGGAAACATCCTATTGCTTGTCATCTGCACCTTTGCAATGACTTTCTTGCTTGGAGGTATGTCCATGATTGTGCACACATCATCTTTAAAGAATACATTGTAGCCCTTGTTTATCAGTTGTCCAATGCTCAAAAGATGATATTTCAAGCCAGGTACATAATATACATCTAGCACAAACTTTCATTCTCCTTTTCTTGTCAGGATACTTACTCTGCCTTTTCCCTTGACAAAGATCTTACTATGAGTTCCTGTTGTTACCTCAGATTTAACGTTTTCATCTAGATTTGCATACATTACTATGTTTCCAGTCATGTGGTTACGACAACCTGAGTCTAAGAACCACACATAATCTTGTCTATCTTGCGCTATATTACATGTTAACAGCACATTCTTCTGGTTCTTTTCTTCTTTTGTAAAATTAGCATTCTGCCTATTATTCATGTCATTTTTCTTTTTCCTACATTCATTGGCATAGTGCCCATATTTCTTGCAATAATGACATTGGACTTGGGATTTTTCATACCTTTGTCCATGAGCTTGATGTTGGCTTGAGCCTTCATTCTGGTTATGATTACTGCCCCTTCCACTCAAACTTGCAAGGCTGTTTCTTCCTCTATTTTGGCTTTTGCCTCTTCCTCTGTTGTTTGCTCTGCCTTGACCTCTGCTTCACCCAAAAGACATTCGAGTCTTGAAATCTTGTTCCAATGAGGAATCTGTTCCTCTGTTTAGTCTATGTTCATGAGACATCAGGGAAGCACTAAGCTCATCCACTGTAAATATTGAGAGATCCTTTGTATCTTCTATTGCCACTACTATGGCATCAAATCTTGAGAGTAAACTTCTCAAGATTTTCTCCACTATTCTTCTTTCTTCAAGTGTCTCTCCATGAGACCTTACATGGGTAACCAACCCAATAACATGAGTGAAGAATGAGTCTACAGTGTCAGACTCTTTCATACAGAGAGTTTCAAAATCTCTCCTTAGCATTTGCAACTTTGCTGTCTTCACCTTCTCCATGCCTTGATAGGCTATTTTGAGAATATCCCATGCGTCCTTAGACTTTGTTGTTGCTGCAATCCTTGGAAAAATACCCTTGTGCACTGATTGAAAAAGATAGAAGAGGGCTTTGGAGTCCTTCTTCCTATTATCTCTTAACAAGTCTCTTTCTGCTGCTATCAAAGCAACTAGTGTTGCTGCATCTGCTGGTTCTGGGTAGCCATTCTCAACTAGCTCCCATATGTCCTGTGAAGCAAACATGGCTCTCATTGTGATTTCTCAATATTCATGATTCTTCCCGTTAAACAGTGGAAGTTGGGGATTCATCATACTGGTGCTTGCTGCTGACATCGTAACTGTGCAAACCAGACAATTTTCTTGACTATGTAAAAAAAACAAACAGAAGCTTTCTCTCTGCTCGAGAAAGTCGCTTCAATAAACTTCTTAAAGCTTCTATAGTGAAGAGCGATCTCTACTTCATTCAATGAGCACCTAGACTAGCTCTGATACCATGTTGAAATTTCTGAAGAATTCATTAACACACAGAGGAAATAAAATTCCTCTTCTACAACACAGAGATTTAAAAATAAAATTGCAGACAGAGAGATGACATAAAAATTTCAATTTCATTAAACTATAAAAATCTGTTAGAAAATAGGGTTCTTCAGAACTACTATGTTCTGGATTCACAAAATAAATCTTCTGCTGGCTACTACACATGTAGCTCATTCTTTCACTATTTCACTCACAGCAAAAATTACTCTCTCTGTCTTTGTTTCTGCCTTCGGGCTAGAAATTACAATGCAATAGATTAGACTGTCTTTACAATACACTCACGGCATATATATATATATATATATATATATATATATATATATATATATATAACATTACAATATGTATATATTATAAATATTCCATATTTATAATATATATAACCAAAGTTAAAATAAAACATGTGCCGTGGTAAAAGTCGGTAAAAGTAAATAATAATAAAAACATTAAAAACTTTATGCTAAAGTTCAAAACCTTATTCCCTTTATACTTTTTGGGGGAGTGCTTGGAGATCATTCACGTGAGTTCCCTTATCCCCCGGAATTGCTGTGTGTCCAGAGAGGAGATGACATCACTCATTCTGGTGGGCCATCTTCCTCTTTCACTGCCCATCCTTGCTACCTCCCGGAATTGCTGTGTATTTAATATGGTTGGCGTAGAATTGATGTGGTAGATGCTGCAGATAAGAATGCAAGGTTGCATGAAGATCAGAACTGGGGATTTTGACTGCCTTTGTTTTCCTTTTGATCCCATCAAAAGTTATGCCGTCGTCCTTCAAACTCCCATCAACATTAACTCGTCGTCTTTATTTTCTGCTTACAGCAGTTGGAATTAAATTACAACATTGTTGAGGTGGGGTCCAACCATACTCGATATTCATAGGTTGGGCAATAGTACTTTGATTTGGCTTATGTGCATCTGCATTTCGGAAACAACAATGTGCCCGCTTATTTTCGTAGGAATTCTAAAAGGCATACACACCTTTCAATCACTTTCAATTGAAGTTGTCTACCGGTGCAAGAGAATAGTTTGGATGGCAATTTTTTGTCCGGTAAACAAAAATTCAAAAAATCAGATAATTGGAGTGTTTAAATTGCATTTTTTATAGTGGAAATGGATTCAGCACTATCAAAAACCTGGACACCCAAAATACTGAAGTTTAACAACTGTAAACAAGATTCCGATAAATCTTTGCCGAAATTTTTCAAAATCTTATCGAAATTTCTAAGTTATTCTGTGAGTTTTTAGACTACGGCCTTCCAATTTTTCTCCATTGTTTGGGTGAGGTTCAACCATGCACGATATTCATAGGTTGGGCAACATTACTTTGATTTTGCTTTTGTGCATATGCACTCTCTTTAGAGGGCGTTAACTCATCGTTAGCCATATTTTAGCTCCAAAAAATACTGTACAATGTACGCAAGGATCAATGTCCCAAGTTTTATGATGATTTCCCTTTTCCACCATAAGAACTGAGGAAAGGCTTACTATCTTTCTTTCTTGTGTGATTTCTTACAGAATTTCCCAAGTGGTTGGACATTTTGTAGTTCCTGGATCTCTCCTGCTGCGTCCTTGAGATTTGCACCAAATTGTTTGAAGGAAAAACCAAAGAAACATTCAATCCATAAATTAAGGCAACGATTGATAACCTGAGAAAAATTCCTTTTCGGTCTACAAAGATAAATTAATGGAGAGAATTTACTGGGAAGGTTTTGCACTAAGATTGTACCCTATCTGGGTTGCAAGAACTAAATATCCTCTTTTCTTAACGTTGTTATCGGGTATTTTCCATTTGACAACTGAACTATTATAGAAAGGGCTGCGTTCTTCAAATGGTACATTAAACCCGTGATTGCTATTCCCTGGTGCATCTCGTCCATTTCACCACTACATTGAAAAAACATTACATGCCAAGCAATAAACCTAATGCATTTTGAAAGATATGCACCCCATCAATAGCAAATGTTTGTATCTATATTTGTAACATATGAAAGAAAGAAAAAGTTTTTGTAAAAATATTTTAATTGTGCCAAGCAATAAACCTAATGCATTTTGAAAGATATGCACCCCATCAATAGGAAATGTTTGTATCTATATTTGTAACATATGAAATAAAGAAAAAGTTATTGTAAAAATATTTTAATTGTGTGTTTATGAGAAAGATATATTGTTACTTTAGAATTTAAAATATATACCCTTTTCTTGATGTGCAAAGTTGGATTGAAGTCTTGAAACATGTTATTCTCCATCATTTACAAGTGATAAAACAAAAATCGTAGAATCTTAGAATTATTGTCTTATTGAAACTTGTGATTGAAATATTAATGTTTACTAACAGTCACAAAAAATGTGCATTAAAGAATTTCCATTCATTGTTTTGAGCAAATCAACATTTTTCCTACGCATGGTATTCTCCTGTAAGTAAACTCTCTTGTTATTGCAGGTAAAAAAATCTATTACACGACATGGGCTCTACAATATATCAACCTTTTCATGGTTAACACTGGCTTTATCATTCTGGCTGGACAAGCTCTGAAGGTAGGAGGGAAATAACAAGAAATTTCCCAAATAGAAGGCATTTAATTTTCGATTTAAGGGTATGAATTTCACTGAAAGCTCTAAGGGTATTTCTTATTGTTAAAATATTGTCAGTTCTATCTCTTTACGTGGATAACATGGTTCAAAATAAAATAACACATCATGTTAAATGAAGATAAAGTTCTAAGATTAATGACTAACACGCTAGGAAGTGGAAAATAAGAAAGAGAAATTTCCATAGATTAGATTATTTATAAAGTGAATGGAAAAAATGAAATGATTTGCAAATAACATATTATCAGTTCTTATATTGAGTTGATTTGTGTACAGGAAATATATACATTATATAACAGTCAGCGCATATTGAAGCTACCTTACTGCATTATAATTACAGGAATTATTAGCAGTATTTTTGCATTTGGCGTGCCACACATGTCGGCTTTGAGGTTGTGGCTTGGTGTTTCAATACTCTGTAGTATCACCTATATCATTATTGCTATCCGGTTATGCATAAACGATGGTATATCTCTCCCTCCTCTTTTCTCCAAAGATTTTTTTTTTTTTTTTGTCAATGAATGCATGCCTAAATGTTATACTTCACTTGCATATTGAGAATGTTGGGTACTGATAATATTGTTATCACAATGTTTGCATTTCTCCTACTGAATGATCTTTTTAAAAGCTAGAGAGTGAAAGAATGAAGCAGAAGTTTGGTTTTTTACAAGTTTATGTCACTTTGGATGTGCAGGTCAGAATAGCCCGGCAAGAGGCTACAAAATTTCAGGTTCAACGACCAACAAAGTTTTTAGCACAACTGGTGCTGCATCCAATCTTGTTTTCTCATATAATAGTGGAGTGCTTCCAGAAATACAGGTAAGTGGGGATTGGATGGTTCCTATAATAATAGAGGGTTTTTTTGTGCTTTTTAAAGGGGTTTGGATTCATTTGAATTATATGATTATCATTGCAGTTCTGTGTTACTTTTTCTTAGCTTTCTGTACGTACATTCAACATGACCATTGTAACCCCAGTTCGTTTCCCTTTTCTTTTTTTCATTTTGACAATTTTATTTAAAATGTGAAAGTTATTAATAGCAGGGTGGTCTCTGATTGCGTTCAGCCTTATTGGAAAAGAATATTCAAACTAATCGGATCTGAAAATGTCAAAGTTTTTAATATGAAGTTAGTCTCTGCTTAGGCTCCGCATAATTGAAAAGGAAATATTGAAAATAATCATATTTAAAGCACGTACATACATGATTGTATGAAAACCTATTTTGTGCTCCCAATAAGCGCTATAATGACATCCACATTATAGGGTTAACGAAAAATATTATTGCAAAGTTCTGAACACCATTTAAATTAAGGGAAAGCAAATCATCCCAGTGTCACTTGCACCCTATACTGTCTTCCACTCTAAAGATACTGGTTTTGACACATGCGCTTCCTTGGAATGTGTATTCCTTTTTTTGCCAAACATGATTTCCAGGTTTGTGTTGTAGGATTAGTCCCATTGAATAGAACTTGTTGCATTCACATGACTTGAATAAGTACTTAGGTAGATCATATTTTTAAACCTGTTTGAACCGACATCTACATTTAATATATATATATATATATATATATATTTTATAATATATTTTAATTTTATATAACTAGAATTTAAAATATTCATAAATATTAACTACTTTATTTTTATTATTATTATTATAAAAAAATAATATATAAATTAAACATAAATATATTTAAAAGATCATATAATAAGATATAATTTGTGAATAATAGTTGCTATAATACTATAGATTATCAATACCACATGCCAAAAAAACAATAAATTATTTTATATAACACTTGTTTATAAAATAATTTTTAATTGATGAATTTAAATAAGAAGGCGAAAAATATAAAATTCATTTTGAGAAAAATATCAACATTTGATATATGATTACTATTAAGAATGTTTTACAATATTCCATGAAAGTTAAATCTCTTCCATCCATCTATTAATTATTGATAATTAAATTAAATTTCCAAAAGTGTTATATACAAACATCACTTTCCACATAATATAGAACAACTAGACCTTGCAACCTTAAAGTGCATATAAGTAGTTATTTATAGCACCCCACATTGTAACCTCAAAGTGGCAGATAAATAGTTGTGCGGAGAAATTATGTATGTTATTTATATGTTATGCAACTAGATTACAAAACAGAAGAAAATATAGATCAACGACTTGAAAACAACCTCTTCGAGGGGGCAACCTCATTTACATCACATAAATGGACAATTTGTCGATGATACAAATGAAAAGGCTTCCTTGGTACACATAGGAGTCTAAGAGGTCACAATAGAATTAGAGCCTACATAACAATAATAATATAAGGGCACAAAAATAAAAAGAGTGGGCTTCTATCAGGCACAACAATAACAATATGAGGGCTACATGGACACAACAATAACAATATGGGGCATACGTCGTCACAACAATAAAAATAAGGGGGTTACACTAGTATTATAGGGACCTAACATGCCCCTCTCCTTAAAAAAAAAGTGTTTTCCTCTACACTTGTGTAGTTTTGGATATTTTTGTATAAAATTAGCATACTCTCATGTGGAATTTTTGGCGGGTAATTTCTTGCACTTAATGCAATACTATGAAATTGATCGATTATCTAGTTATCAGGTTCTTGTTTTTGTGACTGCTTCAGGCTCCAATATGATTTTTCCTTCCTTGTCAATTTTTGGCAATATTGTTTGAAATGGGAGCTTGTTACCAATAACCTTCTTTAAGCATGAACCATGGAAAACTAAGAGTGCTCAAGAAGATGCAAGCAACTCCAATTTGTATGCCATAGTACCAATATTTTGCAATTCCTTGTAAGGACCATAGTACGTGGGTGATAATTTATTATCTTTCTTAGCTTTATTGAGGGACATATGTTTGTATGGTTGTAGCTGTAAAAATACCCAGTTACCTACATCAAAAATTATTTCCCTGTGATGTTGATCCACCTATTATTGGGGTGTCAACCTTTTAGGTTGTGGGAGGCTAGGAGCAACAACACTTCCATCTTTATAGTTGTGAGTGGTAGATTTATTTCTATAAATTTTCTTTCAATTTTTCTTTCCACCCTAAATGCATTCTATAATGACTTATGTTCTCAAACGTGAACCTAATGTTGGATGTTATCTTCTAAAGTCCCTATGAAAACATCAATAATATACTCCTCCGGAATAGCAGGTACCTTGATATTCAATCTTTGAAATTCCTCAATGTGTTGATCCATTAAACCGTTTTGTTTGATAATTATCAATTGGCTAAAGAAGTTATTTCTCTTTGTATACTCATAATGTGTTACCAATTCCTCCGTAAAAATTGTCCAACTGTCAATTGATTTATGAAAAAAATCGATCGATACCACACAAACTGATTTGGTTCTAAATATAAAGATACAATGCTTACCTTTTATGTGTGTGGTACACCATGTAGATCAAAGAATTACTCCATCTGTAGTATCCATGTTACTAAATCCTTACCATCAAACTTCCTAATATCAATATTTTGAATCTGATGAGTCTTCAACCCAACATTGGAGTCTCTAAAATCATAATTCATATTCCTTTTGTTCTCATCATGATTTTGATGGATCACCTTTTCACCACTAGGAAGCCTTTCTTGCAACAACTTTTTCAACCCTTTCATCTTGACATTCATCGTGTCCATGTCTAATTTAAAAACTCTCATGTTTGCTTTTAAATCATCCTTCAAAACTTCTATGTTTCCTTTTATTTTTCTTCTAAACCATCCATATTAGCTTCTAGCTCATTTTTGGTTACTCTTGCGAGAGTGAAATGTGTTGCACTTGGTCTTGTAATTTTTATATATCATGTTACATTTCTTCCTCTTCTTCATGCGTCGTAGTAGAGATTTTTTCATTCTTACCAGTTGTATCCATTTTTTTTTCAAGGTAGTTTGGAATTAAATGACAATATATATGCTTTAATATGGCCTTTGAATCACTTCAAACTAATTTTTCAAACAAACATTATGAAAAATTAAAAACACACACACACACATACACATTTTTCTTGCTTTTAGGAGCTCGACCTTGAAATTGTTTCTCTGTATTTTCGACCTCTTAAGGTCTGAAATTCCTTCTTGTGGTAGCCCTCTTAGTGTTCTTTCCAATTCCATAAGTAATACTAGGATTGGATTCTTCAAGATAAAGCTATGCCAAATCTCCCATGATCACTTGATTATGGACTCATTCAGTAGATAAAAATTGTATGGGATGCCACGTGTCATTTTTTAAACCTTTGGCCTTGAAATTGGTACACGAGAAACTAAATTCCATGAAATTTTGGTCACCTTTTACGAAATTCAAATCCGATGCTCGAAGATAACGTTATGGAAATTTTCCCTAGGTCACCTATTTGAGACTAAATTCTGGAGCATGCAAAAACCATAACTTCTTTAGACCATATCTGAGAAAATGTAGAGAACCAAGATCTGAAAATTTTACTCAAAGTTCACCAATATTTTTTCTCCATGTAGCCAAAACTTCGGCTTCTGATTCCTTGTAGAAAAAAATGATGGTGAAAATTCCAAAATGACATGTTTGAAGTAGAAAAACCCTATAATTCAAATCTCTGATACCAAATCTTATGCAACTATATCACAAAAAAGAAGAAAAAATAGATAAAAGAATTGAAAATTAGCATCTTCGAGGGGAAAATATCCTTTACATCACATAAATGAAAAATTCCTGGATGATACAAATGACAAGACCTCCTTGGTGTCTATAGGAGTCTAAGGGGTCACAATATAATCAAAGCCTATGTAACAATAATAATATAAATTCACAATAATAACAATAGTGATATTCTATGGGCATAACAATAACAATAAGGGGGCTACACTGGTATTATACGGGCCTAACAACATACTGGTTTAAATTCTTTTTACTTGTAAGAAAGAAAATCTGTATTTAAACAATACTAAGGCCCAACTCATTCATCCATCTATCAATAAAATATTTGATGTATGTATGAAATTGTGGATGTTTGGAAGAGATGATAAAAAAAATATATATATATTTTGCATAGAGTGAAAGTGATAAAATAGTTAAAAAATAATATCGATAATTATCTATTTATGTAGAGAATTTTTTTTAAAAATGTTATTTATTTTTCAAAAATATCCATTTCCAATTAATTTAAATATTTAAGAAATATCAATTATATTATAAGCTAATTCCATAATAATAATAATAATAATAATAATAAAACAATCAAATTTTAAAATATAACTAAACTAAACATCAAAATTAATGTATGCCATTTATTTCTATATAAAAAGAAACCTTCTTATAATCATTTACTCTTGAAATATTTAACCCTTGACATCTTCAATGATATACACAAAGTAACACTATCTAAATTTGAATCCATATATTTTTTATTTTCTACTCATACATATCTAAGTTATGTAAGAAATATGAATAATTTATTTTTTGATTTTCCATACATTCATTTATGTAAATTTAAGAGCAATTTATATGCTAATATGGAGTGCATTCACGAACTAAATTGTTAAGTTAGTTCAACTATATAATATTTGTTCTTTATTAAAGTAGTGGATGCCAATTTTATGGATTCTATCTGGTTTTTTTTTAAACTTTGATTATAATTTCTACAAACATTAATATATCATGATTATTTATGAATAATGAAACTATATATATATAGTCGTACAAATTAGATTAAAAAGAAACTATAGTTCATGAAGCTTAAATATATAAATTCGTGAAGAAAATATATTTAAATTTAAATAAACAATAATTTTTCAAAATATATCTTAAAAACAAATCTAACAAAAATATTTTTAAATCCTAATTTTCTAATAACAAACATTGCAATAATATTATCTTTTACATGCATAATATCCTAACAACAAATATTGAGATAATATTATATTTTACATGCATACTCAGACTTTTTTCTAAAGAGAATTTCTATATGCATTTAATACATGTATCTACATGTAAAGATAATCAAAGTAATTATAACATCTCTTTGTATTCTACAACTTTTTTTATTCCAAATTTTGTATATATATATTTCTTCCAATTTTTTAAATGTTCTTTCTCTTATTTATTTGGCTTTTTTTATGCATATATTATTGATTGTAAAGCATCTTTGTTTTATTTCATTTCCTACAAAATTGTTGCATTAATTTTTACAATTTTGATCGTTTCCTTCATTTTTTCTATTCCTTCTTATGTTGTACTTATAAAAAAAAATACATGCTAGTTTCTATTATACTTGGGATTTGGAAATGCTAATTCAAAATCAAAATCAAACTCAAGCACAATTTTCTACCTTTGTAAAGACATTTTCAATTTCTCATACACATGTTTATATGCTTAGTAGACTTCACTTTCTTCGCAATTTTCATGCTCTACATGGTAACTTATCTTCCTCAATTTCTTTAATAGAATTCTTTATAATGTTAAAGACAACTACAATATCATTAACTTGTTTACCTTCTTCTTTTTCAACTAGATTTTCCATAACTTCTCCAATTAATTTTAGTTCATGCTCTACATGATAACTTGTCTTATCAATTTCTTTAATAGACTTCTTTATAATGTTCAAGACAACTACAATATCGTTGACTTGTTTACCTTCTTCTTTTTAAACTGGATTTTCCATAACTTCTCCAATTAATTTTACAATATCTAAACCTTGTGCTTCTTTTGTTACGACAATCACTTTACAACTTTTTGTGGATCAACTTGTTGTTAATTGGGGTTGCCCTTCTTTTCATTGTATGTCATCTGTAAAATATTCTAAGTTTCTTTAGATCTTGCTATTGCAATTTTGAAAAAAAAATTATCATCAAACTTTGTTGAACCAGAAACAATATTATTACATCATCATTCTTATCTTCTATAAATTGATCATAATTTAATAAGTTAATTAATTTAAAAATTATTCAAACCAGTTCAACACAATAATTATCAAAATCATAATTTTAAAAATTGAATAATTATCAAAATCATAATTTAAAAAAAAAACACAAAAAAAAACACAAAAAGAAATAGTAATAATTAATAGTTAATTTAAGAAATCCATATAACTCAGAAATCATCCCAAGTTAAATCCTTTCTCCTAACTTAAACAAAAAAAAATAGCAATACCCCATAAAATCCCAAAAAAACATTTTTCTGAAAATCCATTCTCCTAACTAAGTGAAACAATTTGAATTTCTAGACGGCATGCACTTTTCTTAAGAGGGTTCTTCGGCTCATTGGAATGGTGGTTTAGGCCACTCGATGATGAGGGTGGCTACTTATGATAATAGTGGCTCACGACGACAAGAACCCTACAACCCTCTTGGGGTGATTTTCCCTCGTGAATTAAGCACTTCTATGCAAACAATACAACTGCTCCTTTTATAATGGTGGGAATGCCAATCCAAGATTAATGAACATGGTAATAAGCTGCAGTTGATAAAAGTAAAACAATCTACAAAGTACACAAGAAAGTTCGAAAATGTAACGGTGCTAATTTTATATTAAAATAATATAACTCGAAAATGTAACTAGTTTTATATTAAAATAATTTAACTCATTTATTGTAATTTCTTATTATTTGTTACTTGGATTTACTGGGGTAACTACTTTATTTATATTTTATGTTGAAGTAAAAGTAAAATGTGAGAACATTTTATATAATTTTATTTTATTTTTAAGATCAAGATTAATTTGTCTTAAATGAAAATGAGAATATTTGGTGGGTAGTTGCTTAATCAAAACCACCCTTCTTCATATTTATAGGAAAATTGAAGAGAAAGGGGGTGTTGGTTTTTTTTTATCTTTCTCAAGGGGGGTCTCACACAGAAAAATGGTCTAGAAGAGACCAGAGTCAAAAATCTGTCAAGGCAGGATGTTGCCCGGAAATACTTCCGAGCTGGACAAGGAGCCAATGGAGTATTGTTTCCACCCGTTACCAGAATGGAGTCCCCTTGCCCAGGTTTGGAGCATTTTAGCAACAATTTTCACTGCTTAGAACAAGAGCTTGGTGGGGAGAAATAGATGTAATTTCCCTTCTCACAGTTGGGAGGTTTGACCAAGATCATTGAGAATTTGGTAACGTTTAAATAGTTGCATTTATGGATTTTATTATTCTATCTTAATGTTTAAATAAGCTAGGAGAGATTGGATAAGTTTAATGATGCCAAATTTACTTAAATATTGGAAGAATTGGAAAAGTACATAATTTTATTTTATAGTAGGCTTTACTAGAAAACCTAAATAGCTGAAAATGTTAAGTGCTATATTAAATTACAATGCTTTAATAGAATGCTAGTATAGCTAGAATAGTCCACACATGAATAATCTTGGTTGAAAAATATTCGTATAGCTAGAATAGCACAAATGTATTATCATAAAGGTTCCTTGAAAATATTGATTAAAAATAGGGAGAAAATATGTCAATGGGTTTCCTACTTATTATAAGCACCAGAGACAAAAGATTGACATAGAATTGAAAAACGGAACATAGGAACCTTTCACATTTATAATAATGACTACTATAACATTGTATACAAGTATTTTGGTAACTGGAAATGTAAAGAACAAATAGCCAAGGCGAGACCCAGAAACTGGAACCAAGGTCATCTTAGGGTCTGCACGACATGCAAAAATTAACCAATGGGTTTAACCAATGGGTCCAAGACCTCACCAACATGTCCCTAAGGGTCTAATAATAAATACTAATTACTATTAGAATGTGATTCTCAGGGTGAGTAACGAAAAGGATAGTAAACAGGAAATATGCTTTTCAAGCAAAAAGTATAAATCATTTAGTACCACACTAGCTAAAAATCCCAACATGATAACATAAATGGTTACTTCGAATATGGAGTAATTAGACACGAAATTTTACAGAAAGAAATTACTTAAAAATTATACAATTATTTACATACCTGCTTGCCCAAGTAAAAGCCTCAGGAAAAGAGAACTGGCATTAACCAAAACAAGAACAGTTAGAATTCCATATATAAACTCATCATAGAAATCATAATAAATGTCAGAAAATGCGACCATTTGAGGTATATGCCATAACCCATGATAACTTGATTGTCATTCTATTAAGAAATGGAACAATGTCTTTGAGTACATGCAGTAAGGTGCCGCATGGAAAAACCCCTGCTACTTATAACAAACATTTAAACCTTGGCCATAATCAAAGGATATATGCATCATTAGCAAACACAGAAGTCTGTTTAACCAAAATTTTCCCTTTCGGCTTAGAATTATCAATCCAGTATAAAAATACAAATTAAAGAGAGGCATTCTTTCCATTAAAACAATTCCTTGAAACTGAAGCTAATATAACTGTTTAAACAAACAAATCGGGACATGGGTCTCAACTAGGAGCGCCATCCGGTACATAGATAAACCCAAAAACCCGAATTGCGCAGAAACTACCCTGCAAGAAAATCAAGCACTGCTTGGTAAGCGACTAGCCACGGAAGGAAAACAATGAATCTTGGGGAGAGTAAATAGCTCTTACCTATGCCATGATGGGTGCAAGACTCCCTTAATTTTCCAAAAGAACATTGTCTAAAACCTTAGGGAAACCTACAATATAAAAACCACGTAGATCATTAGCAAAGAGAGTAGAATAATAACTATAATGTGCATAACAAGTTAATAAAACACACCCAATAGCAGTGAATGAGTTCTTAGCACCTATGGAAAGAGGGAGAAGAAGTGAACACTCCATGGACACCATGCAGGCGGAGAGACACCAACATAGCAATACATACAAGAGAAGTGAAGATCTCAACAAAGAAAAACCATCAACGAATATTGTGGATTTGCAGAGTGAAGAAGGAGGAACAAAAAATGGCCAAACGCATTCCATATTGTAGAGGTAGTTGCGGTTAATTCTACCCGGAGAATCCTGTACCATTCGATGAAACTGATCGTCCGATGTGAGGGGTGAACTTACCAAGAACCACAGTTGTGACACATGAATAAAAACCTCTGCCATTAGATCGTAATTGTGGATGACTGCGATCCTAGCAGACCAATATAGATAAGGGTGCTAGATCATAATATTAATGACAAGTATTGTGAACAGTTCATGAGTACCAAACTCATTAATGACATAAGCATGCTTGGAGGGTTTGTTGTTAATGCAATAGTGTTGGATATCACCTGTTCGAATAAGATTAAAACTATGCAATGGAAATTGCGAAAGGTTAACTGACCTAAATGATGGAAATCATCAACCAAATATTTGTACAACAAATTATTAATAGCATATTGTCAATAGACCCTTTATTCTGTAAGTCAAACAAATAATGTATTAAATATCGTGTATATCCAAAATTACCAAACATTTATAAAGTATATGGTTTGTGTGCATAGTAATTATAAGGGTTTTCATGTGTATCGTAAGGCCTAAAGGTGACACATATATGCATATTTATTTCAATGTTTTGTTTTAGGCATAAAAGAAATTTTTTTATGACGTAAATAGGTAAGGAATTTTCATTTAGATGTACATGTTACAAGTGGTATGAGAGTGTTCCAAAACTGTGGCTATGTGGGAAACTGAGATTATGAAGTGTGATGTATATAGTAATCAAAAGAATCAAGAGTGTAAGAACCATAAGAAATATGCATAGAGGTTCCATATCTTCCAGAAGACTTGAAGCAACATATGGAGGGCTAACCCCAAAGTGTGGATATAGCTGGATGCAAAACGACAATACCACCTGAGAAGATTAATGGAAGAGCAATAAAAGCAAGCAAGACAACTATTGGAAAGTATGCGACAATTACAAAATAAGATGGGACATATGAGGAATGACAATGTGAAGTTAATCCAAGAGCAAGAGAATATTCTAAGAAGTATCTCTGATAAACAGAATAACCAAGCATACCAACCAAATCCTGGACATGAAACTTAGTATGAAAGGGAGCAACAATATGTTGAAAATAACCAAGTAGAGAGTCATACTCAACGCAGTTAGCACCAGGACAAGCATAGGATCGAATATGGGGAAGAGTCAAAGGATGCTCAAGATCCAGTAATGACAAAGAAACAATGAACATAAATCCGAGGAGAGTTCCCGAAAATAAATCCACCAACCTATAATGGATAAAATGAGGAGGCAGTTGAAGCCTAGATTATTGAAATGAATAAATACTTCCAAGTGTATGAATATAACAAAAACCTCAGAGCACGATTGGCCCTATACTAGTTACGGGGAAATGCCACTCTGTGGTGGGAGGTAAATATTGTGCAAAAAGTTGATGAAAAAAGGATTAACTGGGAATATTTCCAAAAATACTTCGAGAATAAATTTTTTACAGAGCGTTTATATGATGATAAATCCAAGGAGTTCTGTGGTTTAGGCCTGGGACAACTAACTATCGACGAGTTCATTACCAAGTTTACTGGTTTATTGAGGTATGTACCTTATTTACACGAATAAAGGGCTAAGGTGTAGAGGTGATTAAGTAGCTTACCCACCTTTATGAAATAAAGGATTGAGTTTGATAGCCCTAAAAAAATGGATGAGGCAATTAAGAAGGCACAAATGTGCTATCAACAAACCAAGCAGAGGGATTCTGGGAAAAGCTTGAACCAAAAAAAAGCACCAAGGAGCTCTCGAAGTTTCATAAATTTTAATTCAGCCCCTAAAAATGTATAGAGGAATTGAGTAAATCGAGGGTTGGAGAAATCATAGTCAAAGGAAAAATGGCAGCCAGGAGCTAGAACAATAGAAGGAACCAACAAAGTAGAACTTGGGTAGGTGCCCAAAACCCCGTTACATTGATGGGGTTGTGGTGAAGCACATTATTACCTGAACTGTACACACAAAGCAAAAACTGAGCATATGTATAATGTGTAAGAGGCTTTAACCGTGGGATATGTAGCAAGGAGTATACCTCGAATTAATGCGGAATTGGAAGATCGACAGGTGGAGTACCAACCCTCAATGATAGAGTGCGAAGGTAAGATTCCTAATCATCCTGTTACTATTTTGATTGACCCTGGTGCTAGCTTAAGTTACGTCAACATTAAATTTATTGAACTAAGTCAGCTACCTAGCCTTAAATTCCAAAAACCTTTTTTGGTTCAGTTGGCTATTGGTGCCAAGTGGAGGGTAGCTTCAAAAATAGAAAACTATTTAATTGAAGTATCGTGAAAACAAATTCACATGAATTTGAATATACTCCCCTTAGGTTCATATAATGTATTGATTGGAATGGATTGGTTGGAAATCCATTGGTATATGGTGTACTGCAAAGAAAAGAGTGTTAGCTATCTCACCAGTGAAGGGGTGAGGCAGAAGCTGCAGGGTATTAAAAAATATATCAAACTGCTACCCATCACAACGAATGAGTTAGGCAAGTGCATTCAGAAAGGTTGCCAAATTTATGTTGTGCAGGTTGGATATACAAACTCAAAGGAAAAAATGGTTTTAGTTGAAAACTTACCAATCATCCAATACTTTACTGATGTATTTCCAGAGTCAATTCCTAGATTTCCACCCCAGAGAGATATTGAATTTACAATTGAACTAATTCTAGGAGTAGCCCCTATTTCAAGGACCCCTTACCAGATGAGTGTACCTCAATTGACAGAGCTCAAAATGTAGTTGCAGGAGCTTCTTGAGAAGGGATAAATCCTTCCAAGCGTATCCCCTTAGGGAGCCCTGGTATTATTTTTATGGAAGAAGGATGGAACCATGATGTTATGTATCGATTACCATGAGTTGAATAAATTAACTATTAAAAACAAATAACCCGCTGCCACGAATAGATGATATGTTTGATAAAGTTCATGGAGCAAGTGTATTCTCAAAGATTCATCTTCAGTCAGGATATCATCAAATCTAGATCAAGGACAAAGATATCTGTAAGACTATGTTCCAAACTCGTTATGGCCACTAGGAGTTTGTGGTATTGCCATTCAGCCTTACCAATTCTCTTGCAACCTTTATGAGTATGATGCATGGCACATTTCAACCTTATTTAGATAAGTTTGTACTCATATTTATTGACAATATTATTATTTACTCTAAAAATTTGGAGGAACATGAAAAACACCTCAAAATAGTGCTACAAACCTTAAGGAAAAATAAATTGTACGCAAAATACAACAAGTGTGAATTTTTCATGGATCGAATCCAGTAATTGGGACATGTAATATTAGCTGAAGGAATAGTTGTGGACCCTGAAATGATCTGGACAAACATAGAATGCATTGTTCCTAAAAATGTTGTTGATATAAGGTCATTCATGGGCTTGGCAGGTTACTACTGTTGTTTTATCAAGAACTTCTCTAAAATCGTGTATCCCATTACTTCCCTACAAAAGAAGGGAAGGGCCTTTAGATGGACAAAAAAATGTCAACAAAAATTTGAACAACTAAAAGAACTACTAACCTTGGCCCCAATTTTGAAGGTGGAAGATCCAGAAAAGGTATTTGTGGTGTGTATTAACACAAGTCAAGGAGGAGTGGGAGGAGTTCTTATGCAAGAAGATAAGGTAGTGGAATATGTGTCTCGCAAGCTAAAGGAGCATGAAAAAAAGTACTCATCTTATGACTTGGAACTCATAGCGGTGACTCATGCATTAAAAATGTGGCATAATTTTTTGTTGGGGAAACAATTTTGCTGCTAACGGATCACAGTAGCCTGACTAGTTTCTATAGTTAGGCAACACTGAATGCTAAGCAAGCTAGATGGATTTTCGTTTTGAGCGTATTCAATTTCGATATAAAGCACTTGAAGGACACCTAAAACCGTGTAGAAGATGCCTTAAGTAGGAAGATACAATGTATATACGAGATGCAATTCCACCACATTGAATTTAATGTGTTGAGACCACTTGCCAAGGCTGCTTGTGAAGATTCAAGTTACAAAAAATGGGTAAAAGTCATGAGTATGAAATTAATGACTAGGGCCAATTTATCTTCAAAGGAAGAATTTATGTCCCTAATAAAGCATCAATTAAACAATTATTATTGGATTAGCACCGTCGTAGTCCTTACACAGCTCATCCAAGATATCAGAAACTATTTCCTGCTTTGAAGAAATAATATTTCTAGCTTGGAATGTGTAAATATATCACAGAATATCTATCAAAATTCTTATAATGTCAGCAGGTAAAGGCTGAGTACCAACACCTTGTAGGTTTGTTAAATCCCCTTCCCGTTCTAGAGTGGAAATGGGAAACAATCACACTAGAATTTATAATTGGATTACCAAAGAGCAGGAAGTAACATGACTCAATTATGGTGGTGGTGGAAAAACTAAGAAATACTGCTCACTTTATACTGGTGAAATACACTTACAAAATAGTGGATATAACAAATATTTTTATGAGGGATATCTTTTTATTGCATGAAATACTCAAGGTGGGCATCTCTGACCGAGATGTGAAGTTTACCTCTACCTTATGGAAAGCCCTATTTAATGGATTGGGCACTCAAATACATTTCAACACTTCTTATCATCCTCAAACAGACGGTCAAACAGAGTGAGTAAATCAGGTATTGGAAGAGATGTTGCGCATGTACGTAACAAATCATCCTACTAAATGGAAAGACTACCTCCATCTAGTAGATTTTTCCTATAAAAATAGTTACCATGAGTAGCTTAAGATGAGTCCTTATGAATTTTTGTATGGTAGGAAGTGCATAACACCCGCTAATTGGAGCAGTCCAGAAGACAAAATTATTTCTGGCCCAGACATGCATAGAGAGTTGGAGTAGGAAGTTAAGAATATTTGACAGAATCTACAATCTGCTCAGAACAGACAAAATATTTATGCATACAAGAAAATAACTCATAAGGAGTTCCAAGTGGGAGATTATGTTTAATTGAGGATTAAACCTAGGAAAAGTACCTTGCAGTGGAATGGCTATGCAAAGCTGGCACCTTGCTACTGTGGATCCTTCTAGGTCTTGGAAAGAATAGGTATGGTAGCATATAAATTGGCACTTCCTAGCTATGTAAAGGTCTATAATGTGTTCCACGTTTCTCTATTAAAGAAATATGTGTATGATCCCCGACATATAATTAAGTGGCAAGATGTATAGGTAGGTGTACCAAGTACTTTACAAGAAGTAGATGTGTTTAAATTATGAAAACATGCATTGATAAACATTGTGATGGTTGGCAGGTCAAACTGGACGGAGAGTTCAAGGTAGAACCCCTGTGTATTCTCAACAGGAGAGACACTACATTATGGAGGTAAGTGGTCACCCATGTTAAAGTGCAGTGGGTGCATTTCATTCTAGAGGAGGCTACCTGGGAAGATGAATAAATGATGAAACAAATTTACCCAAATTTGTTCCAAAGCATGGAATGAACATTTGGTATGGTGTTACTCTGAGAGGGGGGAAAAGTAACCACCATATGGTTTAAAAGTTATCTGATACTTGGATTTACAGTGGTAAATAATTTATTTATATTTTATGTTTAAGTGAAAATAAAACACTAGAACATTTCATACCATTTTATTTTATTTTTAATATCAAGACTATTTTGTCTTAAATGAAAAAGAGAAATAATTAGTTGATAACACAAGGGAGCCTAGGAATTTGGGGCAGTTGTTTAATAAAAAACACCCTTCTTAAAATTTATAGGAAATCTGAAGAGAAGGGGGGGTTGGTTTCTTTATCTTTATCAAGGGGATTTTGACACAGAAAAATGGTCTAGGAGGGGCCAGAGTCAGAAATATGTCAAGGTAGGATGCTGCCTAGAAACACTTCTGAGCTAGATAAGGAGCCAATGGAGTATTGTTTCCACATGTTACCAGAGGCTAGACCGAAGTCCCATTACCCATGTGTGAAGCGGCTTAGCAACAGTTTGCACTGCTTAGAACAGCTGAGCTGGGTGGGGAGAAGTGGACATAATTTCCCTTCCCACAATTGGGAGGTTTGACCAAGATTGTTGAGGATTTGGCAATGCTTAAAAAATTGCATTTATGGATTTTATTATTTTATCTGAATGTCTAGAAAAGCTAGGAGAGAATGGATAAGCTTAATGATGCCATATTTAGTTAAATATTGTAAGAACTGGAAAAGTAAAAAATTACATTTTACAGTAGGCTTTACCAGAAAACCAAAATAGCTTAAAATGTTCGGTACGATATTAAATTACAATGATTTAACATAATGCTAGTATAGCTAGAACAGTCCACAGATGAATAATCTTGGTTGAAAAATATACATATAGTTAGAATAACACATACGTATTATCATAAAGGTTCCTTGAATATATTGATCAAAAACAGAAAGAAAATATGGCATTGGGTTTCCTGTTGAGTATAAGCACCAGAGACAAAATATTGACATAGTATTGAAAAGCGGAACCTAGGAATCTTTCACATTTATAATAATCACTACTATAACACTGTATACAACTATTTTGGTAACTTGAAATTTCAAGAACAAATAGCTAAGGTGAGACCCAAAAACTGGCACCAAGGTCATCTTATGGTCTGCATGGCATGTAAAAGTTAACCAAGGGGTTTAACCAATGGGTCTAAGACCTCACAAGCATGTCCCATTAGGTTCTAAGAATAAATATTAATTACTGTTAGAATGTGAATCTCAGGGTATGCAAGCAAAAGCCTAGTAAATAGGAAATATGTTTTTCAAGAAAACTGAATAAATCATTTAGTACCATGCTAGCTAAAAATCCAAACACGAAAACAGAAATGGTTACTTTTAATATGGAGTAATTAGCCACGAAATTGTACAGAAAAAAAATTACTTAAAAATTATACAATTATTTACATACTTGCTTGCCCAAGTAAAGGCCTCACGAAAAGAGAACTGACATTAACTAGAATGAGAACAGCCGGAATTCCATATAGAAAATCTTCATAGAAATCAGAATAAATGCTGGAAAATGTGACCATTTGAGGCATATGACATAACCCATGATAACTTGATTTTTGTTCTATTAATAGATGGAACAATGTCTTTGAGTACATGTAGTAAGGTGTCGCATGGAAAAACCCCTGCTACTTATAACAAGCATTTAAACCTTTGTCGGAATCAAGGGATATATGCATCATTAGCAAACACAAAAGTCTGTCAAACCAAACTCTGCCCTTTTGGCATAGAATTATTAGTCAAATATAAAAACACAAATTAAAGACGAGCATTCTTGTAATTAAAATGGTTCTTCAAAACTGAAGCTAATATAAGTATTTAAACAGCCAAAGTGGGACATGGGTCTTAATTGGATGGGCCATTCGGTACATAGATAAGCCCAAAAACCTAAATTGCGCAGAAACTACCCTCCAAGAAAACCAAGCGCTGCTTGGTATGCGAGTACTGGCCGAAAGAAAACAATGAAGCTTGGGTAAAGTAAACAATTCTTACCTGTGCCATGATGGGTGCAGGACTCCCTTAATTTTCTAGAAGCACACCGCCCAAACCCTGATGGAAACCTGCAATAGAAAAACCACCTATATCAGCAAAGTCAGGAGAAAGATAACTATAATGTACATAAAAGGCTAAGAAAACACACCCCATAACAGTGAATCAGTACTTAACACCTCTGGAAAGAGGGAGAAGTAGTGAACGCTCCGTGGACACCATCCAGGTGGAGAGACACCAACATAGCAGTAAAGACAAGAGCAGTGAAGAGCTCAATAGATAAAAACCCTCAACGAATACAATGGATTTGCAGAGCGGAAAAGGGGGAATAAAAAATGGTCGAAAGTGTTCTAGATTGTAGATGTAGTTAGGGTTAGTTCTACTCAGAGCATTTTGCACCGTTCGTTGAAATTGACGATCCGGTGTGAGGGGTGAACTTACTAAGAACCACAACTGTGATACACGAATACAAACCTTTGTTGTGAGATCGTAAATGTGGATGATTGCAATCCCACCAAACTGATCTAGATAATGGTGCCAGATCATAGTATTAATGCCAAGTATTACGAACATTTCATGGGTACCAAACTCATTAATGGCATGATCATGCATGGAGGGGTTGTCGTTAATGCAAAAATGTTGGAGATGACCTGTATGAATAACATTAAAACTATGCAATGCAAATTGCGAAATATTACCCAGCTTGAACCATGGCAATCATCAACCAAATCTTTGTACAACAAATGATTAAGAGCATATTGTCAATAACCCCTTTATTCTGTAAGTCAAACAAATAGTGTATCAACTATATCCAAAATTTCCAAACATTTATAAATTATATGGTTTGTGTGCATAGTAATTATAAGGGTTGTCATGTGTATCATAAGGCCTAAAGGTGATACATGTATGTATATTTAATTTACTACTTTGTTTTAAGCATTGTTTTTTTTTTTTTTTTTTTTTTTTTTTTTTTTTTAAATATCTGACGTAAATAGGTAACGGATTTTCATGTAGATGTACATGTTACACACACACACACACACATATATATATATGAAAAAATAGAGATTTTTTAAAATAAATTTATATTTATATGTGTAGTTAATGTGAGTAATTATGTCAATAGTTTGAAATTTATTTTCAAATAACTCTGTGGTCTCTTTCTTTTTAATTAAATTGATTAATTAAAAAAAAATAATGGGGGAAAATGAATTATGGTTTTTTTGACATGTGATATGACCATGATCTTGGTCCATAATATTATAAAAAAAAATTCGGTAAAAATCACATCCAAATAAATTTGGTCGACGTGTTTCGAACCACCCAGTGTGGACTTGGTTTTGATGTTTATTATTGATTGATGCCTATTAATATTAATGTTTATCAAACATTTAATTTATATAATTGTACTAATTATAATATTCTAATAATTGTACCATGTCTAATTATCTAGAAATATTAGTTCATATTGCTTACCAAACAAAGCTCATTAATTTATGTATATTCTTTACATTTTATTTCTTAAATGTTTTGATATTAGTTGTTCATATTTTAGATAATAGAGAATAAATATGCCATATTTTTTATTTTTCTCTAATTACAAATTATGTACAATTATAACTTTTCTTATTAATTTAACATTTTATCTTATTATTTTAACATCTAATTATAACTTTTCTTATTAATTTAACATTTTATCTTATTATTTTAACATCTTATTACTATATAGCGATCATTAATTTAATCTCACTTTTATATAATATCATATATTTTAAGACTTCTATAATTTACATCAAATTCTTAATACAATTTTTCAATGTTATAAATTGAAAATAAAAATGAAAAATAGTCATAAATTGAAAAAAAACCATTAGCTTATATGTTTTTCTTAACTTCATGAGAATTGCATTTTATTTTTATTTTTTAATAAATATTATCTTTTTTATATTAATTTTTTAAATTAAAATCATAATCTTTATTTTAAACAATCAAATAAAATAATTATTTATATTAAAATTTCAAAAATGTAAATTTTTATATATTCTATTCATAAAAAAACATTTTCTTATATTTATTAACAATTTTTTTTCAACCCAAAATTCGCATACTCAGTGCTTACACAAAAGAATCACCTCCAAGCCATGCATATTATATATATATATATAGGTGTGGCCTTTCTCCCAAAAGATAAATCAATGCTTAAAGACACCTTGATGTGAGAAGGCAGTCTTGCAGTCATAAGGCTTACCATGGATATATATTACCTATGTCCATGGTAAGCCTTTTGACTGCAAGACTGCCTTCTCACATCAAGGTGTCTTTAAGCATTTGATTTATCTTTTGGGAGAAAGGCCACACCATTGAGATACAACAACAAAACTACCATATCATGTTACATGTATATATATTACCTATGTCCATGGTAAGCCTTACGACTGCGAGACTGCCTTCTCACATCAAGGTGTCTTTAAGCATTTGATTTATCTTTTGGGAGAAAGGCCACACCATTGAGATACAACAACAAAACTACCATATCATGTTACATGAACTCCACTTCCTTCCTTCATGATCTGACTCTTCAGTTCATTTACGCTCAAAGAGTATGGGGAGACCTTTGATTTCACGCCCATATTACAAAAATTTTAACTTTCCTATTTTTAATCATAGTAGTTTTTAAGTCCTCTTCATTCATTTTTAATCATAGTAGTTTTTAAGTCCCCTTCATTCAATTTGGCTATTAGCTTTCCCCAAATTTGATTTCCATCCATCCGATCTTGTAATGGGCCAAGATTTTTCTATAGAACTTAGGAATTAAGTGAATTCATCTTGAGGTATTTTTGTTTTTCCCCTTGGGTCCAAGGCTTGGATTTCAATGAAAAGTCAGAAACCCCTATCCATCCAATCTTGTAATGGGCCAAGATTTTTCTATAGAACTTGGAATTAAGTGAATTCATCTTGAGATATTTTTGTTTTTCCCCTTCGGTCTAAGGCTTGGATTTCAGTGAAAAGTCAGAAACCCCTATCTACAGTTGAAGGGCACATGACAAAAAAACTTATATTATCTGCCTGCTGGATAGTATTTTGGAACATAGCACCATGATGATATAAATTTGAATTCTGCAATTGCCCAACCTGATTTCAAATATTGTCTGAAAAGTTTGCTCTTAGTTCTTTTTTATGCAATCAACTGACATCGTTTTCTACCAGGCTACAGTAAAACGCCCATATGTAAGGAACATGCACAAAGTCCTATACCTCCAATTCGGTGTGGGATTTGTGCCCGTATACGCCGTTACGTTTGCAGGATATTGGGCATATGGGTCATCATCTTCATCATGCCTTCTCAAAAGTGTAGATGGCCCAAATTGGATGAAAACTCTGGGAAACACTGCTGCTTTTCTGCAAACTGTAATATCATTTCATGTAAGCTTTACTCACAAAATTTTGTATCAAATTTTCCAAAAATCCAGAATGCATTATAACAAATGTGATGGTAATGATGGTTGTAGGTATATGCAAACCCTATGTATGAATTTTTGGATACAAAGTTTGGAAGAATAAATGAAAGCGCGTATTCTGCACGTAACTGGATAGTTAGGTTGGTGGCCAGAGGAACTTACTTGACAGCAACCACATTTCTGGCGGCGTTACTTCCATTTCTGGGGGATTTTGTAAATCTGACAGGTGCTGTCAGCATCATTCCATTGACATTTGTGTTCGCTAACCATAAGTTCATTAAGGTGAGGGGAAAGGAATTGGGTGTATTAAGGAAGACATGGCATTGGGCAAATGTATTGTTTTTTTGGCGTCCGGGCACCAGCAGCAGCTGTCTCTGCTCTCCACTCTATTGTTATTGATTCCAAAACCTACCATGTCTTTGCTTATCTCTGATCAGGTTTATTCGTTTTATTTTATTTATGAAAATCCAAAATATTTACGTCATTAATGGATGATAACATTATAAACAATTATACTGATAATCAACATGTTTGAGAAGTTCTCAGACATTTGATTAAAAAATATTTGCTTAGTGTTTTTTATGCTCATGTTATATAATTTTTACTCGTTTACAGAGTGTGATTATATATTTAATTATTGTATTAATGGTTAAATTGTGTAGAGATTTAGTTTGTATTAGGAAGAGTTTGTTCGTGGGTGTGATTATATATTTAATTATTGTATTAATGGTTATATTGGGTAGTGATCTAGTTTTTATCAGGAGTAGTTTGTTCGTGGTTGGTTGTAGTTGGTTAAGAAATTATTTCTAATTAGTATATTCGCAGTCCTTGCTGAGAATATAATGTATGGACCAAATGATCTGTTATATCTAATATATCAGCGCTTTTTTCTCTCTGGAAAAAAGGAATTATTTCTAATTAGTTAGTCTCTTAAACTGGTGTGTGAGATATTTAGTCAACCAGGAGATTGTATGTTTTAGATAGTTTTGCTATTCTGAGATAGATGGTTGTAATTATATTTGTAAAATTACATTGTTCAATATTGTTTAATAAAATTCTCAATACATCTGTGAGTACATCTGTGAGTGATAAATTCTACTCTAACAATATCAGATAGCTAGACTCCCTCATAGGAAAATGGAAAGTAGAAATCTTTGTTGTGATTGTTTGTGTGATTGGAGAAAACATTTCCCAACTATTTCTACGGTTGTATTTGATTTCTATTCACGATTCATACAGGAGAGAGCCACTATTTGCAGCTCAAAAGCGAGTTGCGACAACTGTTTGAGAGTAGATTTAGAAGTGAGTCTTGGATGGCTCATTGGATCCCAAGGTCATGAAGGGCTATTCAAATGGTAATTGTCAGCATTGTGAGAGTTTTGTGTTTCATTATTTTGGATGCATTTAGTTGCATAGAATAGAGCCAACATGTAGGAACACTTGTGAATAAGAATTCAATGTTGATTCATACAACCAGCATTAATATTTTTTTTTAAGATCTATTCATCATGCAACCTATGTGAAGAAAAGTCTGCATAGTTGAATGCATGGAAGGAGAGAGGTAGTTATGCACGAGAGCCTTCCACCTTGACCTCAGCACTAGCTGCATCAGTGATATGATTCCATAAGAAGATTTTGTAACAATGTTGATGCCTTTTGCAATCAAGTTTTGTTATGAATTTTGTTTCTTAACAATGATAACAAATCAATCAATAATCGCAGTTTTAGAAAACATAAAAAATATAAAAATAAATAAAAATAAAAGTAAAAAACATATGAAAATAACATATTAAAAAATAATAGATTATTTAGAACATAAATTTAAAGTTAAATAAATAGTTTGTTACAATAATTAGCTTTTTAAGAAATTATTTATTTTATTTGTATCATATATATCATATATATACATATAAAGATACTAGACATAATATTTTCTCCTCTTTATTTGGTTTTTTAAGCTAAAAGTGGAATACAATGTGCACAAGCACATTTCAATAAATGTTTAACTTTTGTAGCAAATCATAATGTTGGGGCTAATGTTTCATGTAAAATTATCTATGCCCTATGTCTATTAATGTTTAACTTTTGTAACAAACTATAATATTGGGGCTAATGTTTCATGCAAAATTATCTATTTCCCTATCTCTATTTTGATTCAAGGTTATTTAGTCTATTAATTATTTCTGCTATTTCCCTTCATGGTATTCAAATGTGTTTCATAATTAGGTTTATGAATTTGTTCATGCATTCAATAATTACTAACATATTATTTTTTTTTGGATAAGAGATAGTAAGCAACAACCCTCCATATTACACTTGTTTAAATTGTTTTTTCTTGTAATTTTTAGTTTTTTTAAATTATTTTTTTTCTAATTGTTTTAATGTTTTTTTATAATTGTTTTTTATTTTATTTTTAATTTTAATTTTGAATTTTGAATTTTTTTAAATTATTTTTTTAAATTGATTTAGTTTTTTTTTTTAGATTTTCATTTTGATATTTTTTTAAATGCTACTTTTTTAATGTGTTATTTATTTATTTATTTTAATGGTTTATTTTTTTTACTCTACAATAAAGTATTATTTGTTTGTTTGTTTTTCTTTATTTAGTTTTTTTTTTATTGTTTTATATATATATATATATATATATTTTGTTGTGTTGATATGTTGATGCGTTGTTTATGTTCTATGATTTATTTGTTCTTAACTGCATACAAGATGGTTAATTAATTAATAATGCAATGGGTAAGTTAACTCACTGATGGAATTTATGAAAATATATGTGGATATACGTGGTTTTATTTCACTGAAGTCGCATATATATGTGGGTTTCATGAATAAAAATAGTGTATATATTTATGAATATGAAATTGAAAGTAAAATTGTATTAAAAATATTGATTCACCCCTCTCCCCTCCCCCACCCCTTGAGTATTTTTCCTAATAATTGGAATCAGAGTAGGCCCCTTAGACGAAGCTTGATCGCTTAAAGGGACAAGCAAGATGGAAGGAGTATTTTCTACAAATACACCATTGTTTAATGGAACTAAATTTGTGTTTTGGAAGGTCGGAATGCATTAGAGGAAATTTCAGCCTAAAAGTGGCCTCCTAAGGAAAATAATAACATAATAGTGAAAATAATAAAATAAGAGTTATGAATTTTGGAGGGAAAAGAAGAAAATTACATTTTTAATTGTATTTTTGGTTTATCTCCTAAAAGGTTTACTCAAATTTCAAGTGCATACACTCGTTGGATGCATAATTAAATTCCACACCTAATCAGTATCCATTATGCATACTTTTGAGAAGACCCACATTGATAAAAATTGCAGATACATTAAAAATACATGTTTACCATGATTTTTTAATGTATATGTAATTTTTATCAATGTGGTGCTTCTCAAAAGTATGCATAATGGGTACTTGTTGGATGTCGAATTTAATTTTGCATCTAACAAGTGTCTACACTTGAAATTTGAGTAAACCTATAAGGAGATAAGCCAAATATACAATTGAAAAAAGTAGTTTTTTTCTTTTCCCTCAAAAATATTTACATGTACCTCTTTTTAAATTTAAAGGATTTTGATTGGATTGCATATTATGACATGGAAATTACATGAAAATTTTGTGGGAAATTTAGGTTGAAACTCCTCTAATGAGAGCATATTTGCTTTCGTTGGGAGTTGATGTATGGGAAACTATTGAAGGTGGATATCAATTCCTAGACTCCATTCCCACATATAATGTAGGAAAGAAGTATACAAGAACAATGCAAAGGAATAAATGCCATATTGGGAGGATTAGTTGAATATGAGTTTGTAAAATTCATGTAGTTAAGCACCACAAAGGAAATATGGGATAATATTTTTCAAAGCTATGAAGGTGACTCTAAGGTAAAAGGTGTTAAACTTCCAACATATGGAATTTAGTATGAATCTCTTAGAATGCATGATTATAAAAGCATTGCAAGCTTTTTCCTTAGAGTACATGGAATTGTTAACACAGTGAATGGTCTTGGTGGTGAAATAAATGAAACTACTATTGTTGAAAATATTATGAGACGACTAACCCCAAAGTTCGATTCCAAAGTCCCTACCATTGAAGAACTGTAGGATTTAAAGGATCTCACCATTGAACAACTCCATGGGGTCTTGACATATTATGAGATGATAAAAGGGGACACATCGAGTATGAGAGAAGCATCCTTCAAAGCCACATATAAAATGAAAGGAAAATAAAATCCTAAATATACAAGGTACATTTTGGACGATGAAGAAGGAAATTTCATGAGGAATTTGCAAATGGGAACTGGTAAATTAAAATGCAATATTCCATTTAAATGTTTTTCTTGTAAAAGAGTAGGTCACTATACATTCAAATGTCCATATAAATAAAATCATGATAAGCAATAAAAATGAAAAAATGTTGAAAAGGAAAATGCCAAAAATAAGTTTTCTTCCAGGAAAAGTTATTATTCTAATGAAGATAGTCAAAGCACATCTGATGATCAGGAATATTCTGATTCAGATTCTAACAATTGTTACCAGATACTTATGGCTCTTGAATATCAATCAACTCGTGAATCAGATAGTTGTAAAGAAGATGATTTAATGAAAACATTAAATGAAATTGATCGACATAGGAATGCAAAAAAAGAAATGGAAACAAAAGAAAGTAGTATTTTCAATGAAATGAACTTGCTAAAGACTCAATTAGTAGCAGCTAATAGAATAAAAAAATTATTAGAAAAAAAAAACTTCATGAAAAGGAAAGGAATTGTGAAAAATTAGAATTAGAATTTGTGACTCTAAGGAAATATTATGAGAATATTAACAAAGGGGAAAAGGCATCTAATTCACTAGAGAATATTATCAAAGAACAATGCTCTCCTCTAAACAAGATAGGCATTGGATACAACTACATGGATTCATATTCACAACGTAATGACAAGAACTAGCATGTGGTTTTAAAAAAAACATAATAAAGTCACACATCTAAAAGGAAATATCCCATATCAAAGTCAAGATTAGTCCTAGGCATAAAGGATGGTTTCATGGATAATTTTTTTCTTTTAAATCATTTTGGCATGAGGTCATTGATTGCAGGTTAAGAATTTGGAATTGAAGAAAAATATGAGATAAGTTCCACAAATTATAACACATGATTATAAATTGCAAGAAAATTTGGAGAAAGAAGGAACATCGATCAGAGATGTAGGGAATATTTTCCCTATTGCAGTCCATTTTTCTTAAAATTATACTTTTAACACTGAATATAGAAGTGAATGTGAGGTACATAACCTCATGAAGAACGGATGATGACTATTAGTTCCACAAGATCAATGTTGTATGATCTCAAGGGTAGATATGCATGTGTACTTAGATCATGATTTCATATATATATATATATATATATATATATATATATATATATATATATATATATATATATATATTTGTACTGATGTTGCATTGATGAAGAGAATTTGAATAGGAACATACATGACATGTTCATGGGGAGTTATCGCTATAAAACTCAATGGTTTATATCCTTTATTTGGTTCTTTTGAAATATAGTCCTATGTATATGAGGTTTTTTATCTAGACAACCATGTATGCTTCTATGTGATGAATAAAAAATGGCATATATTCAAGGGGAGCTCTCATATGTTTCATCAGTCAATTATTGGTTTTTTGGTCCCAACATTGATTTGATGTAGTCTGATAATGATGCCCATACGTTTCTTAGAAGGATATTGGTTCATGATGAATTTATGAGTTGTTTCAAAAAATTATATTATTGTTGTTTTTGAAATGGTTCTTCAGTGCATTTTCTGATGAGATGCATATAGTAGCAGAATTGATGGTGAAGAGTTGGCAAAAGTTTAGGGGGAGCATCTGCTATGCTTCTAATTATTCATTATTGGAATTATGGTCCTATTGAGTACTCCTTGTTGCATGATGGTGTTTATGATGAGTTCATTATTGTTGTCATTAGTCTTATTTCATCAATCATTATTTGGAAGTACATGGTGCTATCTCTATGTCATGGATATTTGGACTGCATGTATGGAAGATGTATATGTGTTCCTTGAGTTGCATTTTGAGAAGTTGATAATGGTGTTTTATTCTTTCTATTGTTAAATATTTATAAGGAAGATGTGTATGCTATGTTCAATGAATATGTTGGTTGATGATGTTGTTGATCAATTCTATTCTACTTGATGATTTGTGATGTTGGGTCAAGAGATTGATATTTTTTCTTAAGGATTGTGGCTCTTCCTATATATTGAGAGATTGTGATGACCTTGATGACATGAGGTCAAGGGTATGCATTGCTGACAGAACTTTATTGCATAATCTTATTCTTCTCCTATATTTTCTTGGTGATGCTTGGAAGCATTGCATATTTGGTCACATTTTGATGATATTGGACAAATTGATGTTACACTATCTTATCTTACATAGCTTCTTGATTATGAGGATGTTCATGCTACTATCATATGATTATGTTACCAATTCCAAGATGGATCATGATGGTTGATGATGATTATGATGGTTTTGCTACAAAGATACTTCATTGTTGAAATCCTTATTTATGGTTATGGATGTCATGTATGTATCTTAATGTAAAGGTCGTGTAAGGACCCATGTTGTAATAATTGTAAAATTCATCCATGTATGGGCTATTGGGATCAATACTTGTCATGTATGTAACCCCATTATTTTGGGTAATTGATGTAAAATTGGGTCCAATATGTAAATCAAATATGTTAGGTGATTAATGTAATCATGGGAGCATAGAGTCATTAGTGATAGGAAAGGTCATATATTTCAAGTCTTGTAATTTTATTTCATATATTTAGAAGGTTAAACATATGCTTAGGGGTAGCATGGTCAATATGTAAATTTCATGTCAGTAGATCAAACTTACAATATTGAGCTCTATAAGGGAAGTACTTCATTCAGTCTAGTTTATCCATTTTCCCTTGATGTCAAAGGGGAGAGAAAACTTGGTGTTTGCAAGTGTTTGTAGGTGGTTTCTAAACACCAAAGTGGTCTCCATCAATTCCAAAGGGGTCCAGATTGTTGGAATTATGGATAATGTGTTGTCCTTGATGGAAAAATTCTTGAAAAATATGTCCTTGATGTCAACATGGTGATAATATGATGATTGTGGAAATGTTGCAGATGGAATGTTTGATGGTACAAATATTTCAACGGATATGAAAGAGAAATGGTAGATCAACTACATATGGATGAAAAGTGTGAAGTTTAAAAATAATACGTGGTTCATGTGAAGAAGGGTCGCATACTTATGCAATTCATGTGAACAAAATTCTCTTACATAATCCGAACCAGGGAAATCACGATACCAAGGATCATTACCATGGTAATTTCACATATTAATTGTAGTGGAAATGTCTATTTGATACCATCAACGAATACCATCAACATTACCAAATGATTTTTCTGTGGTATTAGCTAAGGAAAAAGTGATATAAGGAGAGGGAGATCAAGGTGTTAAGTGTGCAACTGAATGGTTTGTTCATGTGTGATTTGATCTGAAATAGGTGTGCACTAGTGAGCAAGGATATGGCTCAAATATGATAGATCTAAAAGTGCAGTGAAGACTAATGAATATACTTAATTTATTTATGTATATGTAGCTGATAATGTTATATCTTTGGTTATAGTGATGGTGTGATCTGATTATGCAGTAATATGTGACAATTGATAGTATCCACGTAGAGTTTTGGTTTTGTCATGGGTTATGATTTGCAATGAAGAAGTTGATTCAGAATTTGTTTGTAAGTTTTCTTTTGGATAGTCATGTACATATGCAGATATGCTTCATAGTAGTCACGTATATATTCTAAGATAATTCACCTTTTGATCATTCTTTGATATGGTTCATGTGACGAAGGGTCGCATACATATGCAATTCATGTGAACAAAGTTCTCTTACATAATCTGAACCAGGGAAATCACGATACCAGGGATCATTACCATGGTAATTTCACATATTAATTGTGGTGGAAATGTCTATTTGATACCATCAACGAATACTATCAACATTACCAAAGGATTTTTCTGTGGTATTAGCTAAGGAAAAAGTGATATAAGGAGAGGGAGATCAAGGTGTTAGGTGTGCAACTGAATGGTTTGTTCATGTGTGATTTGATCTGAAACAGGTGTGTACTAGTGAGCAAGGATATAGCTCAAATATGATAGATATAAAAGTGCAGTGAAGACTAAGGAATATACTTACTTAATTTATTTATGTATATGTAGCTGATAATGTTATATCTTTGGTTATAGTAATGGTGTGATCTGATTATGTAGTAATATGTGACAATTGATAGTATCCATGTGGAGATTTGGTTTTGTCATGGGTTATGATTTGCAATGAAGAAGTTGATTCAGAATTTGTTTGTAAGTTTTCTTTTGGATAGTCATGTACATACGCAGATATGCTTCACAGTAGTCACGTATATATTATGAGATAATTCACCTTTAGATCGTTCTTTGATATGGGTTGTTTACAGATGTTTTGATGTCAATTTAATTTATGAAGTATTCATTATTTATTGTTGTGTGTCAATGAAGTCTTGATATGTTTGGTTATGGATTGGTATATTGATCAGTTATAATGTTGCAGAAGTGTTACTGGTTATGGTTCAATGATCAGTGATTGGTTCAGTACTTGATTACGTGGTTGGTTTAGTGGTACAATGATTCAGTCAGATAAATGGTTCATTTTTTAGTAATCTAATATTTGTATGCATGTTGTATGAAGAGGAAGTGTGTAAATACACGGGTTTTCTTCAAAAATAATTGTTTACATATTCTGAAGTTAATGTTGATTAGGGTTCGCAATGACAACACTTTGTTTCTGTGATGACTAAAATTATAATAACTCAGTGAACGGTTGATTATTATTTCTAATCGTTGATTGGTCTTAATTTCATCATTTATTGGTTGATTGGTAAATTGGGGTTGGTTCAACATTCAGTGATTGAGTTGCATCAGTGAATCAACTTATTGGTGATTGATTTTCGATGATTATTCAGTTATTATATTTCAGATTTTTTTGATTTAGTATTTCATTTTTCCATTTTGGTTTGGGCTTATTATTGATGTGGATCCAGTGTGAAAATTTGATGAAAGGTGGCCGACTACTTTTTATGTTTTTTCAAGAAAGGTGGATCCAATGTGAAAAATTCTAAAATGTGGTCCAAAAGGTGTTGAGGGTTGTAGCCTTCAGTATGAGGGTAGGATTTCCCTTCTGGTATGAGCTCATAAACGAGATCAGGGGGTTGTAGATCCCTTCCAATGAGTACTTGAGAACAATTAGAGGTTGTATCTCTTGCAGGTGGGTTCCTGTTTGTCAGTAAAATTCTGCACTAATATAATATGTAATGAATATCTTATTTATATAATAAGAAAGAAGACAGAGGTGACATCAACGATAGTTTTCTCCCCCAATGTGTTTCCACCTAAAATCATAGTGTTCATATGTGTTGATGTGTTTTTTATGTGTCATGATTTATCTATTATTTATTGCATACTATATGCATAATGAATTAATAATACAATGGTTAATTTAACTCACTCATGGAATTTATGACAAATTAAGTAAACTAGTGTTGTACTGTACAACAACCCTCCCTTTTTTTCAAAATTCTAGAATAAAATTCATTTAGAAATAGGGTCCCTTTTTCTTCTTTTAATATAGGAATAAAAGACTTAGAAATAAAGATTCATTATTTGAAAAACTCATTGCATATCTTTATTACCAATCATGGACAAACAAAATACAACATTCAAAACTTCCGATTAGATCAAATATAAAAGACTTTATCATATAAAACAAGTCAATTATAAAAAAGTCTCATGAACAGTAAATCGCAATCGGAAATCGGAGAAATCTTTAAAGACAAGTTTTACATAAGAGCTCAAAATCTCCGATGCGATTAGTTCAATCGCAAATCGCCAATCGCAAAGGATTTATGTTATACATTGCTTTTTTTATATTTTTGATGCGATGCGATCAATCGCAATCGAATAATCGGAGCACCTTTTAATAAATTCTTTGTAGTCAAATTCCCCGATGCGATGTACTATAATCACAATCGGAAATTGGAGAAATTTGTATTGTGATATTTATGTACCATTTGAATATGTCTGATGCGATTGATATTTATACACTATACACTTGTCACATCCGAAGCATTCACAAATAGGTAAATTTATATTATTTCACAAGCACCAAATCTCGAATGGTACGTTCGACATTGAATAACAAATAAAATGAATATTTGTTTATGATTCTGTTTTGAATACGTGAGTGTAACCCAAAGAGAACATTTAAGTGTTATACGGAATTGATAAATAAGGAATCATGAGTTCATAATTGTTCTTTTCACTTGCTTGTTTATCACAACTAATAGCTTATTGCCTTGCAGAATCAAAGAACACTAAATCCTTTCATTCGCAGACCAAAGGAAACAATACCAGACATCGAAATGTCAAAGAGAACAAGGAGAATGAAGGCTGTTGGTGCCGCTAAGTTTGTTGAGATTCCTACAGTCTCGAAGGAAAGGCCAGTAAAGCTAAAGCTAGTTACAGATACATCATGTCAAGGGCTAGGCAAAATGACGTGGGAAGGAGTTTATAATCTGATTGAGAGTGAAAACCCTAAAGTCACAATAGCAAAGGTATCAGTTCTGGATGAAGATAACTCAGATTCCGACTCTGAGATTACTGAAAGAACACTTGCGAATTCATTCCTACATCAAATTGCAGCCAGAGCAAACATCATTCCTTATTATGATGTGATTCGATGGGTCATCGATAGTGTAGAAATTAAGAACAAAATGTTTATTTCAGCTTCTGGAGCATCTTTTGGATCATTCAAAGCAGAAGACCTTAAAGCAATGTATCATCTCCCTGATCCACAGAAGGTCTATAACAAAGAATTTGTCAAAGAGTTTGCTGACAGTAATAAGGTTCAATCTGAACCTATCAAAGAATGGAGGAAAAATCCTGAAAAGCACAAAAATGAATCATCCGGTATGTATTCAGTAGATTCTCTTTCACCCCCATACTCCTATGCCACTGCTATGATGTGTAGATTATTTGGCAATAACAATTCTGCTAGGTTTTATATACAAATGGTTCCTTTAATCTTAGCTGTTGTCAATTCCGAAATTATGTTGGGCTGCTATTCTTTCTGATAGGATAGCTAATAGGATACTCGAATACAGACAAGATAAAACCGCTGGAAATACCACTCCCTTTTTCTTTTGTGCTTATATTCTAGACACCCTTTGTTTCAATTCTGAGTTTCCCTTGTTAGGATGGAAATGGACTGCTAAAGATCCCACTCCGATTCATATATACCATAAAATCCTTTGGAAAGTTCATTTCAAAGATCATGTTTATAGGATATGTCATGGTTTCCTTATCCCAGTCTTTCAAACCATTTTCAATCGCTTCCCTCCTAGATTCTCCGACAAAGCTAAAACTGACTTATCCTCAATAGGAGATTGGTTTGGAGAAGAAAAATTCACGTATGTCAGGATTTTCGGGAGTATTTTGGAACCCCATGTTCTCCCTCTTTTTGTTCCAGATAAACTTCTAGCCCAGGAAATCTCCTATCAATTGACAGTTGAAGGAATGTCCAGATCTCTGAGCAACAATAAGAAAAGAATGTGGTCGTCTTTTCCATTCAATTGTGGACATTTTACTTTGAATGACTTCAAACATGCAGAAAAGGAAGTCGTCAAAATAAATCACTTATAATTCGCAACAATCCCAGGGAGACAGTATGATCCACAAAAGATAGCTTTTAATGTTATTTCTTCAGTTTCGATTGCTCGATTTGAGCATGAACCGGATGAATTTGATGATTTTTTTGTTTCATTAGAGAAATTTTCTCAAATTTATAATTTGGCCAAGTCCAAATTCCAGAAAGAAGAGATGAATAAATTTATGCTATTTAGAAGACAAAGATTGTTGAAAGTTCCTTTAGACCAATTAAGAGTTCCTATGCAAGAGTCGGAAACAGGGGATACATCTGGCAAAACAGCAGGAGAAACATCTACCAGTAAGGTCACTACACAATCAGCTACTGACCAGCCCTTTGTACAGATACAAAAGGAAGTAATAGGAAATGATCTTGTTGTACATGCTGAAAAGGTGAGCACTGATGGCAAACCTAATTTTCAGAAAGAGAATACTGATGGAAAATCCGATATAAATACTGATCAGCAGTTCACAGCTCAAACAGAGAAAGAATGCACAAGTACTGATACTAATGTGCATAATCAAAAAGAAGGATCAGACAGCAAAACCAATTAACAGGAAACGAATACAGAGAAATCAGATACACAACTTGGAGGAAACAAAACTACTGAGAAAATAGTAGACTCTTTTGATCCTAATGTTTCCTCACAATTTTTGAAACAATATAATCAATTTGCTCATCAATTAGGACTGCAGGATAATCCTAAAGAGAGAAAGCCAGAAGATCAGGATGTTGAAATCATTCCTGAACATCCTACAGGGAAAATTATATTGAAGATTGAGGAAATTCCTCCCTTGGATATATTCTACAGTCCTAAACATAAAGCTGTTGTGAAAAAACAAAGAAAGAGAAGAAAAATCGATCAAGACACATTTTCTCCTTCACAGCAGGAGTTCATGAATATTGTTTACAAGAATGCTGAAGTGAATCCATCTGAGGATCTCACTAAATTATCCCAATGTGTAGGAGAATACAGTGCTGCAACGATAGATAAAGCTGCGGAGGTTTCTCAGTTAATGGCCCAAAAAGATCTACATATAGCTTTACTTGAAAACAAGCTAATGAAAATCAACAGAAAATTGCTCAATTGGAACAGCAATTACAAAATCAAGAGCTCAGATCTAAAGAGCTAGAAGAACAGCTTGCCACAGAAAAGAAGAAAGTTGATGAACAAGCTTTAAGCAAACAGCAACAGTTGAATCAAGAAATTTCCAAGCTACAAAATTTGTTGCAAAATGAGAATAATATGAAGATTGTGCAAGAAAAAGAATTTCAAGCAGCTTTAGATAAGTTCAAGGATTTCCCTAAATTAAGTGAATTCAAATCGGAGGCTCTTGAAGTCAATAAACTGTTGTCTCAGCAGTTAAATGAATTTTGTACAAAATTAACACAAGCAGAACCATTTTGTGATATCACATCATCCTTGATCTAGGACATGATTACTCTCAGGCAAGAAATTGATGAAGCCGATGAAAGGATTTCTGAATTTCTTACTTGGCAAGATACAAAAAAAGGAAGAAAAGATAATATTCCTAGGATAGAAGAAAGACATAAAGAGATCCTGTTTACAGAGTGGGAACAACAATTAATGAAAGTCGAGAGAGCTATATCAAGAGCTAGAAGCATGATGGGTAATATAACACAATTTATCAATGACAGCTTGTATGCAATTAATCTCATTTTAGATTGTGTTCCAAGCAGTTTGCCTAAAGTTAAAGAAACCGATTGCATATGGAAAGAAGAAATAATGAATAAAAGTCAACAGATCAACAAGCTTCAAACAATATCATGGGACAATATGTGGACTTATCTAATTAATCCACATAATCAACAATTAGCTATTAAATTCCTATCAAATGCTATTGATTGTTTGATTCCAGAATTCTCCGATGCCACATACGCTGGACAGTTACATTCCAAGATGAGTCATCCATCGGAGGTTCAGGAAATGCTGAAAATTTGCCACTTGGTTACATTGAATGAGAAGCAAAAGCAATGAATCAATTCCACAAAAGATAGCATTTCTATTTTTAAAGTTAATAGATTGTAGCAGTAGTAGTAGGATTCTGTTTTCATGTAATATCATATTTAAACCCCTCTCATGCATTGGATAAGGGGTCCAAAGTTCTAATATTTTTGGCTTGGAGATTACATTTCTGTACTCCATTGACTCTTATATTTTATAAAGGATCACATCTGGTGATTTTTGTGCAGAATTAATTCTAAAGAGTTGCATTTTTGCACCTTGGATTTGATTTTGCATTGGAATTACTGGATCAGAATATTGGATTTCATTTTAAACTTTCAAGATGGATAAGGTATTTTTATCTATTCACTGTTAATTTCTTTTGTTATATGATATTTTCTTTTAAATTTTCTATCATTCATATATACTTCGTTTTCACAATATTTCTTTATATATCATTTTTTATTATATTAGAAATATTTACCTTTCATAAATGTATGTAAACTGATATACAATGATGAATACAATATGCTAATATAACTCTGTTTAAATTCTTAAACAGAGTTATCTTTATTTGTTGCTACACATTTCAATTAAACTTTAATACATTTTTATGGTTATTGTTAAATTGGAATAATTTTAATTTGTATTCACATATGATACCCGGGTTAATTTTAGAATTTCTTTATCAGTATTTAGATTAAATTAGATAGTTTCATTTCAGTTATTTAGTCCCATTTTCACTCATCCAAATCAACCCATCACCAACCCATTAGTTATAAGGAAATTGGTCCTTTCAATCCAGTCGGAGCCACCATACCAAACGGATAAGGAGCTGTCCTAAGGTCCCGACCGGGTGGTTTTCCCCAATGTTTGAAGCAGAGATTTTCTAGGCTTCAACATTTTTGGCGCTAGAAGGAGGGCATGAGCTATGAATGGCAAGTAAATATTTATCCACAGGCCATTCTGAGAGCAAAACACCCTCATTAACTTCTTCAATTTCTTCTGAATTACAAAATCCTAGAGAAGGAATTGAGAAGAATATTCAGACACCCACTACCAAAATCTCAAAACAATCAGACAACCATAATCCTGAGTCTCCTGAAGTACAAGATTTAATCCATAAATTGAAAGGATTCTCATTATCTCTAGATGAGTCTGAAATATCTGAAGGTAGTGTAAGCTCAGAATTTGTTTCTTCAAAACCTCTTACTAGACTACAAAGTGAAAAACTTGGTATTCCTCCGAAAGAATTCCCTTTACCTAGTAGAGTCAAGACAAGAAGAACTCAATCGGAATCAAAAAGTGATATAAGTTCTTCATCTCATATTCAATCACCTGTTTCCAAAACCCCAACTCAACAAAGTGCAGTTGTTTCCACATCATCTCCTCAATCATCATCAATCTCAACATCACCTATTCCAACAACTTCTGTTCTAACACCACCAGTCTCTACTACTCCTTCAACAGTTGTTACAATAATGGCATAGAGACCATGGGCTAGTCCAGGGGCTGTCAACATGCCTGCACCTTTACATGATTTACCTAAAAATCTTGGAAAATGGCTTCCAAAGTTCAGTCCAGAGCTTAAAATTCAAGCTGAAGAACACATCAATAACTTTATGCTAGCTGTAAATTTGAATGGAGTCGTAGAAGAAGATGTTGTAGTCAGACTATTCCCTTATACTCTTCTAGGGGCAGCAGGATCCTGGTACTTTTCATTACCTTTAGGATCCATAACAAGTTGGGATATTTTTGCAGATCATTTTTTAACCAAATTTGGAGATGACAGATCAATAGCTACTTTAATCAACGATCTCTCAAATTTGAAGACAGAACCCAAGGAACCCATTAAAGATTTCAACGCTAGATTCAACAAACTTTTGAACAAAATCCCTACAGATTCAAAGCCTAGTGAACAAGTCAGAAGTGAATGGTACATAACTGCTTTTCCTTCAAACATAGAAATTTTTGTAGATAGAGCTGCAAAACCTACTTTAGCTGAGAATATGAAAGAAGCTATCGCAGTAGAAAAACGAATTATTTCTCTAGATAAGAAAAATGCTATTGAGGAAAGAAAATCCAAGAAAGTCATCTTTAAAGATGATTCAAGGAAAAAGACAGCTAAAGACCCATATGACATGGAAGGTTTGCAGAAATTTCTTAAAACCATGTCTAATGAAATGGTTGAAATTAAAAAGCAAGTGGCAGAGACTTCCACCAAAAAACCATTCCGAAATTTCAAACAAATCAAGTTGAATCTAAACCTCCCAATTCAATCTCTAATGCAGAATCAGAAGAGAAAGAAGAAGAAAATACTCCTCCAGTATCAGAGGAGGAAGATGAGAATGAAGAAATAGCTGAATTGCATGGAATGTGAGATTTTATTCTCCCTAATTCTGATAGTGAGGTAGAACAAGAAGCTATGCCTGTAAGTACTAGGAGTAAATCTACATCAGAACCTGTACAAACAGTTCCCAAGAAGAAAACTACGACTCCAAGTACCAAAGACAAATCCCTTGCAAAGAAAACTTCTCCATTACCTACTAAAAATCAGCCATCTTCTTCTAATCCTCCTACATCGACATCAAAGACTATAGTGGTATCAGATCCTATGGAGTATAACATTGTTGAAGACATGAAAAAGATTAAAGCCAACATTTCCTTACATGAAATCAGCAAACTAAAACACCAACAGAAGATGCTATTAAAAGAATTAAATGCTAGACCAATTGCTCCTTTACCAAGTGGTGTAGTTGCAAAAGCAGCTAAAGGGACTAGTAAGCCACCAGAAAAAGTAGATGCTACTGATATTGTGCTCATTGGAGAAAGATCAAATTCTCAGACTCCTCCTTTTCTTTTGACTTATGAAATGTACAATAAGAATCTACATAATTGCTTAATTGATTCTGGAGCATCCTCTAGTATAATGCCTACTTCAATTTGTGCCAAATTAAATATTGAACCACAAAAATCGGCAGTTCACATAGTTCAATTGGATCGCTCTAAAGTTCAAGTTGTAGGGGAAATCAATTCAGTTACTATCCGACCAGCTTCTGATCTTAGGATTGTCCAAAGAATTGATATTTTGATTGCAGATATTCCTGAATTCTATGGATTAGTATTAACCAGAGACTGGTCTGCAAAACTTAATGGTTATATCGCAACTGATTATTCACATATGTGGCTTCCCTACAAAGGGAAACCAAATCAAATCAAAGTTGAACGAGAAAAACATATGATGCACACCGTTACTGAATTTGAACAATCAAATGAACCTGTAGCTTTCAATAACAATATTCTTGGAGGATATTATGCTGAGTCATTCCTTGGGAACTTCAAAGCACCACAATCACCCTTTTCTGTAAATACTTTTTTTTCTCAAATAGAAAATTTTTCACAGTCTGATTCTTCTAGAATTGTAAATATTTCTGATACAATTGTAGATAAACCAATAGATAAATCTTTATTTTGGTCATTATATTTTGATGGATCAAAATCTAGTGATGGGGCTGGAGCAGGATGCATCTTAATTGATCCAAATGGAAAAAAAACCATGCTGTCATGTAGGTTAGAATTTGAGTGTACAATCTTAATTGATTCAAGGACTTTATAAAGCTATAAGGTTAAATGTTAAATACTTGAAAGTCTATGGTGATTCTAAAATTGTCATAAAACAAGTTAGAAATACCATCCATTGCATTTTAGGACACCTCAAACACTATCAAACCTTAGTGCAAAATCTTACCACTCATTTTTTAGCATTCAATATTTCTCCTATTCCTAGGAATCAAAATTCATCAGCTGATTTGTTAGCTAATGTTGCATCCAAACTCCTTCCTGCTGAAGATTGCAATCCTGATAGATTTTCAGTAGAATTTATTTTTCACCCATCTGTTCCAGATAATATCACAAATTGGAGAGTATTTTACCATGATCAAGATATTTTAAATTTCATGACTTCATAGAAATCATATGATGAAAAAATTATTGATGAAGGTGATCATGATCTGCAAATTTCTTCAAAAGTTAATGAAAATCCCATTCCGAAATCTGTTGTTAAATTGGAGGACTTATATGATATTAAAGACAGATTCAAGAAAGTCACTAATCCTAAACTTCAAAGTTCCACTTTAAATTTTGAATTAGTAAACCTTGGCTCTGATTCTAATCCTCAAAATGTTAATTTAGGACTCAATTTAACTCCAAAGGAAAGAAATGCTTTCATTAAACTTCTGAATAAATATAAAAATGTTTTTCCTTGGAATTATGATGATTTAAAAATGTATGATACTTCTTTTATTCAACACACAATTCCAATGCTTCCTAATATTAAACCTGTTCAACAAAAGTTAAGAAAGATTCATCCAAATCTCGAAAGTCAAATCAAATCAGAACTTAATAAACTTTTAAAAGCCAAAATCATTTTTCCTGTAAGGCATTCCAATTGGGTTCCCAATATGGTACCTGTAAGGAAGAAAAATGGTGATATAAGAATCTGTATTGATTTTAGAAATTTAAACAAGGCATGTTTAAAAGACAATTTCCCATTTCCAACCATGGAACAGATACTTCAAAAGGTAGCTGTTTCTGAACTCATGTCCTTTCTTGATGGATTTTCAGGCTATAATCAAATTTTAGTTCATCTAGATGACAGATTGAAAACAACTTTCAGAACCAAATGGAGAACCTATGCTTATCAAAAAATGCCTTTTGGTCTAATAAATGCAGGAGAAACTTTCCAAAGAGCCATGGACATAGCATTTAAAAATTTGATCAATAGATCAGTTGTTATTTATCTTGATGACATAATAGTATTTTCAAAAAAGAGAGCCAATCATCTACATGATTTAAAGCAAATATTTGAAAGATGTAGAAGGTTTGGTATTTCCTTGAATCCAAAGAAATCTTTCTTTGCTCTTTATGAAGGAATAATCTTAGTATTTGTTATGTCAAAAGATGGTATATATATTGATCCAGATAGAGTGAAAGAAATTTTTGATATTTCTTTACCTCATAATAAAAAATCCATGCAATCATTTCTTGGGAAAATCAATTTTGTAAAAAGATTCATTCCCGATTTCTCTCAAATTGTTTTACCTATGCAAAATATGATTAAGAAAAATTCAGTATTCAAATGGGGGCATAAAGAGAAAAAAGCCTTTGAGGAAATCAAACAAGCGATCATTAATGCACCAGCATTGAATACCCCTGATTTTTCTAAATATTTTACTTTGTATACTTTGGCCACCGAAACATCCTATGCTGCTATTTTAACACAGCTCAATGATCTAAAAATTGAGGCACCAATTTCTTTCTTTAGCTCAAATCTACAAGGAGCTGAGCTTAATTATTCCGATGTTGAAAAACAAGCCTTTTCCGTGTTTAAATCAATCAAACATTTCAGACATTTTCTCTTGAAAACAGATACAAAAATCATTGTCCCATTCTCTGCAGTGAGACAATTATTAATTCAAAAAGAAGTAGGAGAAAAGAGAGCTAACTGGGTAACAGCTTTGCAAGAATATGATATTGATATTAAGCCAGCTAAGATTGTTAGAGGACAAGGTTTTTGCAGATTATTGGCAGGAGCTCATAACATACCAGAAAATCAAGATCCAAAAAATGATATTCAAGTTAGTCAAATAAGTGTTACAGATTCTGAATCTCAGTATGCCGATCTCATCTGTTACTCGAAAAATGGGTATGCTCCTTCTAATATCAGCTATAAGAACAAATGTTCTTTAATATTGAAGGCTATTAAATATGAGATCATTGATAATGTGTTATTCAGAAAGAATTATGATTCAATCCTATTAAGATGTCTTGAAAAGACTGAAGCTGAAAAGGTGTTGCAGGAATTGCATGATGGACCAGCAGGAGGTCATTTTGGAGGTGATACCATAGCTCACAAAATAATTCATGCTGGCTATTACTGGCCTACCCTTTTTAAAGATACGCATGATTATGTGAGGAAGTGCAAAATTTGTCAAACTTCTAGTGGAAGACAAAAGAAATCAGCTTTTCCTTTGCAACCAGTAAATATTGAGCAACCATTTGAGCAATGGGGGCTTGACATTATTGGTGAGATAATACCACATTCTTCCAAACAGCACAAATACATCCTTACAGTAATAGATTACTTTACAAAATGGGTGGAAGCAATCCCTTTGAAGGTAGCCAATTCTGATACAGTTATTGATTTCATAGATCAATTCATCATAACTAGGTTTGGTGTACCTAACGCTCTTGTCTTTGATAATGCATCTTATTTTTCTGGAAACAGTATAATAGAATTTGAAATCAAAAGAGGTTTTAAATTGAAATATTCAGCAAATTATTATCCACAAGGTAATGGTTTAGCTGAATCTACTAACAAAAATCTTATCAAAATTATTAAAAGGACCATTGATCAAAATCAAAAGAATTGGCACAAGTCTTTAATCTTTGCACTATGGGCTGATCGTATTACTCAAAAAGCTTCAATAGGAACTTCACCTTTCAATTTGGTTTATGGAAAAGAAGTTGTGATACCATCAAATCTAACTCTCCCATCATTAGCCCTAGTGCAATTAATTGAAGAAAATCCTTCTTCATCTATCCAATTGAGATATGATCAAATCCTTAAATTAGAAGAAGATAGAGATAAAGCAAAAATTATTCATAAAAAACATCAATAGCTTGTAAAATATTCTTTTGATGCAAGTTCTACCGGCTCGAATATTTTTCCAATTGGTGATTTTGTTCTGAAATGGGATAAAACAAATGAAGAAAAAGGTAAGCATACCAAGTTTCAGAAAATGTGGCTTGGACCATTTCAGATTGCTGAAAAGATAGGCTCAAATACATTCATACTCCAAGATTTAACAGGAAAGAGAGAATCTCTTCCTGTAAATGGGCTTGTCTTGAAGAAATTCTTTTCATAAGGAGGTAACCCCTTCTTACTTGTACATATTCCTTTCTGCAAAGTTTTTAATTGTTTTGCAAATAAAGGTTGTTAATAAGTCTCTAATTGACTGTTTACTATTAAGAAAATTTCATAGGAAGAATATTATAAATATTTATTTTGTGTAAATAATAATTTTAAAAGAGATGATCACAGTTTTTGGATAGTTTAAAATAAGATGTTAAACTTTGAAAGATTATTCCAATCATTTTTATGATCTTTTGAAAACTTGAGGAAAATGTAAATCATTATAATTTTATTGAGCAGAGAAAGGTTATCTATAAAAGTAAAGATTTTTTCAAAGTCTTGGTACTCAAGAAACTCTTAAAATTGTCATCCATTGATTCTTAAGGATAAAACTATTTCACCCCATCCATTTAAGTTGTGATTTTTTAGAATGTAATTCTAAGAAATTATATGAAAATTTTAAGAGATAAGAGGTCTCATCACGAGCCTTCTTACCATGTTCATAAGAAGTAATAAAACTGACATTACCAATACTGCATATCAAAACAGGGTAATGGCTTATAAATATAAGACAAGGGGTCTCATCACGAGCCAGCTTGTTCAGTTTAATTACAACTAGTGAATGGCATTGTTATTAACTGGCTACCAAACCAGAACAATGGCTCTTAAAAAATAAAAAATAAGTAAAATACAAAAGCATGAGATAAAATGTCTTATGAATTTATCTTTTAAAAAGTCATAATTTTAGTCGGATGGGACGATGAATAAGTTAATGGTTAAAAAGTAACCCTGTCGAGACTATGAATGTTTGCAGGCAGCAGAGGCAATACCTATGACAATAGAGTATATTATAAAACCAAACTTGGAGAAATCCACTTACTTCATTATTAACACCAATCAAAGCTTGAGATAACCCAAAAATGTTTTTATTCTCAATAAATTAGAAAGAAATTGTAAGTAATTTTTATTCTTTTTCATAGTTAGATTTTATTTTTGATTATCCTAAGATAGTTTTTATTATCTTTAAAATCTTTACTTACTAGAAATATAGTATTCATTTTATTTTTTCAGAGATAACCGGTTCTTTCAGTGAATCGCCAATTGTTGTACTATACAACAACCCTCCCTTTTTTTCAAAATTTTAGAATAAAATTCATTTAGAAATAGGGTCCCTTTTTCTTCTTTTAATATAGGAATAAAAGACTTAGAAATAAAGATTCATTGTTTGAAAAACTCATTGCATATATTTATTACCAAGCATGGAAAAAAAAAATACAACATTCAAAACTTCCGATCCGATCAAACATAAAAGACTTTATCATATAAAACAAGTCAATTATAAAAAAGTCTCATGAACAGTAAATCGCAATCGGAAATCGGAGAAATCTTTAAAGACAAGTTTTACATAAGAGCTCAAAATCTCCGATGCGATTAGTTCAATCGCAAATCACCAATCAAAAAGGATTTATGTTATACATTGTTTTTTAAATATTTTTGATGCGATGCGATCAATCGCAATCGAATAATCAGAGTGCTTTTTAATAAATTCTTTGTAGTCAAATTCCCCGATGCGATGTACTATAATCACAATCGGAAATCGGAGAAAATTGTATTGTGATATTTATGTACCATTTGAATATGTCCGATGCGATTAATATTTATACACTATACACTTGTCACATCGGAAGCATTCACAAATAGGTAAATTTATATTATTTCACAAGTGCCAAATCTCCAATGGTACGTTCGACATTGAATAAAAAATAAAATGAATATTTGTTTATGATTCTATTTTGAATACGTGAGTGTAACACAAAGAGAACATTTAAGTGTTATACAGAATTGATAAATAAGGAATCATGAGTTCATAATTGTTCTTTTCACTTGCTTGTTTATCACAACTAATAGCTTATTTCCTTGCAGAATCAAAGAACACTAAATCCTTTCATTCGCAGACCAAAGGAAACAATACCAGACATCGAAATGTCGAAGAGAACAAGGATAATGAAGGCTGCTAGTGCCACTAAGTTTGTTGAGATTCCTATAGTCTCGAAGGAAAGGCCAGTAAAGCTGAAGCTAGTTACAGATACATCATGTCAAGGGCTAGGAAAAATGACATGGGAAGGAGTTTATAATATGATTGAGTGTGAAAACCCTAAAGTCACAATAGCAAAGGTATCAGTTCCGGATGAAGATAACTCAGATTCTGACTCTGATATTACTGAAAAAACAATTGCGAATTCATTCCTACATCGAATTGCAGCCAGAGCAAACATCATTCCTTATTATGATGTGATTCGATGGGTCATAGATAGTGTAGAAATTAAGAATAGAATGTTTATTTCAGCTTCTGAAGCATCTTTTGGATCATTCAAAGCAGAAGACCTTAAAGCAATGTATCATCTCCCTGATCTGCAGAAGGTTTATAACAAAGAATTTTTCAAAGATTTTGCTGACAGTAATAAGGTTCAATCTGAACCTATCAAAGAATGGAGGAAAATTCCTGAAAAGCACAAAAATGAATCATCCGATATGTATTCAGTAGATTCTCTTTCACCCCCATACTGCTATGTCGCTGCCATGATGTGTAGATTATTTGGCAATAACAATTCTGCTAGGTTTTCTATACAAATGGTTCATTTAATCCTAGCTGCTGTCAATTCTGAAATTATGGACTGGGCTGTTATTCTTTCTGATAGGATAGCTAATAGCATACTCGAATATAGACAAGATAAAACCGTTGGAAATACCACTCCCTTTTTCTTTTGTTCTTATATTCTAGACGCCCTTTGTTTCAATTCTGAGTTTCCCTTGTTAGGATGGAAATGGACTTCTAAAGATCCTACTCCGATTCATATATACCATAAACTTCTTTGGAAATTTCATTTCAAAGATCATGTTTATAGGATATGTCATGGTTTCCTTATCCCAGTTTTTCAAACCATTTTCAATCGCTTTCCTCCTAGATTCTCCAACAAAGCTAAAACTGACTTATCCTCAATAGGATATTGGTTTGGAGAAGAAAAATTCACGTATGTCAGGATTTTCGGGAGTATTGTGGAACCCCATGTTCTCCCTCTTTTTGTTCTAGATAAACTTCTAGCCCAAGAAATATCCTATCAATTGACAGTTGAAGGAATGTCCAGATCTCTGAGCAACAATAAGAAAAGAATGTGGCCTTCTTTTCCATTCAATTGTGGACATTTTACTTTGAATGACTTCAAACATGCAAAAAATGAAGTCGTCAAAATAAAGCACTTAAAATTCGCAACAATCCCAGGGAGACAGTATGATCCACAAAAGATAGCTTTTAATGTTACTTCTTCAGTTTCGATTGCTTGATTCGAGCATGAACCCGATGAATTTGATGATTTGTTTGTTTCATTAGAGAAATTTTCTCAAGTTTATAATTTGGCTAAGTCCAAATTCCAGAAAGAAGAGATGAATAAATTTATGCTATTTAGAAGACAAAGATTGTTGAAAGTTACTCTAGACCAATTAAGAGTTCCTATACAAGAGTCAGAAACAGAGGATACATCTGGAAAAATAGCAGGAGAAACATCTACCAGTAAGGTCACTACACAATCAGCTACTGACCAGCCCATTGTACAGATACAAAAGGAAGTAATAGGAAATGATCCTGTTGTACATACTGAAAAGGTGAGCACTGATGGAAAATATAATGTTCAGAAAGAGAATATTGATGGCAAATCCGATGTAAATACTGATCAGCATTCCACATCTCAAACAAAGAAAGAATGCACAAGGACTGATACTAATGTGCATAATCAAAAAGAAGGATCAGACAGTAAAACCAATGAACAGAAAAAAATACAGAGAAATCAGATACACAACTTGGAGGAAAAAAAACTACTAAGAAAATAGTAGACTCTGTTGATCCTAATGTTTCCTCACAATTGTTGAAACAATATAATCAATTTTCTCATCAATTAGGACTGCAGGATAATCCTAAAGAGAAAAATCCAGAAGATCAGGATGTTGAAATCATTCCTGAACATCCTACAGGGAAAATTATATTGAAAACTAAGGAAATTCCTTCCCTAGATATATTCTACAGTTCTAAACATAAAGCTGTTGTAAAAAAACAGAGAAAGAGAAGAAAAATCGATCAAGACACGTTTTCTGCTTCACAGGAGGAGTTCATGAATATTGTTTACAAGAATACTGAAGTGAATCCATCTGAGGATCTCACTAAGTTTTCCCAATATGCAGGAGCATACAGTGCTACAACGATAGATAAAGCTACGGAGGTTTCTCAGTTAATGACCCAAAAAGATCTACATATAGCTTTACTTGAAGAACAAGCTAATGAAAATCAGCAGAAGATTGCTCAATTGGAACAACAATTAAAAAATCAAGAGCTCAGATCTAAAGAGATAGAAGAACAGCTTGCCATAGAAAAGAAGAAAGTTGATGAACAAGCTTTAAGCAAATAGCAACAGTTGAATCAAGAAATTTCCAAGCTACAAAATTTGTTGCAAAATGAGAAGAATACGAAGATTGTGCAAGAAAAAGAATTTCGAGCAGCTTTAGATAAGTGTTGAGTCTCAAAAATGTTCTCCATATTCATACATATTTCCATTATGTCATAACCATTTAGCTCTTATTTCATAGCCATTTTACCTAAAACCCTACATCGAGTAACCATTTTCATAAATATATGGGTTAGGATCCTTGTTTTCCAAAGTTATTTATTTTATGTATTTTAAGTGAATTTATGATTAGAAACTAGAAAATTAACATAGTTTCATATATCTATATATGTGTTATGAGTTTTGTGACATGTGTAGGTCAAGAGGAGACTTCTAGAAGACCCTTATGTGGCACTCTAAGGCCAAATTCGAATTTGGTTGGAGAAGATTATGGGATCAAGAGGATATGTGTCTCACTTCCTTGTTGTATTGAAACTCTAAGAGGATATGTGTCTCATTCCTCAGGTTGTGTTGAAACTATAGAAAGACATGTATCTTATCATTTCCTATTTTGATTGTAACTCTAGAGATGGAGGGAGAGATTCATGGACTCCCATTAATGAGATGACTCCTCATATTTTGTATAAATAGGAGAAGCTTTCTCCTATCATAGGTAATGAGGAAGTAATAAGGAAGTAGATTTGTAACAAAGCTCAATATGGAATGGGATGTAGATTTGTGAAGTTTTTCAATAAAGAAGTTCTTTGATGGTGTTTTGATTACAATTTCAAAGAGCTAAGGACTACACCAAATTGGTAGCAGAGGGCCCTTGCTATCCAAGGAGGCTTTTACATGTTTTCTAGATAAGTTGCTTTCAATTATGTTTTGTCATATTTCCTTACTTAGATTGCTTTCTGAAATCATAGCTTTTAGCATAATTTTTCATGGCAGCCCGGGCATTTGCATATCTTTTTGACTAATGACATGGAATCAATATTGTTCTGCTGCTAATTTATTTTTCTTAGTTTTTGTTTAATTCTAGTACTGCTTTGTTTATTTCAGTCTTGCACATTTGTTTCAATAGTTAGATTTAGATATATTAAATTGCTCATGTCATTTTCAGTTACCTCTGAAAGCTACAGCTGGACTGATGGTGAGGGATTGAAGTATGAGTGTGTGGTTTGATATTAGTTTACTTTCTACAAGTTAGATATATTAAATTTCTCATGTCATTTTTAGTTACCTCCGAAAGCCACAGCTGGACTGATGGTGAGGGATTGAAGTATGAATATGTAGTTTGATATTAGTTTCCTTTCTGCAAGTTAGATATATTAAATTGCTCATAACATCTTCAGTTGCCTCCGAAAGCCATAGCTGGACTGATGGTGAGGGATTGAATTATGGATGTGTAGTTTGATATTAGTTTCCTTTCTGCAAGTTAGAAATATTAAATTGTGCATGACATCTTCAGTTCCCTCCGAAAGCCACAGCTGGACTGATGGTGAGGGATTGAATTATGAATGTGTGGTTTGATATTAGTTTACTTTCTGCAAGTTAGATATCAGTTACTCAAGTTGTTTATGGTTACTTCCGAAAATCATAGCTGGATTAATGATGAGGGATCAGAAGACAAGTTGATGTAATTTGATTTAGATTTACTTTATTGCAACTTTTGGATTTCTTTCAGCATAGTTTCTTTTGTGTTTAGACAGCAACAAGAATAGTTTGGTTTCATGCTCACTAGTTCACTGTTTTGATTTATTAGATTAGCAACACAATTTTCATTTCAGTAGCACATTTTCATTTCCTTTCAAGTTTTGTCATTGTATGTTTCAAATTCCTTTTTCAGTTTCAAGTTGGTAAATCATTATAAATGACATCATTGTCTTGAATATCCATAACCATACTTGTCTTTTAGAATTTCATAAAAATCCAAAAACGACAAAAAGTAAGAGATAGGTTATCTTGCACATATAGTGCGCCACACTTCGTCAGCTTACGAATCCCTGGTTGATAATTTATGTTAGCAATTTAGGACACACTAAATTGACCAAACATTTTGGTGTCGTTGCCGGGGAAGTGTAACTAGGTAGCCTTATTTCTTACATCTAAAAAAAATTAATAATTCTTGAGTATGCTCTCCTCCTGCACTTTGTGTGATCTGGAGGATCAGAAAAAGGATTGTTATGTAAAAAAAAAAAATTAATAATTCTTGAGTATGCTCTCCTCTTGCACTTTGTGTGATCTAGAGGATCAGAAAAAGAATTGTTATGTGAAAAAAAAAAGGAGACAAAATAAAACTTCATCATTTCAATTGATTCAACAATTTAAAAAAAATTCATGAAAAACTTTGATTTCAATAAATTGTTTTGTTTAATGAATATCTATGTGTATTTTTAAATTTTTGAAAATATCACATACATAATTTTATTAAACAAATCAATTGAAAAAAAAAAAAATATTTAAATTAAATTGTTTTGTTACTAAGATATATATGTATATTTTTAAAATTTTTGAAAATATATATATAATTTTAATAACAAATCATTTAAAAAAAAAAAAAGAGGAAAAAAAAAATTCAATAAATTGTTTTGTTTAGTAAATTACACATGTATATTTTTAATTTTTCAAAATTTAACATGTGTAATTTTATTAACAAAACAAATAAAAATTAAAATTAAAAAAAAAATCATTTTGTTTAGTAAAATTTATATGTGTTTTTAATTTTTAAAAATATAACATATAGTTTTATTAACAAAAATAAATTAAAAAAAAATAAAAATTGAAAAACAAAAACAAAACAAAAATCAATACCAATGGCCATGACCAAACGACAGCTTGCTCTTGACAGTTTTCGTATCAGGCCAGATCTCTTTATTCTCTTAGATGTGCCTGATGAAATCCTTGTGGAGAGAGTTGTTGGAAGGAGACTTGATCTCGTGACGGGTAAAATTTACCACCTGAAATATTCTCCACCAGAGACGGAAGAAATTGCATGGAGACTAACTCAACGTTTTGATGACACTGAGGAGAAGGTGAAGTTACGGTTGAAAACACATCATACAAATCTGATTTAGAAGGTTGACGGGAATCGTCCCAAAGAACAAGTATTTGCAGAGAATTGATGCAGCTATAACCGAACCTGAAAGAAAACAAACAGAGGTCAAAGCAATTCGGATTGAAATATTTGTGCAAGCGGTGGTTACCAAAATCACAGCAATTAACTCAGGCACGTAGAATTGATTTTGTTATAGCGCACTCAGAGAACGCAACTTTTATTAACACGTCATTTTTAAACACGTTTTCTGATCAAACTAGGATGAATTTTGAAAATCCACGACATGGGTGTTTTCTCCAACGTGGTCAATTAGATAACCCAGAAATCGTTTTACGAAATTCGTGGCAGTCTGGGAGAATTTCTCGGTTCTTTGAAGGCCATTTTTGCGTGCTGCGTGAGGAAAAACGGTTTTTCTCAGTGAAGAATTTGAAAACGGCACTCTGCATTAATAATCCGGTTTTTTTGATCCAAGAAGAAGAATTCTAATCAAAATCAAAGTCTCTTGTGGCATTCAATCCACATTCCACTGACCACTGATCTTCACCTGCACTGATCCACCAGCGACGCAGCCCCACTCAACTTTCAAGGGTTTACGGTTGCATTTGAATTCTTCGCATGAACTGAAATCGATCATGGCATTCAATGTTTTTGTTTCAGTTTCCTTGTTTAATAAATTGTCTTGTTTAATAAAATGATATATGTATATATATTTTTTTAAATGTAACATATATAATATTTTTCAAAAAAAAAAATAAAAAAAAAAAAAATTAAAAAATTAAAAATTAAAAATTAAAAAAAAAATGAAAAAAAAATATGTGGTTTTCAATTTTGTTATTTAAAAATAAATAAAAAATAAAAAAAAATAAAATATTGCATTTTTCTTTTTCAATTTTGTTATTAAAAAAAAAAGAAAAAAAATTTGCATTTCTCTTTTGTTGTTTAAAAAAAAAAAAAAAAAAAAAAATCAATAATTTTGAATCAATGAAATGAATAAGTTATTTGCTCACTTTTTCTGAAGGTATTGATTAATTTTGAACTGATGATGAATGATGAATGACTAACCTTTTATTCAAGATTTTTAGCTACAGAAACCGTCGACATTCTGCAGCTGAAGTCCAATTCCGCAGCTGTTCTTCAATTCCGCAGCTGAAGTCCAATTCCGCAGCTGTTCTGCAATTCCGCAGCTGAAAAACCTCATTGTTCAAATCAACCTAACTTTCTCATACAAAATCAGATTTTGATGATTTAAGTATCGTTGGAAAGGTCTCAACAAGATCTATACAATGAGAAATCCATCATTAGAGTTTGAAATGGTAAATAATGAAATAAATTGTTGAAAAGAAGCTACATTCAACTTGAGGCACTAATTCCAAAACAGGCATAAATTCTTTTGATTTTTCCTTTGAGAACTTGTTTCATTAATACAAATTCTTAGTTTTGTGTGTAAATATCATAACTAGAGAGATTGATCACCTCTCTCCTTTGATAATCTTACATTCCATTGCAGAAGAAGTATTAGTTTTTTTTGCAGGTTCTAGGAGGAAGGACAAATGACTAAAAGAGAATGGTGTCTCTCTAAGAGACCAATTTGTTTCATAAGAGGATGATCAACAACAAAGAGGAGGAAATATGCTGATGCAAAATCAGATCCAAACACTTGAAAAAATTTCAGATACTATTGTCTCCATCACATCCATACCTCATAATAAACCATTCACCTCATTTCACTTCATGTTTTCCATTTACATTCACATCCACTTTCCATTTCTTTTTGTCCATTCATAACCACAAATAAAAGCAAGAGGCTCATTCACATGCTTATTGCCCATTGCCATTTCTCATTCACATGCTTATTGTCCATCTCCATTTCTACTCTCCATTGCCATCTTCCATTTTCATTTTCCATTTCTTGTCATTTTCATTCCGCAAATAAGCCCTGCTTCAATGCAAATTATTGAGTCTATAGTCCTTTGAGTCTAAGTTCTTTGTAAAAACACCTTGAGGCTTGCATGCCTTAATGGCAAGTTCTCATGCTGAAAAACAATGGGAATACATTAATGTCTCTTGTTCGTCAGATCTTCTAGGTGACTCGACATCAGCAAAATCATTCGTACCTAGCAAGATGTGTTTGGGCATCGTGACTCTCATTGTCATCAATGGTGAGAGTTCTCGTGTTGACTAGTGGCATCCATTAATGGCCACTAATTCAACAATTTCCTACTATGTTCGACATCAGAACATCTTTTCACATAGTAGGAATTGTGCCAATGAGTTTTGAAGACATGAAGACTATTATTTTCATCATTTTGGAGCAGATTCAGCAAGTTTTAGTAGGAGCAATAAAAAGACATCTCATCTCTTTATCCATGACTCCTCTTGTTCAGCCACTTGAAGAAGAATATGATCAGAATTTTGCAGCCACCACACATACACAACTCATCCACATTTAAGGTAAGTGAAGGTATGTTGTTTTCTAATTTTTAGTCATGTAATTCATTAGAATGCTAAAATTGTAACTTTGGAAAAATTTCTCACTCCCTTTTTCACATTGTCATATCTTTAGTTGGGGAGAAGGGACATCATTTCATATCCACATGTCATACACTATCACACATTTTCGTTTCATTTCCATAAACATATACTTCCCAACCAACTATTGTTGCAACATGATCCAAAAGATTATATGCCTTGCAAATTATCAATTCATTGATGAAGTAATTGATTATATATGTTTTCATGAACTTTGATGCAACAAAGAAAATAAAGCATTGTTACACAAGAACCAATGCTTCAAAAAACAAAATGGTTGTCACACAAGAACCAACCATTGAAAAAAAAAAAATGTTGCAATCAAATGTATTATACTTTGCCAAAAATGAAAAAAATCAAGAAGCAAAGTTTGGAATGAATCTATATGAGTCAAAACTCATAAAAGATCAACTCATGGACAAATGAATCATTGCAATGGTTGCATGAGGACATGCAACAACTTCAGTTGGGGGGTATGTTGAGTCTCAAAAATGTTCTCCATATTCATACATATTTTCATTATGTCATAACCATTTAGCTCTTATTTCATAGCCATTTGACCTAAAACCCTACATCAAATAACCATTTACATAAATATATGGGTTAGGATCCTTGTTTTCAAAAGTTATTTATTTTATGTATTTTAAGTGAATTTATGATTAGAAACTAGAAAATTAACATAGTTTCATATATCTATATATGTGTTATGAGTTTTGTGACATGTGTAGGTAAAAAGGAGACTTCTAGAAGACCCTTATGTGGCACTCTAAGGCCAAATTCGAATTTGGTTGGAGAAGATTATGGGATCAAGAGGATATGTGTCTCACTTCCTTGTTGTATTGAAACTCTAAGAGGATATGTGTCTCATTCCTTAAGTTGTGTTGAAACTCTAGAAAGACATGTGTCTTATCATTTCCTATTTTGATTGTAACTTTAGAGATGGAGGGAGAGATTCATGGACTCCCATTAATGAGATGACTCCTCATATTTTGTATAAATAGGAGAAGCTTTCTCCTATCATAGGTAATGAGGAAGTAATGAAAAAGTAGTAGAGAAGTCTTTTGTAACAAAGTTAAAGATGGAATGGGATGTAGATTTGTGAAGTTTTTCAATAAAGAAGTTCCTTGATGGTGTTTTGATTACAATTTTAAGGAGTTGAAGAAGGATTACACCAAATTAGTAGCAGAGGGCCCCTGCTATCCAAGGAGGCTTTTACATGTTTTCTAGATAAGTTGCTTTCAATTCTGTTTTGTCATATTTCCTTACTTAGATTGCTTTATGAAATCATAGCTTTTAGCATAATTTTTCATGGCAGCCCGGGCATTTGCATATCTTTTGACTAATGACATGGAATCAATATTGTTTTGCTGCTAATTTATTTTTCTTAGTTTTTGTTTAATTCCAGTACTGCTTTGTTTATTTCAGTCTTGCACATTTGTTTCAGTAGTTAGATTTAGATATATTAAATTGCTCATGTCATTTTCAGTTACCTCCGAAAGCCACAGCTGGACTGATGGTGAGGGATTGAAGTATGAGTGTGTGGTTTGATATTAGTTTACTTTTTGCAAGTTAGATATATTAAATTGCTCATGTCATTTTCAGTTACCTCCGAAAGCCACAGCTGGACTGATGGTGAGGGATTGTATTATGAAATGTGTAGTTTGATATTAGTTTCCTTTCTGCAAATTTAGATATATTAAACTGCTCATAACATTTTCAGTTGCCTCCGAAAGCCACAGTTGGACTGATGGTGAGGGATTGTATTATGAAATGTGTAGTTTGATATTAGTTTCCTTTCTGCAAGTTAGAAATATCAAATTGTGCATGACATCTTCAGTTACCTCCGAAAGCCACAGCTGGACTGATAGTGAGGGATTGAATTATGAATGTGTGGTTTGATATTAGTTTACTTTCTGCAAGTTAGATATTAGTTACTCAAGTTGTTTATGGTTACTTCCGAAAATCATAGCTGGACTAATGATGAGGGATCAGAAGACAAGTTGATGTAATTTGATTTAGATTTACTTTATTGCAACTTTTGGATTTCTTTCGGCATAGTTTCTTTTGTGTTTAGACAGCAGCAAGAATAGTTTGGTTTCATGCTCACTAGTTCACTGTTTTGATTTATTAGATTAGCAACACCTTTTTCATTTCAGTAGCACATTTTCATTTCCTTTCAAGTTTTGTCATTGTATGTTTCAAATTCCTTTTTCAGTTTCAAGTTGGTAAATCATTATAAATGACATCATTGCCTTGAATATCCATAACCATACTTGTCTTTTATAATTTCATAAAAATCCAAAAACGACAAAAAGTAAGAGATAGGTTATCTTGCACATATAGTGCGCCACACTTCGTCAGCTTACGAATCCCTGGTTGATAATTTATGTTAGAAATTTAGGACACACTAAATTGACCAAACAATAAGTTCAAGGATTTCCTTAAATTAAGTGAATTCAAATCGAAGGATCTTGAAGTCAATAAACTGCTGTCTCAGCAGTTAAATGAATTTTGTACAAAATTAACACAAACAGAACCATTTTTTGATATCACATCATCCTTGATCCAGGACATGATTACTCTCAGGCAAGAAATTGATGATGCTGATGAAAAGATTTCTGAATTTCTTACTTGGAAAGATACATAAAAAGGAACAGAAGCTAATCTTCCTAGGATAGAAGAAAGACGTAAAGAGATCATATTCACAGAGTGGGAACATCAGTTAATGAAAGCCGAGAGAGCTATATCAAGAGCTATAAGCATGATGGGTAATATAACGCAATTTATCAATGACAGCTTGTATGCAATTAATCTCATTTCAGATTGTGTTCCAGGAAGTTTGCCTAAAGTTAAAGAAACCGATTGCAGATGGAAAGAAGAAATAATGAATAAAAGTCAACAGATCAACAAAATTCAAACAATATCTTGGGACAATATGTGGACTTATCTAATTAAGCCACACAATCAACAAGTAGCTATTAAATTCCTATCAAATGTTGTTGATTTTTTTATTCCAGAATTCTCCGATGCCACATACGCTGGACAGTTACATTCCAAGATGAGTCATCCATCAGAGGTCCAGAAAATGCTGAAAATCTGCTACTTGGTTACATTGAACGAAAAGCAAAAGCAATGAATCAGTTCCACAAAAGATAGCATTTCTGTTTTTAAAGTTGATAGATTGTAGCAGTAGTAGTAGGATTATGTTTTCATGTAATGACATATTTAAACCCCTCTCATGCATTGGAGAAGGGGTCTGGAGTTGTAATATTTTTGAATTGGAGATTACATTTCTGTACTCCATTGATTCTTATATTTTATGAAGGATCATATCTGGTGATTTTTGTGCGGAATTATTTTTAAAGAGTTGCATTTCTGTACCTTGGATTTGATTTTGCATTGGAATTACTGGATCAGAGTATCAGATTTCATTCGAAACTTTCAAGATGGATAAGGTATTTTTATCTACTCACTGTTAATTTCTTTTGTTATATGATATTCTCTTTTAAATTTGCTATCATTTATGTATATTTCGTTTTCACAATATTTCTTTATATATCATTTTTTTATTATATTAGAAATATTCACCTTTCATAAATATATGTAAACTGATATACAATGATGAATGCAATATGCTAATATAACTCTGTTTAATTTCTTAAACAGAGTTATCTTTATTTTCCACTGCACATTTCAATTAAACTTTAATACATTTTTATGGTTATTGTTAAATTGGAATAATTTTAAGTTGTATTCACATATGATACCTGGGTTAGTCTTAGAATTTCCTTATTAGTACTTAAACTATATTAGATAGTTTCTTTTCAGTTTTTTAGTCCCATTTTCATTCATCCAAAATCAATCCATCATCAACTCATTAGTTATAAGGAAACTGTTCATTTCAATCCAGTCGAAGCCACCATACCAAATGGATAAGGAGTTGTCCTAAGGTCCCGACCGGGTGGTTTTCCCCAATGTTTGAAGCAGAGATTTTCTAGGCTTCAACATTTTTGGTGCTAGAAGGAGGGCTTGAGCTAGGAATGGCAAGTAAATCTTTATCCACAGGCCATTCTGAGAGAAAAACACCCTCATTAAATTCTTCAATTTCTTCCGAATTTCAAAATCCTAGAGAAGGAATTGAGAAGAATATTCAGACACCCACTACCGAAATCTCAAAACAATCAGACAAGCAAAATCCTGAGTCTCCTGAAGTACAAGATTTAATCCATAAATTGAAAGGATTCTCATTATCTTTAGATGAGTCTGAAATATTTGAAGGTAGTGTAAGCTCAAAATTTGTTCCTTCAAAACCTCTTACTAGGCTACAAAGTGAAAACCTTGGTATTCCTCCGAAAGAATTCCCTTTACCTAGTAGAGTCAAGACAAGAAGAACTCAATCGGAATCGGAAAGTGATATAAGTTCTTCATCTCATATTCAATCACCTGTTTCCAAAACCCCAACTCAACAAAGTGTAGTTGTTTCCACATCATCTGCTCAATCATCATCAATCTCAACATCATCTATTCCAACAAATTCTGTTTCGACACCACCAATCTCTACTACTCCTTCAACAGTTGTTACAATAATGGCACAGAGACCATGGGCTAGTCCAGGGGCTGTCAACATGCCTGCACCTTTACATGATTTACCTGAAAATCCTGGAAAATGGCTTCCAAAGTTCAGTCCAGAGCTTAACATTCAAGTTGAAGAACACATCAATAACTTTATGCTGGCTGTAAATTTGAATGGAGTCTTAAAAGAAGATGTTGTAGTCAGACTATTCCCTTATACTCTTCAAGGGGCAGCAGGATCCTGGTACTTTTCATTACCTTCAGGATCCATAACAATTTGGGATATTTTTGCAGATCATTTTTTAACCAAATTTGGAGATGACAGATCAATAACTGCTCTAATCAACGATCTCTCAAATTTGAAGACAAAACCCAAGGAACCCATTAAAAATTTCAACGCTATATTCAACAAAATTTTGAACAAAATCCCTACAGATTCAAAGCCTAGTGAACAAGTCAGAAGTGAATGGTACATAACTGATTTGCCTTCAAACATAGCAATTTTTGTAGATAGAGCTGCAAAACCTACTTTAGTTGAGAATATAAAAGAAGCTATCGCAGTAGAAAAATGAATTATTTCTCTAGATAAGAAAAATTCTATTGAGGAAATAAAATCCAAGAAAGTCAGCTTTAAAGATGATTCAAGGAAAAAGACAGTTAAAGACCCACATGACATGGAAGGTTTGCAGAAAGTTCTTAAAACCATGTCTAATGAAATGGTTGAAATTAAAAAGCAAGTGGCAGAGACTTCCACCAAAAAACCATTCCGAAATTTCAAAAGAAATCAAGTTGAATCTAAACCTCCCAATTCAATCTCTAATGTAGAATCAGAAGAGGAAGAAGAAGAATATACTCCTCCAGTATCAGAGGAGGAAGATGAGAATGAAGAAATAGCTGAATTGCATGCTTTGTGGGATTTTATTCTCCCTAATTCTGATAGTGAGGTAGAACAAGAAGCTATGCCTGTAAGTACTAGGAGTAAATCTACATTAGAACCTGTACAAACAGTTCCTAAGAAGAAAACTACGACTCCAAGTACCAAAGAAAAATCCCTTGCAAAGAAAACTTCTCCATTACCTACTCAAAATCAGCCATCTTCTTCTAATCCTCCTACATCGACATCAAAGACTTTAGTGGTATCAGATCCTATGGAGTATAACATTGCTAAAGACATGAAAAATATTAAAGCCAACATTTCCTTACATGAACTTAGCAAACTAAAACACCAGGAGAAGTTGTTATTAAAAGAATTAAATGCTACACCAATTGCTCCTTTACCAAGTGGTGTAGTTGCAAAAGCAGCTAAAGGGACTGGTAAGCCACCAGACAAAGTAGATGCTACTGATACTGTGCTCATTGGAGAAAGATCAAATTCTCAGACTCCTCCTTTTCTTTTGACTTATGAAATGTACAATAAGAATTTGTATAATTGTTTAATTGATTCTGGAGCATCCTCTAATATAATGCCTACTTCAATTTGTGCCAAATTAAATATTGAACCACAAAAATCGGCAGTTCACATAGTTCAATTGGATCGCTCTAAAGTTCAAGTTGTAGGGGAAATCAATTCAGTTACTATCCGACTAGCTTCTGATCCTAGGATTGTCCAAAGAATTAATATTTTGATTGCAGATATTCCTGAATTCTATGGATTAGTCTTAAGCAGAGACTGGTCTGCAAAACTTAATGGTTATATCGCAGCTAATTATTCACATATGTGACTTCCCTACAAAGGGAAACCAAATCAAATCAAATTTGAACGAGAAAAACATATGATACACACCGTTACTGAATTTGAACAATCAAATGAACTTGTAGCTTTCAACAACAATATTCTTGGAGGATATTCTGCTGAGTCATTCCTTGGGAACTTCAAAGCACCACAATCACCCTTTTCTGTAAATACTTTTGTTTCTCAAATAGAAAATTTTTCACAGTCTGATTGTTCTAGAATTGTAAATATTTCTGATACAATTGTTGATAAATCAATAGATAAATCTTTATTTTGGTCATTATATTTTGATGGATCAAAATCTGGTGATGGGGCTGGAGCAGGATGCATCTTAATTGATCCAAATGGAGAAAAAACCATGCTATCATGTAGGTTAGAATTTTAGTGTACAAACAATACTGCAGAATATGAAGCCTTGATTCAAGGAATTTATAAAGCTATAGGGTTAAATGTTAAATACTTGAAATTCTATGGTGAATCCGAAATTGTCATAAAACAAGTTAGAAATACCATCCATTGCCTTTCAGGACACCTCAAACACTATCAAACCTTAGTGAAAGATCTTACCACTCATTTTTTAGCATTCAATATTTCTCCTGTTCCTAGGAATCAAAATTCATCAGCTGATTTGTTAACTAATGTTGCATCCAAACTCCTTCCTGCTGAAGATTGCAGTCCTGATAGATTTTCAGTAGAATTGATTTTTCGCCCATCTGTTCCAGATAATATCACAAATTGGAGAGTATTTTACCATGATCAAGATATTTTAAATTTCATGACTTCAGAGAAATCATATGATGAACAAATTATTGATGAAGATGATCATGATCTGCAAATTTCTTCAAAAGGCAATGAAAATCCCATTCCGAAATTTGTTGTTAAATTGGAGGACTTATATGATATTAAAGACAGATTCAAGAAAGTCACTAATGCTAAAATTCAAAGTTCCACTTTAAAGTTTGAATTAGTAAACCTTGGCTCTGATTCTAATCCTCAAAATGTTAATTTAGGACTCAATTTAACTCCAGAGGAAAGAAATGCATTCATTAAACTTCTGAATAAATATAAAAATGTTTTTGCTTGGAATTATGATGATTTAAAAACGTATGATACTTTTGTTATTCAACACACAATTCCAATGCTTCCTAATATTAAACCTGTTCAACAAAAGTTAAGAAATATTCATCCAAATCTCGAAAGTCAAATCAAATCAGAACTTAATAAACTTTTAAAAGCCAAAATCATTTTTCCTGTAAGGCATTCCAATTGGGTTTCCAATATGGTACCTGTAAGGAAGAAAAATGGTGATATAAGAATCTGTATTGATTTTAGAAATTTAAACAAGGCATGTTTAAAAGACAATTTCCCATTGCCAACCATGGAACAGATACTTCAAAAGGTAGCTGGTTCTGAACTTATGTCCTTTCTTGATGGATTTTCGGGCTATAATCAAGTTTTAGTTCATCCAGATGACAGATTGAAAACAACTTTCAGAACAAAATGGGGAACTTATGCTTATCAGAAAATGCCTTTTGGTCTAATAAATGCGGGAGCGACTTTCCAAAGAGCCATGGACATAGCATTTAAAGTTCTGATCAATAAATCAGTTGTTGTTTATCTTGATGACATAACAGTATTTTCAAAAAAGAGAGCCAATCATCTACATGATTTAAAGCAAATATTTGAAAGATGTAGAAGGTTTGGTATTTCCTTGAATCCAAAGAAATATTTCTTTGCTCTTCATGAAGGAAAACTCTTAGGATTTGTTGTGTCAAAAGATGGTATATATATTGATCCAGATAGAGTGAAAGAAATTTCTGATATTTCTTTACCTCATAATAAAAAATCCATGCAATCATTTCTTGGGAAAATCAATTTTGTAAAAAGATTCATTCCTGATTTCTCTCAAATTGTTTTACCTATGCAAAATATGATTAAGAAAAATTCAGTATTCAAATGGGGGCATAAAGAGAAACAATTCTTTGAGGAAATCAAACAAGCGATCATTAATGCACCAGCATTGAATACCCTTGATTTTTCTAAAGATTAACTTTGTATACTTTGGCCACCAAAACATCCTATGTTGCTGTTTTAACACAGCTCAATGATCAGAAAATTGAGGCACAAATTTCTTTCTTTAGCTCAAATCTGCAAGGATCTGAGCTTAATTATTCCGATGTTGAAAAACAAGCATTTTCCGTGTTTAAATCAATCAAACATTTCAGACCTTTTCTCTTGAAAACACATACAAAAATCATTGTCCCATTCTCTACAGTGAGACAATTATTAATTCAAAAAGAAGTAGGAGAAAAGAGAGCTAACTGGGTAACAGCTTTGCAAGAATATGATATTGATATTAAGCCAGCTAAGATTGTTAGAGGACAAGGTTTTTGCAGATTATTGGCAGGAGCTCATAACATACCAGAAAATCAAGATCCAAAAAATGATATTCAAGTTAGTCAGATAAGTGTTACAGATTCTGAATCTCAGTATGTTGATCTCATCTATTACTTGAAAAATGGGTATGCTCCTTCTAATCTCAGATATAAGAACAAACGTGCTTTAAGATTGAAGGCTATTAAGTATGAGATCATTGATAATGTGTTATTCAGAAAGAATTATGATTCAATCCTATTAAGATGTCTTGAAAAGACTTAAGCTGAAAAGGTGTTGCAGGAATTGCATGATGGACCAGCAGGAGGTCATTTTGGAGGTGATACCACAGCTCAGAAAATAATTCATGTTGGTTATTACTGGCCTACCCTTTTTAAAGATACACATGATTATGTGAGGAAGTGAAAAATTTGTCAAACTACTAGTGGAAGACAAAAGAAACCAGCTTTTCCTTTGCAACCAGTAAATATTGAGCAACCATTTGAGCAATGGGGGCTTAACATTATTGGTGAGATAATACCTCATTCTTCCAAACAGCACAAATACATCCTTACAGCAACATATTACTTTATGAAATGGATGGAAGCAATCCCTTTGAAGGTAGCCAATTCTGATACAATTATTGATTTCATAGATCAATTCATCATAACCAGGTTTGGTGTACCTAACACTCTTGTCTTTGATAATGCATCTTATTTTTCTGGAAACAGTATAATGGAATTTGCAATCAAAAGAGGTTTTAAATTGAAACATTCAGCAAATTATTATCCACAAGGTAATGGTTTAGCTGAATCTACTAACAAAAATCTTATCAAAATTATTAAAAGGATCATTGATCAAAATCAAAATAATTGGCACAAGTCTTTAATATTTGCACTATGGGCTGATCGTATTACTCAAAAAGCTTCAATAGTAACTTCACCTTTCAATTTGGTTTATGGAAAAGAAGCTGTGATACCATCAAATCTAACTCTCCCATCTTTAGCCCTAGTGCAATTCATTGAAGAAAATCCTTCTCCATCTATCCAATTGAGATATGATCAAATCCTTAAATTAGAAGAAGATAGAGATAAAGCAAAAATTATTCATGAAAAACATCAACAACTTGTAAAATCTTCTTTTGATGCAAGTTCTACCAGCTCAAAGATTTTGTCAATTGGTGATCTTGTTCTGAAATGGGATAAAGCACATGAAGAAAAATGTAAGCATACCAAGTTTCAGAAAATGTGGCTTGGACCATTTCAGATTGCTGAAAAGATAGACTCAAATACATTCATACTCCAAGATTTAACAGGAAAGAGAGAATCTCTTCCTGTAAATGGGCTTGTCTTGAAGAAATTCTTTTCATAAGGAGGTAACCCCTTCTTACTTGTACATATTCCTTTCTGCAAAGTTTTTAATTGTTTTGCAAATAAAGGTTGTTAATAAGTATCTAATTGACTGTTTACTATTAAGAGAATTTCTTAGGAAGAATATTATAAATATTTATTTTGTGTAAATAAGAATTTTTAAAGAGATGATCATAGTTTTTGGATAGTTTAAAATAAGATGTTAAACTTTCAAAGATTATTCCAATCATTTGCATGATCTTTTGAAAACTTGAGGAAAATGTAAATCATTATAATTTTATTGAGCAGAGAAAGGTTATCTATAAAGGTAAATATTTTTTCAAAGTCTTGGTACTCAAGAAACTCTTAAAATTGTCATCCATTGATTCTTAAGGATAAAACTATTTCACCCCATCCATTTAAGTTGTGATTTTTTAGAATGTAATTCTAAGAAATTATATGAAAATTTTAAGAGATAAGAGGTCTCATCATGAGCCTTCTTACCATGTTCATAAGAAGTAATAAAACTAACATTACCAATACTGCATATCAAAACAGGGTAATGGCTTATAAATATAAGACAAGGGGTCTCATCACGAGCCAGCTTGTTCAGTTTAATTACAACTAGTGAATGGAATTGTTATTAACTGGCTACCAAACCAGAACAATGGCTCTTAAAAAATAAGTAAAAGACAAAAACATGAGATAAAATGTCTTATGAATTTATCTTTTAAAAAGTCATAATTTTAGTTGGATGGGACGATGAATAAGTTAATGGTTAAAAGGTAACCTTGTCGAGACTATGAATGTTTGCAGGCAGCAGAGGCAATACCTATGACAATAGAGTATATTATAAAACCAAACTTGGAGAAAACCACTTACTTCATTATTAACACCAATCAAAGCTTGAGATAACCCAAAAAAGTTTTTATTCTCAAGAAATTAGAAAGAAATTGTAAGTAATTTTTATTCTTTTTCATAGTTAGATTTTATTTTTGATTATCCTAAGATAGTTTTCATTATCTTTAAAAATCTTTACTTACTAGAAATATAGTATTCATTTTATTTTTTCAGAGATAACTGGTTCTTTCAGTGAATCGCCAATTGTTGTACTGTACAACAACCCTCCCTTTTTTTCAAAATTATAGAATAAAATTCATTTAGAAATAGGGTCCCTTTTTCTTCTTTTAATATAGGAATAAAAGACTTAGAAATAAATATTCATTGTTTGAAAAACTCATTGCATATCTTTATTACCAAGCATGGACAAACAAAATACAACATTCAAAACTTCCGATCCGATCAAATATAAAAGACTTTATCATATAAAACAAGTCAATTATAAAAAAGTCTCATGAACAGTAAATCGCAATCGGAAATCGGAGAAATCTTTAAAGACAAGTTTTACATAAGAGCTCAAAATCTCCAATGCGATTAGTTCAATCGCAAATCGCCAATCGCAAAGGATTTATGTTATACATTGTTTTTTTTATATTTTTGATGCGATGTGATCAATCGCAATCGAATAATTGGAGCACTTTTTAATAAATTCTTTGTAGTCAAATTCCCCGATGCGATGTACTATAATCACAATCGGAAATCGGAGAAAGTTGTATTGTGATATTTATGTACCATTTGAATATGTCCGATGCGATTGATATTTATACACTATACACTTGTCACATCGGAAGCATTCACAAATAAGTAAATTTATATTATTTCACAAGCGTCAAATCTCCAATGGTACGTTCGACATTGAATAACAAATAAAATGAATATTTGTTTATGATTCTGTTTTGAATACGTGAGTGTAACCCAAAGAGAAAATTTAAGTGTTATACGGAATTGATAAATAAGGAATCATGAGTTCATAATTGTTCTTTTCACTTGCTTGTTTATCACAACTAACAGCTTATTGCCTTGCAGAATCAAAGAACACTAAATCCTTTCATTCGCAGACCAAAGGAAACAATACCAGACATCGAAATGTCGAAGAGAACAAGGAGAATGAACGCTGCTGGTGCCGCTAAGTTTGTTGAGATTCCTACTGTCTCGAAGGAAAGGCCAGTAAATTTGAAGCTAGTTACAGATACATCATGTCAAGGGCTAGGAAAAATGACATGGGAAGGAGTTTATAATCTGATTGAGAGTGAAAAACTTAAAGTCACAATAGCAAAGGTATTAGTTCCGGATGAAGATAACTCAGATTCCGACTCTGAGATTACTGAAAAAACACTTGCGAATTCATTCCTACATCGAATTGCAGCCAGAGCAAACATCATTCCTTATTATGATGTGATTCGATGGGTCATCGATAGTGTAGAAATTAAGAATAGAATTTTTATTTCAGCTTCTGGAGCATCTTTTGGATCATTCAAAGCAGAAGACCTTAAAGCAATGTATCATCTCCCTGATCCGCAGAAGGTTTATAACAAAGAATTTGTCAAAGAGTTTGCTGACATTAATAAGGTTCAATCTGAACCTATCAAAGAATGGAGGAAAATTCCTGAAAAGCACAAAAATGAATCATCCGGTATGTATTCAGTAGATTCTCTTTCACCCCCATACTGCTATGTCGCTGCCATGATGTGTAGATTATTTGGCAATAACAATTCTGCTAGATTTTCTATACAAATGGTTCCTTTAATCCTAGCTGTTGTCAATTCCGAAATTATGGACATGGCAATTATTCTTTCTGATAGGATAGCTAATAGGATACTCGAATACAAACAAGATAAAACTGTTGGAAATACCACTCCCTTTTTCTTTTATGCTTATATTCTAGACGCCCTTTTTTTCAATTCTGAGTTTCCCTTGTTAGGATGGAAACGGACTTCTAAGGATCCTACTCCGATTCATATATACCATAAAATTCTTTGGAAATTTCATTTCAAAGATCATGTTTATAGGATATGTCATGGTTTCCTTATCCCAGTCTTTCAAACCATTTTCAATCGCTTCCCTCCTAGATTCTCCGACAAAGCTAAAACTGACTTATCCTCAATAGGAGATTGGTTTGGAGAAGAAAAATTCACGTATGTCAGGATTTTCAGGAGTATTGTGGAACCCCATGTTCTCCCTCTTTTTGTTCCAGATAAACTTCTAGCCCAGGAAATATCCTATCAATTGACAGTTGAAGGAATGTCCAGATCTCTGAGCAACAATAAGAAAAGAATGTGGCCTTCTTTTCCATTCAATTGTGGACATTTTACTTTGAATGACTTCAAACATGCAGAAAAGGAAGTCGTCAAAATAAAGCACTTAAAATTCGCAACAATCCCAGGGAGACAGTATGATCCACAAAGATAGCTTTTAATGTTACTTCTTCAGTTTCAATTGCTCGATTCGAGCATGAACCGGATGAATTTGATGATTTGTTTGTAGAAATTTCTCATTTCCCACCCCGGTTTTCAGTTTCACCTTATTACTCCAAAATAGTTAAATGCCCTTTCCCATATCCATACATTTAACAAGCTGGAAAATAAATTTTGCTGAAAACACAAATTCTGGAAAAATTACAGAATGCTGGAAAATGCAGAAATAAATATCAGCAGATGCAAACAGCCATTCAACACATTTAAACACAGTGATTTTTGGTCAAGGTGACCCTGGAAAAACCCCCTACAACTCTTGGGGAAAACCAGTTCGAAAGCTCCTTATTTCTGGAAAATGCTTTTTACAGTGAGAGAAATATTTAGCAAAAATCAGCAAATAAACTTTACAACTTATCTCATTTTCCGTGCTTAACCACCGCCTCAGAAAATGTGCAAACAACAAAAACAGAGCAACAATAAATGCTGTACGGCCTCCTTGATTTTCGTGCCCATAAAATCTGCAATAAATGCAGCTGTACGGCCTCCTCGATTTATGTGCAAAACAACAATAAATGCTGCTGTACGGATCTCGATTTTCGTGCCAAAAGAACAACAGAACCTTGCTATACGGAATCTGCCTCGATTTTCGTGCAAGAGGACAACCACTTGTTGTACGGCCTGCCTCGAAATTCGTGCCAACTAAACCAGCCTTTTGCTGCCTCGAAATCTGTGCCAAACTGCTGTATGGCCTCTTGGAAAATGTGCCAAAAGACTGCTGTATGGCCTCCTAGAAAATCGTGCCAAAATCTGCCTTGGAATGTGTGCCAAACTCAGCTATACGGACTTGTTGAAACGCTGCCTTGGAATGTGTGCCAAGCTGCTGCCTCCTTCTCCTCACTGCCCAGAAATCTCCCTTGCTCTCTTGCTCTCCTTCTCTCAATCTGCTCATGAAAGAATGAATGAACTTTTCCTCCTTTTCCTCCTTTAACCTAACCCTAAGTGACTTTTGGGGAATCCCTAAATCCAATGGCTGAAATAGATTGAGATCTAGGGCTGAGATTAAATGCTCATTTACATCTCACTTTCTATTTTTTAATTCACCCCACTTTAATAAAGACCCACTTAGTCATTTATTTCCAAAGTCACTTTTCACTTGCTAATTTCACATTGACTTTATTAAAGTCACTTTAAAATTAGACTTAGTAACTTTATCACTTAAAGTCACTTTTAAATTAGATTTGACTTTATAACTTTATAAAGTCACTTTAGGAGAAAAATTAAATTCTTTTTGGACACTTTTCCCTAGGCCAAAGATCAAAGCCTTAGGGAACCACCTGTCCTCCGGTAACCAAATTTCAACACTCCCTCTTACCGAGGAAGGTGTTCCTCACCACACCCATCTTGTCTCCGAAGTAGACATGCTTGCCCCGTGGTAAGGCTTTGGTAAGAATATCTGCAACCTGCTCATCAGTGGGAATATACTCAAGCTTCACAGCTCCTTTCTGAACATAGTCTCTGATGAAATGATATTTGATCCCGATATGCTTTGACCTGTCATGAAATACTGGATTTTCCGTGAGTTTAATGCAACTCTGATTATCACAGTAAATCACTGAAGGTCTCAACGGCTGACCAAATAAGCCAAACAACATCTTGCGAAGCCAGATGGCCTCACAACTAGCTAGAGTGGCTGCCATATACTCTGCTTCCGCTAAACTCAATGCTACTGACTGCTGCTTCCGGCTGAACCATGACACCACTGCCGAACCCAACCCAAAACAGCACCCTGAAGTGCTCTTCCTATCAGAAGCACAACCTGCCCAATCAGAATCAGTGTAACCTGCCAATATCACTCCATCCCCCTGCCTGTAGTCCAGACCATAATCCACTGTCCCCTGCAAGTACCGCAAAATGTGTTTTGCAGCCACCCAGTGAACCTTCCTAGGCTCACACATAAACTGAATCATCGTGTTGACTGCAAAACAAATATCTGGTCTAGTGTTGACCAAATACATCAAGGAACCAATCAGCTGTCTGTACAATGTGGGATCCACCAACTCGGAATCCGAAGCATGAAGCTTCTTCCAATTGGTGATCATCGGTGTCGACATGGGTCTACAATCCTCCATGTGGAATCTGCCAAGGATGTCCACAATATACTTCCCCTGCCCCAGGAAGAAATGCCCCTCCTCTTGCCACACCTCCAAACCCAAAAAGTAATGCATCAAGCCGATGTCCTTCATGTAAAACTCCGACGCAAGATCTCTCTTGCAGTGCTCTATGAGTCTCTCTGCACTCGTAATGACCAAGTCATCCACATACATCACCAGAATGAGAGGCTCCTCACCTATCACAATGAAGTATAAGTTCGGATATGCCTCACTCTTTGTGAAACCCATCTCCTGCAAGTATGTATCTATCCTGGAGTACCAAGCTCTGGGAGCTTGCTTTCAGGCCATAAAGGGCCTTCTTCAGTCTGCACACATGGGACTCCTTCCCATGCACCTCAAAGCCCTGTGGCTGCTCAATGTACACCTCCTCCTGTATGAAGCCATTGAGAAATGCGGTCTTCACATCCATCCGGTGGATCTTCCAACCCATCTCTGCTGCTATCGATATAATGGAGCGGATCGAAGTATATCGAGCCACGGGAGCGAAGGTCTCCTCATAATCAACTCCCTCTACTTGGGAGAACCCTCTAGCCACAAACCTCACTTTGAATTTCTCAATGCTGCCATCTGCAGCATGCTTTACCTTGTAAAGCCATCTGGAAGTAACCACGGATTTGCCCTCAGGCCTCGGCACCACCTCCCAAACATCATTCTTCATGATAGAAGAATACTCCTCCTGCATGGCCTCTCTCCAGACCTGCTGGCTAGCTGCCTCCTCATAGCTATAAGGCTCAGAGTCAAGGATGCTGGTAGCCATTTCCATATAGCTACAAAACCTCTCAGGTGGTCTGCTCTCTCTGACCGGCCTCTTAGGCTCAGCAACAGATGTGGCATCTCTCAAGGTGTCCTGAAGCCACTTGGGCTTCCTCTTCCCTGAGCACACTTCCCCCGCCGGAGAATAAAACTCCTCCTCCTCAACATCAGGAGCCTGAACTCCTGACTGTCTGTCTGCTGTCCTCCTGCCTGCACCTGAACCTGTAGATGCTGAGGTACCGTGTGAACTGTCCATCAGTGGACTCCCCAGTGAACTGCTCTGTGGACTGCTCTGCATGCTGCCCGTAGCACCACCTCTTTGACTCGGTGAGCCACTCCCCACTGACGGACCTGGCATCGTCATAGATGTACCTCCAGATCCTCCTGATCCCTGCCCACTGGATCCCTGTGACTGACTCAACTGCTGCTGAGGGTCTGGCTGATCCAGATACTCTAACTCCCGTGACCTCCTAAAGGCCCTGTTCTCCTCGAACTTCACATCCCGCCTGACAACAACTTTCCTCTGTGCAGGAATGTAAATCCAAAAGGCCTTTGAGGTCTCACTGTAGCCCACAAAGATACCCTTCTCTGCGGTGGGCTCTAGTTTGGTCCTCTTCTCCTTGGGTATGTAGGAGTATGTCATGCACCCAAAGATACAAAGATGACCCATATCAGGCTTCTTCCCAGAAAAAGCCTCCTCCGGAGTCATGTGCCCTAAGGCACGATGCGGACTCCTGTTCTGCAAGTAAACAGCTGTGTTGCAGGCCTCTGCCCACAAAAACAATGGCAACCCCTGATCATGTAACATGGCTTTGGTAGCCCCTCCGATGGATCTGTTCTTCCTCTCCGCAACCCCGTTCTGCTGGGGGTTGTAAGGAACAGTGAGCTCCCTCCTAATGCCTGCCTCCGCACAATAGTCAAAAAACTCTCCAAGGGTGTACTCTCCTCCATTGTCCAACCTCAGGGACTTGATCTTCCGACCTGTCTGTGTCTCCACAAGAGCTCTGAACTCCTGAAACCGCTTGAAGACCTCACTCTTGGTCTTCAAGAAATAAATCCAGGTCCTCCTGGAGTGATCATAAATGAATAAAACATAGTACTCATATCCACTCAAGGAAACATGAGACATCTGACCGCTCACATCGGAATGAATCAAATCAAGTATCCCAGTCGCTCTGCTGTCACTGCTGGGAAAAGGGGATTTGGCAAACTTGCCCATCGCACATCCTCTGCAAGTATCAAAGTGATCAGTACTGAAATCTGGCACACCTGTAGTGATCTCCCGCAAAGTCCTTAAGGCTCCATGATACATGTGCCCCATCCTGCGGTGCCAAATCTCACACAGCTCAGAACTGCTAGCTCTGCTGTCAGTGCTACTGCTCAATGCCAAAAGGGACTGAAATGCAAACTTGTACACCTTTGCATGGCATACACCTATCACTCTAGCTGAATCAGCTGGAGTGCCCCTGGGATACATCAACACCTGTCCTCCCCTGAACAGTACCTCATATCCTCTATCCTCCAAAGCTGAGATGGATATGAGGTTCTTCCTCATCCCTGGCACATAAAGAACATTTGACACCTTCAAGGGAGGTTTGGACTCCCTCTGAAATGTCAGTGTCCCCACACCGACTGCTCTAACAACTCTGTCATCACCGAGTACTACCTCTATATCAGTGCCACTCTCTGAAAGCTCTGAGAAGTACTCACGGACTCCTGTCATGTGACGTGAAGCTCCACTATGACGTGAAGCTCCACTTTCCACATACCGTGACACCCGAATATGCTCCCGCTTAATCGAGGGAAATGCATCTTCCTAACTCCTGCGGCGTATGATCCCGCACTAGAGACTCCTACACGTGCTGAACCCAAATCCCTTGGCCAAAACGATCCGCAAAATCCTCAACCTTCCCGCCGAAGCTTCCATGCTCAAGTTCTTCCTTCTTCTTCTTCCTGTGGCCACGACAGAACGAGATAGTGTCCCAACTTCGACAATTCCAACACTTCACCTTGAATAGTCCTTCTGGTATTATCCCCCCGTTTACTCTTGTTTCTTCGTCTTTCCCCCACCATTGCTTGTGGAAGCTTTCTTCTTCCCTTTGCCTTTCTTGCGTCATGCCAATGTTGCTACATCCTCATCCTCGCTTCAACTAGTTTATCGCCCCAAGCTGACTTTTCCACTCATATTCAATGCAATCATCCCAAAACCTCCCATGTGGGAAGGGTCTCACGTGCACAAACCCCATCAAGAAAGTTCATCCATGAACTGGGGAGGCCATTCATTGCAATCTGCAACAACTCAGTGGGTGGAATGGCCTCTCCAATCGCTGCCAACTCATCTCTCACATTAGTAATCTTTGTGAGATATCCAGCTGCACTATCAGTCTTACCCATCTTAATGTTCTTCAACTTCTCCTTCAGGACCATTTTCCGGTTCTCATTGGTACTCTGGTAGAGGTTGGTCAATGTTGTCCACATCTCATGAGCATTTCTCTTTCCTCTCACATGAGGAATGCAATGGTCTTTGATTCCATCTAGAATCAGTCTCTTACCCTTGTTGTTCTTTTTATTATATGCTGCCAACTGAGTAGCATCAGTAGGCACATTTACAAGGTTCTGTGCGGTATGCACCATTATGTCCCAGACTTCCGCCTCCTCAAAGATACTCTGCATTCTCTCCTTCCAAACACTGTAATTGGTATGCCCATCCAACCTATCCTCCACCCTCAGTCCCAAAGACATCCCGCTGTCCTAAAACTGAAAAATAGCACTGCTGTAGTAAAGGTAAAAATTCTGTTTGTGAAAAAATCAGCTTGCTGGAATTTTCTGAGTGAAAAATCAGCAGGCTGTATTTTTCTCCTTGCTGTCCCAAACTGCACTTCAGCACTCAAGCTCCGATACCATGTAGAAATTTCTTGTTTTTCCCACCCAAGTTTTCAGTTTCACCTTATTACTCCAAAATAGTTAAATGCCCTTTCCCATATCCATACATTTAACAAGATGGAAAATAAATTTTGCTGAAAACACAAATTCTGGAAAAAATTACAGAATGCTGAAAATACAGAAATAAAAATCAGCAGATGCAAACAGCCATTCAACACATTTAAACACAATGATTTTTGGTCAATGTGACCCTGGAAAAACCCCCTACAACTCTTGGGGAAAACCAGTTCGAAAGCTCCTTCTTATTTCTGGAAAATGCTTTTTACAGTGAGAGAAATATTCAGCAAAAAATCAGCAAACAGACTTTACAACTTATCTCGTTTTCCGTGCTTAACCATCGCCTCGGAAAATGTGCAAACAGCAAAAACAGAACAGCAATAAATGTTGTACGTCCTCCTCGATTTTCGTGCCCAGAAATCTGCAATAAATGCAGCTGTACGGCCTCCTCAAAATCTGTGCAAACAGCAATAAATGTTGCTGTCCAAAATCTCGATTTTTGTGCCAAAAACACAGCAGAACTTTTCTGTATGGAATCAGCCTCGATTTCTATGCAAGAGGACAGCCACTTGCTGTACGGCCCGCCTCGAAATTCGTACCAACTAAACCAGCCTTCTACTGCCTCAATTTCTGTGCCAAACTTGTTGTACGGCCTTGCAGTATGGCCTCCCTTTCTAGAAAATCGTGCCCAGAAAATCTGCCTTTCACTGTGCTAACTCAGCTGTACGGTCTTGCTGAAATGCTGCTTTGGGGAAAGTTTATTTCAAAGATCATGTTTATAGGATATTTCATGGTTTCCTTATCCCAGTCTTTCAAACCATTTTCAATCGCTTTCCTCCTAGATTCTCCGACAAAGCTAAAACTGACTTATCCTCAATAGGAGATTGGTTTGGAGAAGAAAAATTCACGTATGTCAGGATTTTCGGGAGTATTGTGGAACCCCATGTTCTCCCTCTTTTTGTTCCAGATAAACTTCTAGCCCAGGGAATCTCCTATCAATTGAAAGTTGAAGGAATGTCCAGATCTCTGAGCAGCAATAAGAAAAGAATGTGGCCTTCTTTTCCATTCAATTGTGGACATTTTACTTTGAATGACTTCAAACATGCAGAAAATGAAGTCGTCAAAATAAAGCACTTAAAATTCGCAAAAATCCCAGGGAGACAGTATGATCCACAAAAGATAGCTTTTAATGTTACTTCTTCAGTTTCGATTGCTCGATTCGAGCATGAACCCGATGAATTTGATGATTTGTTTGTTTCATTATAGAACTTTTCTCAAGTTTATAATTTGGCCAAGTCCAAATTCCAGAAAGAAGAGATGAATAAATTTATGCTATTTAGAAGACAAAGATTGTTGAAAGTTCCTCTAGACCAATTAAGAGTTCCTATACAAGATTCAGAAACAGAGGATACATCTGGCAAAACAGCAGGAGAAACATCTACCAGTAAGGTCACTACAAAATCAGCTACTCACCATCCCATTGTACAGATACAAAAGGAAGTAATAGGAAATGATCCTGTTGTACATACTGAAAAGGTGAGCACTGATGGCAAATATAATGTTCAAAAAGAGAATACTGATGGAAAATCTGATGTAAATACTGATCAGCAGTCCACAGCTCAAACAGAGAAAGAATGCACAAGTACTGATACTAATGTGCATAATCAAAAAGAAGGATTAGACAGTAAAACCAATGAACAGGAAACAAATACAGAGAAATCAGATACACAACTTGGAGGAAACAAAACTACTGAGAAAATAGTAGACTCTATTGATCCTAATGTTTCCTCACAATTGTTGAAACAATATAATCAATTTTCTCACCAACTAGGACTGCAGGATAATCCTAAAGTGAAAAAGCCAGAAGATCAGGATGTTGAAATCATTCCTGAACATCCTACAGGGCAAATTATATTGAAAATTGAGGAAATTCCTCCCCTGGATATATTCTACAGTCCTAAACATAAATATGTTGTAAAAAAATAGAGAAAGAGAAGAAAAATCGATCAAGACACGTTTTCTGCTTCACAGGAGGAGTTCATGAATATTGTTTACAAGAATACTGAAGTGAATCCATCTGAGGATCTCACTAAGTTGTCCCAATATGCAGGAGCATACAGTGTTGCAACAATAGATAAAGTTGCGAAGGTTTCTCATTTAATGACCCAGAAAGATCTACATATAGCTTTACTTAAAGAACAAGCTAATGAAAATCAGCAGAAGATTGCTCAATTGGAACAGAAATTACAAAATCAAGAGCTCAGATCTAAAGAGCTAGAAGAACAGCTTGCCACAGAAAAGAAGAAAGTTGATGAAAAATCTTTAAGCAAACAGTAACAGTTGAATCAAGAAATTTCCAAGCTACAAAATTTGTTGCAAAATGAGAAGAATACGAATATTGTGCAAGAAAAAAAATTTCGAGCAGCTTTAGATAAGTTCAAGGATTTCCCTAAATTAACTGAATTCAAATCGGAGGCTCTTGAAGTCAATAAACTGTTGTCTCGGCAGTTAAATGAATTTTGTACAAAATTAACACAAGCAGAACCATTTTGTGATATCACATCATCCTTGATCCAGGACATGATTACTCTCAGGCAAGAAATTGATGACACTGATGAAAATATTTCTGAATTTCTTACTTGGCAAGATACAGAAAAAGGAAGAGAAATTAATCTTCCTAGGATAGAAGAAAGACATAAAGAGATCCTGTTCACAGAGTGGGAACATCAGTTAATGAAAGCCGAGAGAGCTATATGAAGAGCTAGAAGCATGATGGGTAATATAACGCAATTTATCAATGACAGCTTGTATGTAATTAATCTCATTTCAGATTGTGTTCTAGGCAGTTTGCCTAAAGTTAAAGAAACCGATTGCAGATGGAAAGAAGAAATAATGAATAAAAGTCAACAGATCAACAAACTTCAAACAATATCTTGGGACAATATGTGGACTTATCTAATTAAGCCACACAATCAACAAGTAGCTATTAAATTCCTATCAAATGCTGTTGATTGTTTGATTCCAGAATTCTCCGATGCCAAATACACTGGACAGTTACATTCCAAGATGAGTCATCCATCGGAGGTCCAGGAAATGCTGAAAATCTGCTACTTGGTTACATTGAACGAAAAGAAAAAGCAATGAATCAGTTCCACAAAAGATAGCAATTATGTTTTTAAAGTTGATAGATTGTAGCAGTAGTAGTAGGATTCTGTTTTCATGTAATGACATATTTAAACCCCTCTCATGCATTGGAGAAGGGGTCTGGAGTTGTAATATTTTTGACTTGGAGATTACATTTCTGTACTCCATTGACTCTTATATTTTATAAAGGATCATATCTGGTGATTTTTGTGTGGAATTATTTTTAAAGAGTTGTATTTTTGTACCTTGGATTTGATTTTGCATTGGAATTACTGGATCAGAGTATCAGATTTCATTCGAAACTTTCAACATGGATAAGGTATTTTTATCGATTCACTGTTAATTTCTTTTGTTATATGATATTCTCTTTTAAATTTGCTATCATTTATGTATATTTCGTTTTCACAATATTTCTTTATATATCATTTTTTGATTATATTAGAAATATTCACCTTTCATAAATATATGTAAACTGATATACAATGATGAATACAATATGCTAATATAACTCTGTTTAATTTCTTAAACAGAGTTATCTTTATTTGCCGCTACACATTTCAATTAAACTTTAATACATTTTTATGGTTATTGTTAAATTGGAATAATTTTAAGTTGTATTCACATATGATACCTGGGTTAGTCTTAGAATTTCCTTATTAGTACTTAAACTAGATTAGATAGTTTCTTTTCAGTTGTTTAGTCCCATTTTCATTCATCCAAAATCAATCCATCATCAACTCATTAGTTATAAGGAAACTGGTCTTTTCAATCCAGTCGAAGCCACCATACCAAACGGATAAGGAGTTGTCCTAAGGTCTCGACCGGGTGGTTTTCCCCAATGTTTGAAGCAGAGATTTTCTAGGCTTCAACAACTGGATATACGTTTTTTTATTTCACTGAAGTCATGTACACACGTGGGTTGCATGAATGACATTAGCATATATATTTATGAATATGAAATAAAAATTAAAAGTTTATTAAAAATATTGAATCACCCCTTCCTCCCCGCCCCCCTTTAGTATTTTTCCTAACAAATCCTACTAGTGGACCTAAATAAATGACAAAAAAAATGGCATTAGCCCTTGGAGGTTTTTCTACAACAAATGAATGCATATTTAATGAATTATCCAATGAATTAGATAAACATAAAAGGGGAATTAAGGAGCTAGAAGTTGAGTTGAAAGTAATAAAAATAAAACATGTTGAAGGATAGAAATAATATTCAAATAAATTGCATGAAGGATTTAGTATAACCATGGAATAATTAGAAAATAAAAATTTGGATGAGATAGAAGAAATATGTTCCAAACCACTTGAGGGTATGAAGTAAGTGCATCAAAGAAAATAGAAATAATGAAAGAAGAAGTAGAAACGAAAATTCAAATTATTTTTGTTTCTTTTCAAACAATTTTTTTTCTTTATAGGGACAAATAGAGCATTTAAATATAAAGGACATGAATATGAAAATATTTAAACATATTTGATATTTGGATCAAATATAATTATTTGATTAAAGATAAATTTGACAAATTAATTATATGGGAGAAGAAAGAAGACTCTTGTGTAATTGGTAGAATCTCAAAAGAAGATAAAAGGACGATGCAACATTCTTTGGAACACAGAAATTTTAATCTCTCAAGTGTCAAAGATTGAATTAAAGAATCCAATGAATGGTGTGATAGAATTTGGATAGTGCATTAGGTGTTGTGAAATATTTTCAACCACCATATGAATGCATGAAATCAATTTCAAAATTTTCTTCTAAATATTAAGAAAAAAAATGTATTAAAGAGAATTGGTTAATATTGAAGAAATAAAGAAATAATCCTATTCGTCTATCTCCAAAATCAATGGATAGAGTACTTCAAGGAAAATGAAAGGGGGGAAATCCCATTTTATTTAGGAGAATATGTGATGAAACTACATGAGTAGAGGGGAAAAAAATAGGAAATTAGGAAAAAAATTAGCAGCAAAAGGGGACAACGAAGGATGAAGATCGGAGGCTGAATTTACTTACATGAAATTCCTCTTCCAAACCAAGGGGTTTTCATTTTTAGAAAATTTTGAGGAAAATACGAAAAATATATGTATTTTAAGAAAAAAAATGTATTAAAGAAAAGTGGTTAACGTTGAATCGGCCCTAAAAGAAATAATCCTATCCGTCTACCCCAAATCTTAAATCTCCAAAATAAATGGATAGAACACTTCAAGGAAAATGAAAGGGACGAAATCCCATTTTATTAGGAGAATATGTGATGAAACTTCATGAGTAGAGGGTAAAAAAATAGCTAATTAGGAGAAAAATTAGCAGCAAAAGGGGACAATGAAGGATGAAGATCGGAGGTTGAATTTTAATTTTTTTTTCAAATTAAGGGGTTTTTATTTTTAGAAAATTTTGAGGAAAATAGGAAAAATATATGTATTTTATTGAGCCCAGAGGCATATTTTATAGCTTAGTATGACTCTAATGTGTAAGTATGTCAGAAGCCAAAACAAAAAAAAAAAAACTAAAGAAAATTTAAACAGTAAAATCTAAATAATGTCGGCTTAAACAATAACTTACATAACCATTTAAATAAACAATTTAAAATTTAAAATAAATTTAAACAATATAAATATAAAATATAAATAGGTTTAGGAACACTCAAGAAAAGATGTGGTAAATATATAAACATAGAAATAAACTATAGGTATAGTAAATAAATAAAACTTCTTTTTATACTTACTCTTCAAGTATGGTAAATAAATATAAATATAAATAAACTAGAGGTATGGTAAATGAATAAAACCTTTTTTTTTCAATATTTACTCCATAAACCTCTATATCTACAAAACTCAAAAAAGAGTTTTTATTTAGGCGAATCCTATGTCCCAAATACCATATTTATAAAAGAGGTATGATAAATAAATAAATATAAAAGAGATATAAAGAGGTAAGGTAAATAAATAAAAATATATCAAATAGGATTAGAAATCAACATCTAATTATATATGAAACCTATGGCCCAAATACCATGGACCAAATTATTATTAATACCATGCAAAAAAAACATTATTAACCTTAACATTATTATTATTATTATTATTATTAAATCTAATATTCATATTAATATATTATAATATAAACGTTATTAAATTAAATAAATTTAGATTAATACAATATTAAATTTATTATACTATAATATATATTAATATATCATCAATATATATATTGACTCTCAATATATATTGGAAGGAAGATCAAAGACATATGATAGAGGTGGAGAAATAGGGGGAGTGACAAGAGAGAGATGGAGATAAACAAAAGGAGGTGGGAGAGGAGGAATGAAGAGAGAGAGAGAGATGGAGAGGAGTGAGAGAGGTAGATAAGGGTAACATAGGGAGGGAAACATAAATATGGAGGTGGGAGAGAGAGAAGGAGAGAGGGATGGAGAAGGAGAAAGTATTGGAGGGTAGAGAGAGAGAGAGAAAGAGAAGGGATGAGGGAGAGGGAAGTAGGAGAGAAAGAGAGAGATAGGAAGGATGAGAGGAGGAGGAGAGAGGGAGGGATAGAGATATGGATTTGGAGGGGGAGAGAGGGAGGGAAGAAGAAATGCATAGAGTGAGAAGTTGACAGAGAGTGAGTGGCAAGGGAGACATGGAGAGAGAGTTTGTATGTTTAGGGTGAGATAAAGAGACATAGGAGTGATGGAGATAAGGGGGGAGAGAAGGAGAGAGAATGAGAAAGGGAGGGATATAGTAACATATTTGGAGAGATAGATAGAGTGATGGGGGAAGAGAGAGGATTGAAGGGCGGAGAGAGAGAGAGAGAGGGCACATAGAGGGAGGCAAGAGATAAAGGGAGGGAGAGGACTTGAGAGAGAGGAAGAGAGTAATGGGGGAAGAGAGAGGATTGTAGAGAGAGAGAGAGAGAGAGAGAGAGGGCACATAGAGGGATGCGGGAGATAAAGGGAGGGAGAGGACTTGAGAGAGGGGAAGAGAGAGGATTGTAGAGAGAGAGAGAGAGAGAGAGAGAGAGAGAGAGTGATGCAGGAAGAGAGAGGGAGGTAGAAGAGAAAGGGAGAGAGAGGAAGGAAAAGAGAGGGAACTTGAAAGAGAGGAGGAGAGAGAGAGGGATAAAGATATGAAGTTGGAGGTGCAGAGAGGGAGGGATAGAGATATGGAACTCGATGGGGAGAGAGGGAGGGAAGAATAAAGACATAGAGAGTGAGTAGTGGGGAGAGAGAGGGAGTGACAAGGGAGAGATGGAGAGAGTGTGTATGTGGGGGTGAGATATAGACACAAACAAGTAGATATGGAGAGGAGGTAGAGATGGAGATGAGGGAGAGATGGAGGGGGAGAGAAAGGGAGGTAAGAATAAAGAAATAGAGAGTGAAAGGTGGAGAGAGAGAGGGGGGGGGGAGTGATAAGGAAGATGGAGAGACAGGGAGAGAGGACAGCAGGAGGGAGAGGGAGAGGAGGAGGGGCTAATAGATAGATAGATTGGAGAAATAGAGTGTATGTTTTGGGGTTGATATAGATATACAGAGGGAGATAGAGATATAGATGGAAGGTGAAGAGAAAGAAAGGATAGATGGAGACAAGGAGGTAGGGACAAAGATATTGATAGATATGGAGTGAGAGAGCATGTGTGTTCTACGGGATGTGATAAAGAGACAAAGGAGAGATTGAGGGATATATAGATATATATGGAGGGGGAGAGAGGGAAGAATATTTATTGCACGAGATTCATTGATTTCAGTGTAGATGGTGATTTCTAATCCTATTTGATTTTTTGCACTAGATGCATTGGTTTTAGCGTATATGTTGATTTCTAATTATATTTTATTACTTGCACTAGATGCATTGATTTCAATGTAAATTGTTTCTAATACTATTTGATTTATTGCACTAAATGCATTTCTTTCAGTGTAAATGGTGATTTATAATCCTATTTGATTTATTGCACTAGATGCATTAATTTCAACGTAGATGTTGATTTCTAATTATATTTGATTGCTTGCACTAGATAAATTGATTTCAATGTAGATAATTTCTAATCCTATTTTATTGCTTGAACTAAATACATTGATTTCAATGTATATGGTAATTTCTAATCCTATTTGATTTCTTGCACTAGATGCATTGATTTCAGTGTAGATGTCCGTTTTTAATCCTATTTTCCTACTTGCACTAGATGCATTGATTTGAGTGTAGATGTTTATTTCTAATCTTATTTTATTAATTTCATTAGATGTATTGATTTCAGTGTAGATATTGTTTTATAAAATTATTTGATTTCTTGCATTATATGCATTGATTTCAGTGTATATGTTGATTTATGATTTGATGTAATTGGATGTATGATGGTACATTAATTTTAAAGTAATTGGATTAATATTTCCCATTGATTTTAGTGTATATGTTGATTTATGATTTGATGTAATTGGATGTATGATGGTACATTAATTTTAAAGTCATTGGATTAATATTTTCCATTAATTTCAGTGTAAGCAAAAAAATTATTGATAATGTATATTGGTTTTTGTGTTATTGTAATTAAACCTATTAATATTGGAGAGCAAGAGAGACAAAGTATGATACTAAATATTTAAATTGCTTATGATTCTAACTTTCGTTTTCATATAATCGATATGAACAGATGACAAAACTAACAAGGGTGGAATTAAGAATAGTAGAAGAAAATAGTTTGAGATTGATCACAATGAAGATTATTTATAATTGACTACATTCTTATTATTCACATTTTATATCATTCAATATTATTACATTTTCACTTTGCATTCAAAATTTTTATTTCATAATTTTTCATTATTAAAGTTATTTTACAATATTTATCATCTCAACAAACTAAGGTAACTAAGAAAATTTAAAATTAAAATGACTCGATAAATATCACACATATTTAGCATATTTAAAATGGTTATATTAATATTAGATGTACTTACATATTATTGATAAAATTAACCATATGTTCCTCATATTATCGATATATTTTCCTTGGACCTACACGACTCAAACCAACCTAGATCCATCTTAACTCCAGATCTATCAAGCACCGAGAGGGATCAAATCTCTCGAGGTGAAATTTTTTTCTCAAGTTTTGCACTCAAAAAAGAGGTTTGTACCTCGAGAGATTTGATCCCTCTCGGTGCTTGATAGATCTAGAGTTAAGATGAATCTAGGCTGGTAATTATTATACAACTATTTTCAATGAGGAAAAGGTTGGAAAACATTGTAATCAATCAAAATCATATTTGTTGTTAGACATTGTGCATAATTTTTAAAGACCTAGAAATTTTTTGAAGGTTATCTTTTCTGTGAATGGAGGATTGTATGTTACTTATTATATATGCATTGTCACTTTTTCATATCCACAAATTCAAATTTATCAAACTATTTCCTTTCATTAATATTAGAATACTTATTTTTTTTCTTTAATCAAAATATGTATATGGTTTATTAATCTATTTAATATTTAATATTATTTATGAGTTATTAAATTTATCAATTTCTTTATCTAATATTTATACTCTTATTTATAGAGTGAATTTATTTTTTACATAGTTTAATCATATTATTTTTTGTAGATTTGATTAGATTTGCATGGAAATAATTCAAAAAAAAAAAACAAGATTTCTTATCAAAGCATAAACCCTTAAAGTGGTTGATCAGCCCCACATTTGATTTAGAAGGATTTCCATCTCTAAACAATTGTAGATCTCTTAAAGGCCCACATTTGGGTATTTTTTCCCCTCATTGTTGGTTAAAGAATCTTCCCAAATAGCAACATTTACTTTATATTAGATATTTATTATTATTTAGATTAATTATAGTAACAATAGTGTTAGGTCATATTTTTCCCTTTTTATTTAGTTGTAATCGTCTTTAGGTTAGTTTAGCATAGGAATTGGGTCTACATACTGGTGAGTACTATTAACCCAAACTAATATAAGCTTAATTAGGGCCTTGATTGGGTGGTATCTCCTTTGTTTACAGGTGGAAATTTTCCTCTTATCGACAAAAAGTAAAATATTATAATTCTATTTTGTTGACATAAAGGTGAAATACTATAATTCTATAATTAACTCAAGTATCTTTGTAGATATACATCATTGTTTCCAAAGGAATAATTTCAAACTACTAGTTATAAATATTAATTCCAATGAAATGTGTTTATATATGCCTTTCCAATTCCAAAAGTGGTTTCTTATAGTGAATAGTAGACCACATTAGAAATAGAAAACAACATAACAATATTTTATTAAATCTTATTTATATTTGAAAACATAAATGAATCTAATATTTACATTAATATAATAGATATAGATAATCACAACAATTTAGAAGATAATGACTCCTATGCATCTTCATCTCACTCTTACATTGGAAATTGACAACTTTCTAGAAGACTACATTGAAACTATGATCATCTAGAAGAATTCATTAGAACAAGACATTTCTCCCATTAACGCTAATGATCCCCCTTAGAGGAGAAATGTGTTCTTTACAATACCTAACATGTATTCCTTTGTACCACATGAACCTCCTAATCAACAATTTCTATGTCTATTTCAACCTAGCATTTTCATTATACTTGTATCATGTTGATGGCCATATAAAGGAACAATCATCCACTAAAACACATGGGTAACCAGACTCTATAATTTCTAGTCTAAAAGGATGTCCTTCATGTACATGATGGTTCATTCAAACATTATTCCATCAAATGTCTCCATGCATGTACCTACTCTTGTAACCCCCCTATATCATCATTATTTTGGGTTTTCTTTGGTTTACCCTTAACCACATTCTAGAATTATACCTTTGGGTTTTATGTGTATTACCCTCAACCATCACACCTCAAGCGATTTTTGTGTACCATAAAAATCACATCAACATGAAGGGGTTTCATTTTAAAACAAATAATATGATACATTAATGGTTTTTGGATTACCATTAACCTTCAAATCATGTGGTTTTTAGCTGACCACAAAATATACATTTCATCAATATGGTTTATGGGAGTACACTTGCCTCATAAAATTCACATTTGATTTAGGTACATAAAATTATCATACTTCACTCATAGATATATGAGGTACATAATAAAAATGACACCATATACCTATTTATAAATATAATATGTGACTCTCATAACTCAAAAACTTTCAACTTTGGTTGTTTGTCATCATTTATTTTCCTCTACTTCCATCTTCATTTCTACTGCAATATTTTCACATGCACTATCACCCAATTTTCTTCTTTGCTACATATAGGATCATATCAATGCCTTCACTTGGTCTTTATTTATCAATGAAATTTATTTTGTGTGCTTTTGTGTATCTCCATAAAATTGATTATTCCATGAACTTTCTACATCTTCTTACAACCTTTATCATTGATGTCCATCTATCAAGATACATGGGTGCCATCTACTGTACTCACCCTAGGATTTTTCTTCACCTACATGGTTCATCAACATCTTAAAATTGGTTCCAACTTACTCACTTGTTGATACTACTCTATCTCGCATTCCCCCCTTAATTCCACATTAAGCTTAGATACAAGTCTACTTTCCATCCTTGTAACTATCCAAGTGGTTAATTCCACAACTTGATGTCCCATACTCTCTATACATAAGTGTATATATGCTACATTATTACATGTTTTATCACATAAATACATGTAGGCTTGACCAAACAAGGCTTACAAGGCACCTGGAGAATTCAACTTGTACAGCTTAGACCAAATTTTTTGGGATGTTCAATTCAATCGATCATGCATCCCCTACACAATTACATCATATAAGCCCATCTATTTTCCTTAGATTTGACTCACTTGAAAATATATTTTAGAAAATGGTTTTTGGTTTAACATGAACCATTATGAATTAAATAAATTAAAATTTATCCTTACTAACTTTGGAGGTCCAAATGATTCATGAAACTTGGAAGACTTGACCTTATATAATATTTTGAGCATAAAAGTAAATATTTTACATTTGCACACTTCTATCCAACCAAAATGTATGTGAATGTGACACTTTAATATTTTCATGTTCCAACACTTAGGTTGTACATGCAATATCACTCTTTCTTTTGTACTTTGTTTGTTGCATTGGTACTTGTAGATGATTCACATGTTATCAATGTCTCTTCTTTCACAAACTTTCTAGCTTCATTAATTATTTGACCTTTATAACAAAGAACTTCATTTATTGTCGTTACATGTATCTGAATGGATTTTTGGATATTTTGACCATTTATGCATAAAATTTTCCCCATCAAAACCCACTTTGTACAAAATCTTGGAACCGCTTCCTTTTGTGTGCTTTTCAAAACACCATATTTCATCATCTTCACTAAGATTTTTTTCATTATAAATGTCACCAGATCATAATATTGTGCCTTAGAGCATGAAATTGGCACATTAACATTATTATCTTCAATAAAATGACAAGTTTCACTAGAAATATCATCATTTTGAAACAAGTCACTTGTATCACAGAGCAGTAGAGGGGATTGTTGTCTCTTGTAGGTTGGTTCCTACAAGGCAGCAGAGGGGATTGGTGTTTCCTATAGGTTGTTTCCTACAAATTGATGTAACAGAAATTTGGTGCTTGCAGGATCATTCATATAAATAAGTTTTTTGGTTTCTCCCCTAATGGTTTCCATGTATATCTTATATTACATGTTCATTTTATGAGATTGATGTTTTCTAATGTTTGCCTAGATTTAATAAGTAAAAATATTTCATTATACTAATACATGCCCCTCTTAGTATAATTTTGAAATGAAACAATTGGAATGAGAGTAGGTTCCTTTATAATAATTATAACCATTGGAAGGTAAATATTATAATGAAAAATGGCTAGTAAGGATAACTCTTCCTCAAATGGAGCCCCACTCTTTGATGGAACAAATTATGTTTTTTGTAAGACAAGGATGAAGGCATGTATAATTTATTTTTGTGTTTATGTATGTATTTATATGGTAGATGGCTATAAAGTTCTATAATTTTATCCAATAGATACAGATGAGAAAAATTATTGTGTAAATAATGTTAGAGAAATGAATTTCATTCTAAGTGGTCTTACTAATTTGAAATTTGTTAAGTTAATATAGTGTGGCTCTACTAAAGATATTTGGAACAAGATTTAAGGAAGCTATGAAGTAGATGAAAATGTAAAGAGGGATAAGCTTCAAACAAATATAATGCAATATGAAAGTTTAAAAATGAATGAATAAGAATACATTCCTTCATGTAAATGATAACAATGAATGCTATTAGAGGACTTGGTGAAACAATTGATGAAGTAGTAATTATTTAGAAAGTGTTGAGATATCTTCCATTGAGATTTAATTTGAAGGTATCTACCATTGAAGAATTGAAATTTCTAAGGGATATGAATATGGATGAACTACACATAATCCTCACTTAATATTACATGAGAACAAGAAAGTAGAAGTTAGGATTAAAGGAAGCAACCTTCAAAAAATCAAAGAAGAAAAATGGACACAAGGATCATGATAACTTTGGCTTTGCATAATGTGAATAAGTATCTCAATTTTTAATGAAGATAAAAAACGGATCTAGAAAATATAAAGGTGAGCTACCATTCAAATGTTTTAAATGTGATAGATAGAAGAAAATCTCATAAATATATAGATAGTGATGATGAAGATGAATATAAAGATAGAAGAAAATCTCATAAATATATAGATAGACTAAAATTTCATGAAAATAGGAAGGAAAGATAATTCAAGAAAGAAATGCCCTATTCCAAGAAATATTGAAGCTAATCGAAAGATGGTGATGCCAATATGCATCTGATGAAGACTTCATACATTGATCATGAATATTCACATTCATAGGAAGAATTTGGGCATAATAAATATGCAAAAGAAGTGCAATCCACACGTAAGATACTATTTATTTGTAATTTTAGAGTTCATGTTGCTTCTAAATGTCCACATGTAATTTTGGAAAACAATAACAATGACGAAAATGAGAATATTAATAGAAAATATTATGAATATAAACGGGAAGGATGTGGCCCATCAAAAGTAAGTAATGGATATGCATATGATTAAAAAAAATGGAATTCCTACTCATGACCATCGATGCTCAATATTTTGATTAAGAGAAATCATATTTAGAGGAAAAATGTGTTGATGATATAAAGGGATAAACTAATTTTGCATTAGATGAAATAGAAATACTCGAAGAAAAATTAAAAATATAAAGCACTACAAGGAAAATAACCTCTAGCGGAGGTTATAAAGGAGGTTTTTAGTGTTATAAAATTGGCCAAAATTGTCAAAAAACATTTCCTACAACATATGTTTATGGTTATGGAGGTTTTGGCGGAGCTTTTAACAGAAATTCAACACAACTAAAAAAAATGGGCAACCGGAGATTATTACGGATGTTTTTTTTAATCAGTGTGCTGCTCTGGCTTTAACGCACCAGAGTGTACATGTAGAAGGTGCCTCGAGGCAGTCGAAGGAGAATGCACCGGGTCGTTAAGGTATAAAATCGCATCAGGCGTAGTGTTGGTGATACAACTCATGGGGCCGTTCTAATTGGTCTTGGGATTTGTGCAATTCCCACAGGTCATATCAATGCACCGGTGCGTAGACTTATAGAAACACACTGGTGCGCAGTATTACAGAAAAGCACCGAGATTTATAATTGGTATCAGTATTCATGTGGTGCCCATAGGTCGTACAAATGCACTGGTGCTTATAGACACACAAACTCCCCAGTGCGCAGTATCACATAAATTCACCGAGATTTATAATTGGTATGGGTATTCATGCGATGCCCATAGATCCTACAACGACACCAATTCGTATAGACACATAAACGCATTGGTGGGTCGTACCACACAAACACAACTATATTTTTAATTGGTTTTGGTACTTGTTTGATGCCCATAGGTTGTAGAAACACACCAACGCACTTCATAATACAAACGCACTGGTGTACAGTTACTGAGATGCACCAGTTTTCATTTTGTAATTTTTAGAAACATCGACTTGTGATAGTGCAATTATTGTGATTGTTTTAAATTCATTATTCATCAAAAGTAGACAAATATTATAACAATATTCATATTAATTAATTTTTTATTAATGCATTTGAATGTGATGTTTGGATTAATTTGTTATATCATATCATAACTATTTTGGTTTTTTAAAATTCATTATTCATCAAAAGTCGACACACATATATCTTATAACAATATTCATATGAATTAAATTTTTATTAGTGCATTTGAGAACGACAATGGAGAATGCAATAGAATAAATTAAAACATATTTTATAATATATATATATGAATAAGATAGTATTTATCATACAAAATGGGACAGTTATTGGTATCCCTTTGTCTTTTAATTGGGACACTATGTCCATTACAAAACAAAATGTCTAATTTCATAGACATATTTCAAAAAATACAACGCCTTGCTTTGATATCCAAACATAGTGATCATCATTCTTCACTTAAACTGTTGTCACTGCTAGAGCTACTTCCATGACTTGGGTTATTTTCAGGAACGTTTTTTTCATGGTGTTGATTGTTTTCTTCTTCTTCACCTTCCATCTACAAACACAAAAATAAATTGAAATGAGTGTATATAGATTGGTGAGAATAATGAAAATTGCAATATTAAATAATATACATCAATGTAAATTGAAAAGAAAAATGACGTACCATAGCAACAATTGACTCATAAACTACACACATTCTTTCAAAACCATGTACCATGCCATCTTTCAAAATTCCATCTATTGGCGCAGTTCCATAATTTGTTTCCTGTAATTTTTATACCCCATAACAAATCATATATTTAATATAAAAGATTTTTTTTGTTCTATTAATTATAGACGGAGCTAAGGAAAACAAGATCGATAGATGCTTACAAATTCCACAATTAATTTCTGATATGCCAACATATACTCACAACCCATATTTAACCCAATTTCAATCAATTCATCAGATGGTTCTTCTTTTTATGTTAGCACTTGTTTGAAGACATTCAATGATGATTCTTGTAAAAAAACTTAAAAAATACAAAAATGAAATCCAGTTAAGTTGTTATAAGGAAGTAACAATTAATCACAAACTTAGACATCAACCCTTTTCTTCCTTGTCATCCTGTTCTATGTGCTAAATGGGTTCCATTTTCTTTTCTTTTCTTCAAGAAAATTCTTGAAAATTAATATTTAATGCTAAATTGTTTATTTATTGTACCGAATGATCGAAAAATTCAATGATTACATATTACATTTGAAGCATGTTGTTGTTGAGATGGCTCATCCTGCGATGCAATTTTGTCCATTTCTTTGACCATCTCCTTGTACACCTTTTTGGACATTCCTACTGGCATATTTCTGATATCAGCGTGCTAATCTTTTGAGATTTTCATAATCTTCCTGAAAATGTAACATGACAATAAAAAAATTAATTTTTATATTGATGTATGAAAAATAAATATAACAAAAGTGATATTTATAAATAATTCTAGATGAACATTTAAAGGAATATTACTTTTTCATTCTTTCTTTTTTGTTGTTGTATGTTTTTGCTATTAAAATTCTGACATGTCTCATTGACCAATTCTCTGGAAACTCTTCCTTCAGTTTAGATAAAATTTGGTTCTTTGAACCATTGGATTGATTTTTATATTGTAAGTGGAAAGAATGTCTATACATTCGTTCCACTAGATCCCTCAAAATTTTGTAAATTTTTTTCCCCCTTTCGTTAACTTCCAGCACCACTCCAGATGAGCTAAAGAGCAATTCATTTTCATCTGCATGTTCTATTTTTTTCTTTTCTTAGAACAACATTCCTTTTCTGAGTTTTTAGTCCCTGTAGACCATTAAACAGATATGAATTAATAGACCATTTGACACATTTTATCTAATAATTTTAAGTATATTATTAATGAAATTAAAAAAATAAACTCATATTGGATCGATAGTATTTTTTTCATTCACCTGATTCATCCTTTTGCAATTTTCCCATCAAGATTTTACGCTCTTCTGGTCCTAGATTAGAAATAATCTAATCGACCTTCGTCATTTTGTGGCTCTTCATAATACACAATAAACAGTACATATTAGTTAAACTTACATATAGTTCAAAAATAATATTTTGTATAAATAATTTACAAAGAACTTGACTTTTTTGCTTTTCTTGATGTGTTATCAGTATTTTTGTTACTTGATCTCTTGTCAGTCATTTCTTTATCAATCTGAAACCTGCACCATATGATTCATTAATATATTTATAAATAAATAGTCAACTTTTCAAGTAAAAAATAAATCTCAAGACACCGGTGTGCCTTTCATGATGTATGCACCAACACCGATGCATGGGGGTATTAAAAAAGCAGCGCAAAACAATATAATAGACCATATGGTGAGTGGGCTATTATAAGCACACTACACAAATAGTGTAATAAACAGTACGATGTTATCCTCGTAACATGGAGCACCGATGCCCTATTTTAGATATGGCACACTGATTTAAAAAAATTGTTTTCAATTTTTTTATTACACAGTACTTGCACGGTGCGCTTTATAATATAGCGCACTAGTGCGCTAGGTTACACAAGGCGTACCGATAAAAAAAAGTCAAATTTTTCCAAAAATTCACGCAATGGCCGAATGGATTGGGATCCGACTATGCAAGTCCTCTTGCGGGTTGGATGTCAATCTAAAATGAAAAGCCCTAATTCTGAAATCACAGAAACAGGGAGAAGAAAGGGAAAAAACAAAAAAAATGAAGGGTTTAGGGTAAAAATGGATAAAACTGCAGAAAAAGTAAAAAAATTGCTAAAAAGTAAAAAATATAATTAAATTTAATCAGGATATGGTTTGAAATTCTATGATACAGGGTTTGAATCACAAGAGGTTTGGTTTCTGATTGTCTGAATACTTCTGTTCAAACGTATTTCACTGCTCCACGGTGCCCTCGTGCTCTCTTGCTCCAGATATGTCTCCTGCAAATATTTGGCTGAAAATTTTAGCAAAAATAGTGAAATAATGAAAAGCGTTTAGTATTTAAAGAATTGTTTTTGAAATTATATTTTCAAAAATATTTTTCTGCCCATTTTTCAATTTTCTGCTTTTTTTTCACTTAAAGAAAATAGAGTTGCACTTTTTTTATTTGCATTTATTCATCATCGGTGTGTCACTTAATAGCACCTCACCAGTGCGTCTTTTTGTAAAACCAGCACCGGTGTAGTTATATGTACAGTAGCACCAATTTTTGGTTAAGGTATCGAAATTAATTTTAGGTGTGTACACCAAAATTTAGTGAACTCCAACCATAGAAATTGAGAATTAGAATTTTTTTTATTCTTTAGAATTAGAATTAGAATTAGAATTGAGAATTGGAATTGGATAAATTTTTTATGGAAATAACCATTCTTCCAATGCATTTTGTTTATTGCAGGAGATCCCCACTGATTATGTGGATAGAATGCAATGTGGGGTGTGTGAGATGCAATACTACAGGGCCCAAATGGGCAATTGTGGCATGTGAACCTGTTATAATTGGCACTTAACTATTTGCAACCAATATGTTTTAGAATATAATCTGCAAATAGACGGATGGCCTTCCAAAAATTAGTACATATAATCTGTAGAAGGGTAATATTTTGGTAGCAAATACAATGAGTCCTTCATTCTGCATTTATTAATAGAAGAAGACCGAATTTCGACTAGACGATGTAGTTATTACATGTGGAGGAAATGGTTTCCCATAGAAAATGAGTATAGGGTTGAGCAGTAGAAAAACATTGCAAAATAGGCTATTACATTAGCTTTTCCAATGGGAAACCGATTTTCAGGTGGAAATATGGTAGTTGTAGGTATCTATGATTTTTTTCCATAGAAATGGTCACTGGATTTCCATTTATAATACAAGAAGAATTTTTACTGGTTTCATCCACAAGACCACGGCTCAAACAAGTTAGAGATGCCATTCAGGTTCAATTGAAAGCAGAAGATGTGTTTTTATGCAACGTCAGCTTTGCCTGTAAAAGTTTATGTAAGCCAACCGAAGCTCAGACAATAATCCTAGCTTCTTTTAAATGCATTCTAGAGAATCTTTCCCTTCATAGGACCTACCAGCTCGATCAACAACGTCAATTGATCTTTCTCTGTTGTCCTTAAAGGGAATGAGAATTCTTCCCTTTATGGTGCCTCTTGGCTTTATCGACTGCCTTGATTGATCTTTCTCTACCATCAACTCTGCTCTCCATTTCTCCATCATGGGACCTCTTAACTCTATCGCTGGCCTCAACCGAATGCTCTCTGCCGATCTCAACCTGTACTCCTTTTCTCATTTTGTACTCTATCGTGCTCTGTAGCCATTTGCTTCCCTGTAAGCGTCTTTGTCTATATTTCTGTTTGAATTACTCATTTTCTTTGCTATAAACTTCTCAACCGAAATTCGAACTCTCGTCTCTTCAAACCCTCATCTCATCAGAAAAATTATTGCCCACGATTTGAACCCTCCATTACTCCAATACTACACTTTACAGAATAACCCTTTTCCATTGCACGTTGTTTTATAGGCGCACTGGAGCGGTTTTTAAGATCGAGGTTTTTGTTTTGGTGCGGTGTTTTATGATGCACCAGTGCAGAAGCGTTGTGAAGCACCGGTGTGTCTCAGTAATAAGACGCACCGGTGTGTGTTATGATGATAAGTGCATCGGACTGTATACATTTTTTTTTTTTGTATGTAATATCATAATAAAATAATGATAATTCTAAAGTACATTAATTTATTTGCATTATTTTCTGAACTTTATTATGTTACAAAAATTCATATTATTCTAGATTTATTATTTTACAATTATTTACAAATTTACAAATTTAAATATTTAATAAAATCATTTAACATTAATACAATTAAAATTTTCACATTAATACAACTAAAATTTTACAAATATTTTACATACAATTACAATTTTACAATTTCACATACAATTACGATTAGAATTAGAATTACAATTTTAGTTTTACATACAATTACATTTATAATTACAATCATTTCATAGTAATACAATTAAAATTTTACAAATATTTTACATACAATTAGAATTAGAATTAGAATTACATTTACAATTACAATTACAATTTTACAAAAATTTTGCATACAATTACAATTTTGGAAATTTTACATACAATTAGAATTACAATTACAATTTTACAATTTGTCATATATACAATTACAATTAAAATCACAATTACAATTATTTCACAATAAATTAAATATTACAATTACAATTAAAATTTTACATTAAATATTTTACATACAATTTCAGTTAAAATTACAATTACAAATACAAATACAAATACAATTTTACAATTTTACATACAATTAAAATTTCAATTTCAATTACAATCACTTAAAATTTCAATTTAAATTAAAATCAAGACATAATATTTAATAAATATCATGGTCATTTAATATTAAATTAATTAATAAACATCACAATCATGATAACCGTCATACAAACATCATATTCAACTAAAAAACACATTCAAACATCAAATATACATCTCATGTCAAATAACTCATGCTATCACATACACATCTATCTGCAAGCTAAACATTAAATTAACATATCTAACATGACCTAACAATATACACATCATGATGATCACCAACAAGTAAATTAAGCACAACTGCAACATGAACATAAAATACATGGACCATATATATATATATATATATATATATATAACTGACTAATGCTAAAAATATACAACTGTAATATAAATGTTATGTATTAGGTGGTGGTAGTACAACATCAATAGCAGTACTAGTGGAGGCTTGCTAAGTCAATGGTGCAGACTTGATGGTCGATGGTCCAGCCTGCTCATGATCACGACTAGTACTGATGGATGGATCAGCTAGTGCTAGTACAACATCAATATAAGAAGTAATAATGGAGGCCTGCTCAGTCAATGGTGCAGCCTCGACGGTCGATGGTCCAGCCTGCTCATGATCATGACTAGTACTGATGGATGCTGCAAGCTGCTGATTGGACGTGGCCGATGGTCTAGCCTCATCTCCATGATGACTGCTAGATTCTAGTGGAGCCTCATGCTCATCAGGCATAGCGTGAGGTGAACGATCATGAGATGATGAGTTGCTGCTCGCAGATTATCCATCACATGCTGCAGCTAGACCATGCCTATAACGTGAAGCAGTCCTCCTCAGTCACATAACAGTTGTCGTAGCTCCTACGACATGCCGCATCAGGATGTACATGTCATGCGACATTCCTCTCCACATCCGTAATAGCCTATCATCAGCATGTATGTCTCTATAATGAGCGGGACTGATGCCTGCCTCAACAATCAATGCACTGAGTTGCTTGCCCAACTCCATCCTGTATCTAGTATCAGGTCGACTGCACCTAGAAAAAGGCAGTACCGGGGCACTATCAGGAGCATGTCTCTCTGAACCAACCTCTTGATCATGATCATTGGCATTTGCCGTGTCCTGATCATCATCAGGATCCACACCTGGATCATGTGGTGGTTCCGACATCTCCTCGCCATCAAAAGAGCCAATGTCTACAAAATATATACAAGTACAATAATAATTAGATAAATTCATTACAAAATTTAATAAAAACAAGTTAAAGAACATGCTAGAATAAATATAAATAAAACACTAATATTACCTCTATCATCTGGTGGCTCATTATCTATGAAGAGGATGTTGGCACTGTTAGCCCCCTATAAATTTTTTGACAAGCAAAGTAAGGGGTTAAATTGTTTCTGAGCCTTCAATGAATGCATATCCCCTAAAGACACATCATCCTTGAAGTCTCCTATGCCTTTTCCCTGTGATGAAATCCCCTCTGCTGATTCCCATTTATGAAGCCTCTCTGATTGCAAAAAATTGTGCTCCTAAAAGGCCTTCATTCCCCCTGGTACCCTTGCAGAATTGTCCATTTCATCCCTTTTTTCCCTTTTTCAAAGTTCCCCTTTTACCCCAAATTCCCTCCCCTAATCCTTCTAAACCTCCCAAAATCCCCTTTAAATCCTACAATTTCCCCTTGTTTGGCTCGTTTCCTCCTTTTTCCTCTTATCGTTACCCCTTTTTGGCTTTGATTTTCATTAAAAACGAGCCAAAAAACCCATTTCTGACCTTTGTAATAGGCCTAGCCCCTCTCTGGCCAGCCCCCTTAACGTTTCTCTCCATGTGACCCAGTGCCGAGACTAGGCACCAGGGCAAAAGGCATTGTTTGCAATGTATATCGGGGGCAGTTAAAACCGTCGATATGTATAGATCGGACAATCGTCGCGGTCCCACAGCGTCTACCATTTTACCCGTTTGTCGCCCGATCGAATATCAGTCGTCCATTTAGCCGTTGATCCGACGGCCCAAAATGCATCTGCCCCGATGGTCCCCGCCTACGCACTATTCAAAAACCACTGGTTTCCATCGCACCGCGTTTGGAGGTCGGGCGGTAATCTCCATTTCATAGCAATTCCACTCATCGCATGACGCGTGGCAGCGACACTATTTGAAAACCACCTTCTTATCGCGCGTTATCGTTCGACACAAGACACGAAGCGATATGCATATCATCCATCTGATCTGCCATCATCCATCCAACGGTTATCGCTCCATGAAGTTGCGCAGAGGTTAACCCAAGTCATCCGTACCCCTGTCCCACCGTCCATCGCCCTCCGACGCGTTCCCAGCCGTTTATCTCCTCCTGAGATCGAAAGATCCTAATTTAAAGTTAGTCCCGCCATAACCTGATCCTGCCACATCATCTGTCCACGTGTGTTCATCGTTTTCTCGTCTGTCCCCTATATAATTTCATTCCAAGGTCAAAGTTTTAATGTTTTTCATTAGAATTGCTGTTTCGACATCGCCCAGTGAATTTCTCACCATTACGCATTTTTCATCCATAGTATCCTCTACATGCATCGTCATCCACCGTGTCACATCGTCGCCACCGCAGTCATCCACACCACCCTCTCCATGCACGATTTATTAATTTGTTTTTGTGTTTTGCAGGGTTACAGGCAGGCGGAAAACCGCCATGATTCATATACACTATTGTAAAGGCACAGAGCACAGAAGTAGCTAATTTTACAGAAAAATGTCCGGAAGGGTGTCTGCACCGTAAATTTCATCAAAGGACAGAGTTCAAACTCTGTAAACCTTCTTCGGCACCATTAAAGCTCAGATTGCATAAACAGAGATAGTACGGGAGCAACGGAGAGCTCGAGGCAAGAAATAGAATATTTTTGAGTTTTTTAGGGAGTTTAGAAGGCGAGGTACCAGTTCAAAGACATCATGGATTGCACGAATGGTCCAACACGCAGAAAAAAATGCTATCAGGATTTCAAATCAGCAGAATGTTTCTTCCTGAGCACGGACACAGTACACATTATTGTTTCAGTATACATTGTGTCCAAGAGAATTTCCCCCCCCCTACAACAGTCCTATGCTATCAGAAGCATTTGCTGCATAGTATGGTAGACCTTGGCATCATTTATTTACCTTTTTGTTTAGTCACCAGAAGTACTACAAAATGCTGCAGCAGAGTACATCAGAGACATGCCCAGAGTAAATGGAAGCCTGGAGAAGACCACTCTTTCACTCAAAAGAGTGCCTTGGATAAATGCACAGAATTTAAATAGAATGGGCCTCGGCCCTCTTCTTTTCCTGAGTGTTAATGCTACGTTTAGTGTGTCACCTACCTTCTCAGCTCCACTTGAGCTATAAATTCATGAATAAACTTATTGTAAAGGTTTTGGATCAGTTATCAGAGAATTGCAAGATGTTTCTTTTGAGACATAGTCTCTGTGTAAAGTTGTAAGATAGGCTAAGGAATATGATTTCATACTGAGAATCCAGCTATTGGCAATGTTGTACTTGACTGGTATTGCTATTTAATATGACAAGCACATTTCTTTGGATCCTGATCTAAAGCAGCGGTGATGTTTTCCTATCTCTGTGTTTTAATTCATTTCATTTCGTTTCTACTGGCTTGCATCAGAAATCTGGCATAGGATTTACCCTTGTTAGGTACCCTATGTTTCTGCTCTCCTTGCCTTTGATGTTTTCTACTAAATGTGTTCTCTAAGAGTTGATTTCAGTTGATTTAACCAGTGTACTGGATGTTATTGCCTACTCTCTGATGTATGAATTAAATGAATCTGTTCTTAGATGTTCTTGTTAGGATTTAGCTAGAAGATTTGGGAACACTGGGGATAAGATTTAGCCCTATCCACTAGGATCCTTGTGCAACCAGTTGGCCTTTCTAAGATCCCTCAAGCTAGAGGTCGAAGCATTGAGAGTTTAAAGTCTCTCTCTGATCTCAGGTCTTTAACTTTGTATTCCAAATCTTGATTGTTTCCTTCTTTCTTACCATTCCATACCACCCTATCATCTTTAAGATCCAATGTTTTAGATGACTAGCCCAATTGAAAGCTTGCATATTGATTAGCAAGCAAATCCTTTCCTGACTCCATTACCCAATGGTTTTGAATGCTCCCTGGAATACTTCGCCTCTGCCTAAATCCTCTTTTCTCATCCTTGTCTTACATTGAACCCTTCTTTCCTGATAACCAGCAACCAAACAAACAATCAAACAAACAAACCCTATGCCTATAACTAGCCTAACATCTTAAACTTTGAGCTTCAAAGACATAAAACCTTTTCTTATATAGAGAGATCCCTCTCTGGACCCAGGAGGGCTAGATCCTGAGGTTTGAAAGTGGTTTTATGTTGTCTCATCTTTTGTTCTTTCCAATCTGGCCAAAACATGGGAACCCCAAAAGGCACACCCTCGCCAATCCTATCCAGCATAAGGATAGGGGACCATAATGAAGAGATGAAACTCGTCAACACTGGCTAGTAATTCCAATGCATCATGTGATATCCTGGATGGAAACATAGTCTCTCCCCTCTTGGGCATCATCTATCCCCACATGTGCATCCGGGCCTCCAACATCGACCTATGAGGATGCCGAACAAAAGTAGGCCTCATCTCTGGAAACCTCTCAAAAAATAAATAAAAAATCTCTGAATAAAAAGGGAAGTTGACCCTCCCTTTTGCATGAGCATGACATTTATCTAAGGCCGTAAAAAACTGCCGCAAAAAAATGGCAGACCACCTGACAAGTCATGGCTCCTGTACTAAAGAATCAACATAATATAGAAGTGAGAAAATAATGTGTTTCCCATCACTGGTGTTGTGTGAAATGGTCGAAATGAGAAGTGAGAGGCACTACACATCCTGTCTACCAAATGCACCAATACGTAACTGACCTCTAGGGACTTGAAACTCTGAAGGAGACAGTACATCTGCTCTAATGTATCTCTGGGAGTAAACTAACTGACTCCCTACTACACAACCAGCTGGAACCTCTGGGAACGAGGGAAAATCCACCCCTCTCCTCAATAGCCCTGTAATAAAATAAATATCCTCCTTAGTGGGTGTGTACCACTGGTCAGGACCAACTTGGAAATCCTGTTGGTGGGCATTCCACCTCCGGATAAGATGTCTCAAAAACACACTATGGGCCTTTAGGGAAGTAGCCTCCTCATAGAACTTGAGGAGGCCTACCTGCCTTAGGAGCCCCTAGGTATATGTTGTAATAGGGCGAGGGTATGCATCTCTCTATCTCTCTCCTGCCTCCCACTAGCGAAGCATGTCATATTTCTCCGCCTGTTGTTGTTGTTGTTCCTCCTCTTCTCTCTGAATCATTGACATATTAAATAAATAAATAAAATGTTAAATTGGACATGTATTTAGGAATATAAATATATAATTTTTTTTGAAAAAAAAAAAACTGTCTAGTTGGTGCGCCACAAAAAATTCATGCACCGATTTCGGTGCGGCTTTTGTTTGTAGCGCACCAGAGGCAATGCCCCATATGACATAAAACGAAACGTATGCGGTGCACCTGAAATTTTTTCAAGCACCGTTGACTATATATGGTGTCAGAAGAGCAGTACGCTGACTAAAATATACGCCCTGGCGCCTATAGTCGTGTCAATGCACCGACTTCCTGACAAATTACATAGTCAATGGTGCGGTCTTTTACCTGGCCGCACTGTTGACCCTGTCAGAATGTCCAATGCGGTGCGCTGACAGACATCGGGGTAGATATTTTCGTCAATGCATCGCATTTCTATTCCCATGGTCAATGATGCAACCGGCTAAATGACCGCACCACACCTTTTTTTAAATTTTAAAATAATTCGGTACCACCCTAGACACGATGCGGATACCGTTAGCACCAGTTGCGGTGCGGCCTATAAATTTTATAGGGAGCACTGCTTACCAGTGCGAGCCGAATGGCTCATGCACACTGCGTCACAAAAAAAAATATTATTTTTTAATGGTTAATTTTAAGGTTATTTCAAATTCTAATCCGCTAAAAAGCTTAATTATGGAAAAACTAGAAAAATACCTGTACATTTCGCCGTCAAGGAGGCATATTGGTTGTAGAATTTGCAAAATAAAATTTTCCCACCATTTTTCAAAATGCAAGCTGGAGATTGGTGGCCAATGCACAACAGCAATGCATGCAATGGGTGCACTAGGAGCACTAATGTCAGGGCGGCTCAGAGAAGGAGAAATTGCACTGGTGCTTGAGAGCTCTGGAGCACTGAGAAAACTGAAAAATGCGGTTTTTTGGCCATAGTTTTTTTTTATTTAACCATGTTCCAGTGCGCGGGATTTTATAGACACACCGGTGCAGTTTCTTTAGACTACACCAGGGGGTTTCAGATTTGGCGCATTTTCTTATGATGCACCAAGGCAGTTCCTTAACACCACACCAGGCTATTTCTGTTTTGGCGCGGTGTTTTATGATGCACCGGGGCGGAATAGTCATGAAGCACCAGCGCTTTATAGTAATAAGATGCACCAGGCAGGTGTGTATGTAGCACATGGTGTCCGGTGTGCCAATTTTTTGTGCGACTGGAGCTTTGTCTTGTAGAGCGCACCGGTGATTGAGAGCAGAAAAGTGAAAAATGCGGTTTTTTGGCTGTAATTTTATTTTTTTTAAACCCTATTCCAGTGAGCATTTTTTATAGGTGCACCAATGTTGTTTCATACAAACGCACCAATCTGTTTCTATTTTGGCACGGTGTTTTATGATGCATCGGTGCGGTTTCTTGACACCGCACCGGGCGGTTTTTGTTTTAGCGCAGTGTTTTATGATGCACCGACGCAGAAGAGTTGTGAAGCATTGGTGCCTTACAGTAATAGGATGCACCGGTCTGGTGTGTACGGAGTGCACGGTGTCCAGTGTGCCAATTTTTTCTGTGCACCGATGCTTTCTCTTGTAGAGCACACTGGTAATTGAGAGCTCTGGAGCACTGAAAAAGTGAAAAATCTGGTTTCTTTGCCATAATTTTCTTTTTATTTAACCCTTTTTCAGTGCGCGTGGTTTATAGGCACACCGATACTATTTCTTATGAATGCATTGGTCGGTTTCTATTTTGGCGCATTTTTTTATGATTCACCGGTGCGGTTTCTTAATACCGCACCGAGCAATTTCGGTTTTGGCACAATGTTTTATGACGCATCAGCACGGAAGAGTTGTGAAGCACTGATGCTCTATAGTAATGTGATGCACCGGGCAGGTGTCTATGGAGCACACGGTGTCCGGTGTGCCAATGTTTTATGCGCACCGGTGCTTTCTCTTGTAAGGAGCACGAGTGCGATGTTGAATGATAAGCGCACCTAGTGGAAAACATCTGCAAAACCCTCTGCCCGCCAACCTCCTCTAGTAACCTATGCTAGAAACAGATGTATGGGGTATTTTTATAAGGGGTTCCTCAAAAAAAATTGCTAGAGGGTCTTTTCCTTGTAGTGAAGGATTTATTGCAGAAACATGAGAAAGAAAAGAATCATGATATTTATGAATAAATTGTCTCTCTCATGAAGTTAAATATAGAAGAGGGGAAAAAAGAGAAAAATGTTGTTGAGCCAACTCAAATAGAAGGAATGATATTGTGAGAAACTAGAAGCTAAGAGTGTTTCCCTGAGAAATTATTTTGAAAAATCCAATGATCAACTAAATCAAATTTTGAAGTTTGGATAGAGTATTGAAATCTTATATGATATTCTTAGTTTCCATATATCTTTATTGGAGCTCTAAATTTATGTTATCCTTGCTATCATTCAAAATATTTTCACCCATAAAACCCTTATTATTTACTAAGTATAGCCCTCCTTTTTGCATTATTAAAAGGAAAATTATGGAAACAAGGATCAAGAGGTAAATTGTTGTTTTTATCAATTTTTCATTGTTTTAATGCATTAGAGGAAGCTTAATTTATAATATTTCCATTAATAATGGTTTTTAAAGACATTTCATATAACTCACTTGTGTTCCTGTAACTCAATTCCATTGTTATCATGGTTATGTACCCTTGGGGTGGAAATCAAAACATTGGTCATCTCCTTGACACTGTTGAGAAGCTCCCTCTCCCATTCAATCAAGTCAATGGTTACCAAGGAAATCATACAATGACATTCAACCCAATGGTCAACCATGGATAAAATTCAGGAGGGAAAATATTAGCCCAATTTGTATACATGTAGAAGAGACTTACCAAGCTTATATGTGGTTACCCAATTTGAGATAAGAAGAAATAGTATATGTTCTAAAAATTGTAAATGGATCCACTCAAATCACATATATTTTGATTATTTTATATATATGGTGATGATCCCTATGTACATTCAATTGTCTAATATAAACTATATAAATGACAATGGCATTTGTAAACATGGTTAACAATATTCTTATTATTATAGCTATATTGTAAGCTAGTCAAGTTAGATCAATGGGGAATTTTTGCAAGTGATTTAATCCAAGGACATTGTAATATGAATCTGTTGTTGGTATTTCTATGAGATCTATAAATGTTTCATTTGTGTGTGATATAAATCTTTCTTATAGGCAACGTGCACTAGTTGGTAAGGTACCACCAATCCAACCATGTTTCCATATGTATTATACTCTACTGTGATGCATTTCTAGTGTGGTTTGTCTCTTTATTGATATATTTCAATAAATTCTTTTTTTTACATATCCCTGCATCCAAATCCCATATAGATGTTTCATTTGATCAAATGAAACTCATGTATTTGATACATTATGTTTGGATTGATGCAATATGTAGTAGGTTCACAAAGTTGATAATTTGTATAGATTATGCTAATCCTGCATACATTGAAAAACCATGGTTCATTAGTTTTCAATAAGAATATTATGTTTTAGTCTTACAGTCATTTGCGGCTCAGTTTTTTACTTTCTTTATTTATTCTAAACTTGGACCTATACTTGAAAAAGTGAATTCGATCACTTAAGGAGAGAATTGACTCATCGTAAACTATTTTTGTTGTAGTAATGCACCAATCCCTTGTTGTGAAAGAACATAATCAATAAGGAAAGGGACATATATAAAAAGCCAATGATCCATCTATCTTAGGGTTCTTTATTTTGTTTTTGGTTCCTTGGGACACTCATTGGAAGGTGTTATATTACATTGCAAATTTGATTAAGCCCTTAGAGTTCTTTCCCAAAGAGACTTTGAAAATGTTGTTAATTAGAGATTAGTGTATTTGCAATAGGTACCACAGAGGGTAGATACCTCATAGAATTTTACTTTGAACACAATATTTTTTACTAAAAATTTGAGTAGGTGATGTTTGCTAAAGATAAGACCTAGAGGTAGTCCATAGAAATTTTTAACCTACAACTAGCTAAAAGGATTATTATTGTAACACACTCCTCCCACGTCTACCTAATTAACTGGAAAATCGGGGTAAACATGTGATGAAGATTTACTAATATATTATTCAAATCCCTAAGTACATTTAAGGAAGTGGAACCAATGAAACACAACCAACCTGACCTTCTACACATGCAACAAAACCCCTAGGAGCCATCCAATCCATCCAGGTGACCAATCCCTTAGACAAACTGACATTTTGTTACATTAGAGCCTCACTCACTCCGTTGACATGGGCATGCATGCGAATGGGACCGTCTAGTTTCTCCCAAAGCAAGGAAAGAATATGACTCGGGACTTTTCCAGTTATTTTTCCGCTAGTGACTCTGTATTTTGTACCACTTTTTCGGGCCATGACTCAAGCCACTTCCCATAACTCCATGAAACTTCTAGAAATGAAAAATAACATCGAAAAAATGATACAAATGTAAATAATTGAATAAGGACTAGACTGGATCCCTACTAGCCAAGATAGACATTTCTTCAGACATGTCACAAATGTGCAATCTACAATTTTAAACAATAGATATGAGCATAGGGGTCTCACACTTATCTGTGAATCACTAAGAATCATTGATTCCTCGTCAAAATAAATACATTACTATCTATTAATCCATAAAATAATTTTACATTCAGTGATTAACCAAAACATGATGAAATCCATACATTATCACTGTCATAAAACTCATTCATAAACAACATATAACCAAAAAAAATATCAAGGATATAACAACCATATAAACCACATATAAATAAGTATATTTACCCATAGAATAGCAAGTAGAAGAAGACCTTAATAATGATAAAAAAAATGCCAACTAGGTTTGGTACTTCCACATTCCACCCGACCATAAACTAGTTGAACCAAGGCTCCAGGACTAGTAACTCAACCCACAATTGTTGTGGAGCTCCAGATAATTTTTCCAACCAAGGCTCTAGGACTAGTAACTCAACCCACCAAGGGCTCCATAAAAAATTTCTAGCCAAAGCTCCAGGACTAGTAACTCAACCCAAGTTTTTAGAGGGATCCAAAGCATTTGTCCAACCAAGCCTCCAGGAACTAATAACTCAACCCACACACAAAGGAACATGAGAACCAACCATCAAACAAGAGGGAAAACTCCCACAACACCATGGCTATCCAAGAAATGGAAAGGCTAGGAAAAACCACTGTCAATGTAGGAAATCCACCATTCCAATGATATATCATAACGAAATAACCACATGCATATTCCATGCATGAAAAAACTAGTAAGGAAATCATACATGCAACTCATTACCTGCAATAAAAACCCACTGTAGTTGTTGATACCGATGTCCTCTTGCACTTTCCTGCTCTTCCTTTTTCTTCTTTCTCCAAATCCAAAGTATGCCACACTCCTCCAATAGTGATCCAAGAAAACTTTAAGTATCCAAGTGTATGAGAAAGAGAGAATAAAATGAGAACTCCAAAACTGAACTGAAAAAATCTGTGTACTGATCTTCAAAATTATTTTTATTAATGAGGCCTCTAATTTATTCAATTTTCCATTATTTTCCTTCATTTTCCTCCTCACATGCGACATGTGACCTTTCACCTCCCTTTCTCCTAATTTCCATTATTTTCATAAATAATATTCCAATTAATGTCTCATGCCTTTCCAAATCCTTAGGCATTGCCTTTGCGAATTTCCATAACCCTAATAAACCAAATGAACACCCACACTAGCATGTTTTCCCCAAAATTCTGCTTGGAATACATGTTTTATGACCATGGTTATTAATTTCCCTTTATTAACTTTATTATATGAAGTTTTAACCCATGGTTGCTACAGTTATTATGGTCCTTCAGGTAAACTAATAGATTTGTTATCTGATGACCTAATTCCCTGGCATCTTGCTAGTAAGTTGATTAGTTTGTGTTTGGTAAATTAATTGTCTTTAATTTACTTCATTAAATGACAACCTAGATTCGTGTACTTGTGAAATGTATGTGCACTATATATGCTAGGATTTCTTTTGTAAATTAAGTGAATCCTAAAAATGAAACTAATTGCAAGTATGGATGATTGTTTTTCATACAAATTGGAAACTAATGACACACATGTTATTTCAATCCAGATTCCTAACTAACTAAGTTAAGCTTTTGAAATAAAATATCTATCTAAATTGTAAAAATCCACACTTAATTATAAATATTAAAGAGGAATTGCTTGAAAATGAAAACATGAAAGAAAAATAACTTAACTCTACTGCTACATGTTAACGCAAGGAGTCACTCCTTGACTGCAAAAGGAGTAAGCCTTACAAATCATAGTTCATTTCAAAATTTAAAGGGTTTTTTGAGTGGTGGGATGGTTTCTCAAATATTTTTAAATTATTTTTATATTCTTTAATACTTTCATGAATTTGGAAAGCTGAGGCAAGTATAAATTGTATGGGTAAATTGGTAGTATAGGGAGCAGAGTGTAACAAATGAAGAATATGGATAGCTAGTACCTATTCTAGGAAATATTCATATCCTAAATAAGTCACACAGCTATAATGATTGATATTTATACAAACTCTATTTATACAAAGTAAACAACATTCAGAAAGTAGATTTCATGTATAATTTATTCCACAAATCCTTTATTAAATATTCACTAACATGTTCTACAACACATATATGATTTTCAGAAAGCTAAAAGTAGATAATTTACTATTAAATCCTTTAATAGTTTCTCACTCACACCTTACTAGATATTGCAACTCATAATTAGAAGAAAATAAAGAATACACACCATACATTAGATGGTCCTTGAGTCACAAATTCCTACAACATGAAGTAAAAAATATTTTCTTTATTATATTCAGTCTTCAGGTAGACGAACACCCAACTTGGAAATGGTATTTACAAATGGTATATATAGAAAGAGAGGCATCAACTCCATCTCTTCTAAAGATAATGAAACACTACTCCTAACATTACATAGGTGTCCTAGGACATTACAACCATATCCCATAGAAATCTAACTGAAAGGATAGATGTAGACGAAAGAAGAGAAGAAATTTGGGCAGAACTGCTAAGTGCATTGTCATGTTGCCCCTTTTTCTGTTGATTTGTCTCCTTATGTCTTTGTTCTTTAAATAACCATGTATATTCATTTAATAAGAACTCCAACAACTTCATAACCACTTTTCACCATCAATTTTTATATCCATTTCGTTATGAGTCTTTATCCTTCTTGAACTGGATCAGAAATTTTGTTGACAGGTGTTAAAATTCAGTCAAAACAGGCGCTACCGAAAATTCTGGTAAAAACCTCTAACTGTACAAAAACTAGAAAGCTACCATAATTTTCGATAGCACTCTATTTATTTTTAAAAAATGAACAGAAATTCCTAAAAAACCTATGCAGACCTATAATGTTTTACATCTAAGCTGATGTTCAAAATTGTGATTGATAAGCAAAAAGGTGTTTGTATCAAAAAACCTTTTTACCTTCCTTCCACGTGGGTTGCAAATTCAACAAGCTTATCAAAATTTGTCTTTCCATCAGTAGTTTATTTTGATCTAGTTGTTCTTGTGGCTACTTCCTTGACAGTGGTCTTCTCCTCCTTATAACCCTTTTGGATCCTTCTTCTTTTTTATGGTTTTGAGTGCTACTCTGAAGGGGTTCTGTTTTTATCTTTATTCTTGGTTTTCTCTATCTTTAACCCTTCAGATATTTCTTTTATATCAATGACCTCTGTCATTAAATTTGGATTTTTCAGAGCCTTGGACTTAAGCCTGAACTTGTTGTTGTCTCTAGTATGTCTTCTTCTGGTACAAGCAACAGGTTTGGCTTCCTCTTTCTTCTTCTTACTACTGATCTCATATCCAGCATCTTTGAGGAGTTCTTCATCATATTTTGTAGGTTGATAATCTCTCTGCATTATCTGTTGAATATTTGATTCCAAAATTTTTAGTAGCATATGCTCTTTATATTTCTCTATAGCTGCAGACCTTCCTCTTCGAGCTTTGGTGTAGACATTAGGAAAAGGAGGAATGGGGGGTGTTAGACTTGGTCCTGTCAGTCCCTTGTCAGAAAAAAATTCTCCAAGGTTCATTTCTCGTCATTTGCAGTCACTGATGTTACTGTGGTCCAGAAAAGAGTCATTTTAATTCTTGAGTCTGGGGTTTTGTATTCAGAAGTGCTTCAATAACATGTGCAGGCCAGAGGAAGGTTCAATAAGTTTCTTATTTCAAAAGTTCTCATCATTAATAATGCTGAAGGACATTTCTTCTTCAAAACTCTGTTTTGAAGAAGAAATCATTAAGTTTGTTTAAAACACGATTGATAAGGTGTTCCAAATTTTACAATTCTTCAGGCAGCCCTCGTCATCTTGTTAGTTTTCAGTAGCTCCTGCAAAACAATCAACAGAAGAGCCATCAATCAAGCTCAGAAAATCAAAAAGGGAATTTGAAAGGAAGGGTTTGTATTAATGTGAAAAAGTGCCGAGCCAAGACAAGTCACCATCCCTGCAAAAGACAACAAAGAAAACTCTTTAGAAAACAAGTTTGCAAAATTCCTACTCTTCATGTTTATTGTGAGTGGTGAACTGTGTGGTAACATGATAATTATGTAGCTCTCAATACATAATTCAAAAAAAAAGAGTTCGAATTTAAATTTGGAGCAGAGGTCGAATTGCAGATTAGAAGGGCGAAAGCTTGTTTTCAGAACTGTAGACTGGAGGTGCGCGCTACGCGCAGAGAAGGCGCGCTACTCATATAGAGCGCGCTACGCATATAACCTCCCCAGCCTATGTAAAATGACAAGTGCGCTACGCATATGGAGCGCGCTACGCACTGGGTAAGCGCGCTACCCATATAGTCTTAGAGCCAAAAAAAAAAAAATTTCCCTTGCGTCCAATTTCATGCTAAATATTGGTGGGTGTGGTTATGAGGGTCCTCGACAATCAACAGTATATAATATACTTCTTGCAAACAAGAAGAAATGGTATTTAATTATGTCAAATTGCGGCTCCATCTCGAATTCATAGAAAACAAATGGGTTGAAGTGTCAAAGGTATGCACGGAATTGATAGGGAATTCTTCACGTAGCGAGGTTATCAATGCAGATGACAGCGTCATCATACCATATGTCTCTCATAAAAATGAAGAGACAAGAAAGAAACTGCACCAGAAACTGGAAAATGAAAACTCAAATTCTGTCAGACGATCTTCAAGACAGTGGGAGAAGCAAAATGAAACGACTCATAAGGATTCAGACTCGACCCTGAAATTGACCAATGGAAAACAAAGTGATGGACATCAGTGTGATGGTGTTGCAGCTCCTAATGCAAAACAGGTGGTGACAGAACCAACTCCAGAGGGCTTGCCTTAGAGGAATTGGAAGGAGAAACTCAGTCAAGCATCTTCATGCACTGCTATTTCTGGTAAAGGTGTATGTACTATGATGTTGACTAAACATGAGGTTTCTTATCCTGGGACAAAAACAGGGAGACAGTTGGAAGCAAGAAGAACAGCGAATAAAAGAGGCATCCAATCAGTCAATGTTTATGTTAAGAATAGAAAAAGGAAAAATGAACATGGTGCAGGTGCAACCAACTTGGGAGTTTTCGAGGCCTTGTTTGGAGGGCAGGGAAAGCGTAAAAAGCGGTTGATATCTAGCTCTTCTTTACATTCCTCGGATGGAATCAACACTACAACTTCAGAGACTCATAATGAAGTGGTTAATCCATGTATGGTTGCTTTGAATATGAAAATAGATATTGATATCCACAGAGATATATCTGGATCCTCTCTGAAAAAAATAGAGAGATCATGAAGAATATGCCATATGAAACAAAAAACCAGGAGGGATACGGAGTGAGCAGAGCTGTACCTTCAGAAGAAAAGATAGTCACAATTACTGTTCCGCACCTGGAGTACGCTGGGAAAAGATCGGCTGATGAAGATAATGCTGGTTGCTTACAAGGAAAAGGACCTCTGAGAGTGCTCAAACTCCTTGCTTATAGTTCTATGCTACAAACACTATACTATCTGGGTGATCACAATTGGAAACATGAATTTCTCCTAAAAAATATTTGCGAATCACTGAATATTAGCAACGAGGAGCATTCTATGGAGCTGAAACGCGTAACACGAGATGATTTTAATTAAACGGAATCTTCTTTTCTTCTATTAAAGGGGAACTGCAGAGGATACAACTTTTTGAAATTGGGCTAGTTTCAATGTCGTGGAGGCAGTAAACTGACTTACAGAGGCCATCTCTACTTATGCAATTTTGTAATGTCATGTATGCATGGAGGCATTTTGTTTTTTACCGTTTTTTCAATGGAGCTTGTAAATTCCACGAGCGTTATTATAGATATCATAAATATGCAGCAGTACAAGTTTTTCAGACTCAGGTTTTGATATCTCTAAGATGGAAGTAAGCTGACTGCGCTGGGCATCAGCTCAACATAATGTACTTTGTAGTATCGAGGGAGATTTTTTGGCTTGATTAGCATGCAGACGAAAGTGGCTCGCTTGGAAGCATCAGGGCGCAATACATTAATTCTACCTCATGGCACAGAGCAGTCCAAATCTTGGACTCTGATGTTATTTTGAATAATGAAGATCTTCGCTTTGCAAAGGATGCTAATTGGTTTTTATTCAACAACAAGGAAAAAGCGGACAATCAAATCTAAAAATAAACGAAACAGAAGAATAGGAACAGATTTCCTAATTCAAATGGTCTACGCTCCAGATTTTTCCTATTCATCGGTCATCAACAGATTCGAGTAGAAGAAGAAGCGCTATTCTATCTTCAGAAAAGATTATTGGTTTTTTAGTTTTATTTGTTAATCATGATAAAACAGATCCCTTGTTTTGGGTCGATCTCTTTTCTCTTGGTCCTATTTATTGTATTGAAAAACCATTTGTAAAGGGTTGTAGAGTTCTGGCAGAAGTGTGAGGAGAGATAACAGAGCTTCATTGTACAGCTTTGACAGAGAAATAATTTAAAGTTGCAGCTCTGTTTCATAAGATCCCTGTGGTATGAATTTGGCATATGTTTTTCTCTGTTTCATATGTTCCTTGTTATGTTTACATTTCATTTCATAATCATTTCCAATTTGAATGTTTCTAAGTGAGAAGGGTAAAATTCAGCTTATGGCTTTGCCCTGGAGAAGCATTCATGTTTTGTGTTTCTTCCTCTGTCTGAAAAGGATTCATACATTAATGCCCCTTTCAGCTTTCTTAACAGTCCTTCCATTTCATATAATTTCAGTTTGGATGCTTAAGCTCTTGCCTATCTTGCCTTATGGAATAATCTGTGCCTTTGATTAAATCTCTGCTCTCGCTGTTTTTGCCCCATGCAGCCCAGAAAACCTAATCATTTATTAAAAAGCTCATTCATATCTATTTACTAGCCTAAAATTAGTTCCCATTCTAGAGTCATCTCGCACCCTATTACTCATTTTATCGAGATTGACTGGAGAGAGCCCTCTCCTGTCCTCGTAGGGCTAGCTACGAGGCTGAGCTTGGTTTGATGTTGCCTCGATTTTTGCCTTCCTCAGCCTGAGGCAGATTCGAGCGCTAACATAGTGGCGACCATACTGGGGAGTCCTCCCCGGTAAAGGGTAACACAGTTCAGATCCGATTGCTGATGGTGGACAGCAGTCAGACACCGCAAGGCTGAAATCATTCACCTGGCAACATCATTCACTGAAAGATCCAGACAATCAATCCTTCATGGTGACTTCACTGCAGGGAGATCACTAGCTGTGAGATTTTCAAGATGGACCGGATTGCAAGAAGATATGCTCCTATGAGCCGAGATCACATCCCAGGTTTTCCGAATAAGATGCCCAAGGTAGATTGGTCCAGGAGTCTGCCTACGTTTAACGATGATGGTAAGAAGGATGCTGCTTTACATTTATTCAGATTTCACATGCATATTCGCAAGTTAAAAGTGGATTTTCCTTAAGATTGCTTGATGAAGATATTCCTGGCCACTCTGGAAGGTGAAGCCCAATCTTGGTATGAAAATTTTCCGCTGGCCTGTATTTACTGTTTAAAATATTTTCATGCCCTGTTCATTGAAAGATATCAAGCATCTTATCCATCATTAAATTTAGTTCATGACTGTTGCAAACATGCTTCTACTTTTATTGTAAGCCTTGAGAAATATTATGAAGATGATAATTTCATGGATGATGAGATCATGGAGGCTCTGTATGAGAATCCATTTCAGCAACATGAAGAGAACCTAGAGGATATCCATCAAGATGATCAGGAAATTTTGCAGCAGAATCAAGATCAGCAGGTTGAAGATGGCCATATGGATGAAAATGATGAAAGAGAAAGTGTAGTTTCAGATCTGCCCACAGAAGAAGACAGCATGCAGGGAAGTCAAGATTCAATTTCAGAATGTGATGCAGTCAAGTCAGCTATTTCAGAACTACATTCAGATTGTGATGACCAAGCATATCTTGTGCTGAAGCCCATCAAAGAGAACTCTGCTGTTGAAATCATCTGGAATGCAGAAGACACAGTAATGGATCCAAATGTTCTCAGTCATACTGTCAGTCCATCATTAGAACACAGCCTTCATGAAGAAGCAATCCAGTCAGTTCATGAAAAACAGAATGAAATCTTTGTGCAAGTAAGTGATAAAACTCCTTTCAATAGCTCAGTAATAAATGATAGTTTGAATGCCCTGTCATATGAAGATAATTACTATTTAAGCAGAAGAAAACAAAAGGTATTGTCTCCTTTGTCTGAAGATGAGATAGATCTACTTTTGAAAGGTCTTGTTACAGCCCAAGCTACAGCAGATTTGCAGTGCACACATAGTCAGGAAAGTGTTGGTGAAACTTCTTCCTCTTTTGAAAAAGATGACTATCTTGTAATCAGTTTTGTAGATCAGCAAACAAATAATTTTTTCTTTCACAAAGATGATAAGGCTGTCATGTTTGATAATCTTGAAGATTGTTTTTTGTTTAAGAGTGACCTAGATCATGAAGTTGAGGAATATATGCCAGAATTTCTCATGGTCAAGGAACCTACAGCTAACACTCAGATGGTAGATACCTCTCTATGCATTTCTATTCCTCAGAAATCAATTGTCCTTTCAGGTCAGAATGGAGCTTGTATTTTTGCAGCTGGATCTCCAGATAAGCCAGTGCTTCAGGATTTTCAAGACCCCTTCAGCATTCTTCTGCAAGCATTAGAAAAGATAAATATTTCCTGGTTCATTATCATAAACTTTGGTTTCAGTGGTTATTGTTGCTTACAGGTTCATCATTTCGCTGGCTCAAGGAGAGTAAGAGCAGAAATTTGGGGTGTAGCCATCTATTGGATTGGTTACATTGGAAGGCACACTACACATGATTGTGTATATCACATCAGTATGCAAGTGGTTGCCATCATGATTTTAAAGCTTGATGGACTGCTGCCCTTTTTCAAAAATCTTTTGTTTTAATTCAGTCATTTCAGTTTACATCGAGTCAGTTTGAGTCGATTTTCCAGTTAATGAATTGAGTCATCAGTCTGTAGTTTGTCTGTCGAAATAATGATTCCATTGCCCAATGGACAGAGGCACTGTCTGCTCTCCCAAAGATCTGCAGATTCTTGGTACCTCCAAGAGGCAGCAGCTGCCATCCCCATTGGAGCCAATGTTAGACTTGGTTCTGTTAGTCCCTTGTCAGAAACAAATTCTCCAAGGTTCATTTCTCGTCATTTGCAGTCACTGATGTTACTGTGGTCCAGAAAAGAGTCATTTTAATTCTTGAGTCTGGGGTTTTGTATTCAGAAGTGCTTCAATAACATGTGCAGGCCAGAGGAAGGTTCAATAAGTTTCTTATTTCAAAATTTCTCATCATTAATAATGCTGAAGGACATTTCTTCTTAAAAACTCTGTTTTGAAGAAGAAATCATTAAGTTTGTTTAAAACACAATTGATAAGGTGTTCCAAATTTTACAATTCTTCAGGCAGCCCTCGTCATCTTGTCAGTTTTCAGTAGCTCCTGCAAAACAATCAACAGAAGAGCCATCAATCAAGCTCAGAAAATCAAAAAGGGAATTTGAAAGGCAGAGTTTGTATTAATGTGAAAAAGTGTCGAGCCAAGACAAGTCACCATCCCTGCAAAAGACAACAAAGAAAACTCTTTAGAAAACAAGTTTGCAGAATTCCTACTTTTCATGTTTATTGTGAGTGGTGAACTGTGTCGTAACATGATAATTATGTAGCTCTCAATACATAATTCAAACAAAAGAGTTCGAATTTAAATTTGGAGCAGAGGTCGAATTGCAGATTAAAAGGGCGAAAGCTTGTTTTCATAACTGTAGACTGGAGGTGCGCGCTACGCGCAGAGAAGGCGTGCTACTCATATAGAGCGCACTACGCATATAACCTCCCCAGCCTGTGTAAAATGACAAGTGCACTACGCACTAGGTAAGCGTGTTACCCATATAGTCTCAGAGCCAAAAAAAAAAAAATGCCCTTGCGTCCAATTTCATGCTAAATATTGGTGGGTGTGGTTACGAGGGTCCTCGACAATCAACAGTATATAATATACTTCTTGCAGACAAGAAGAGATGGTATTTAATCATGCCAAATTGCGGCTCCATCTCGAATTCATAGAAAACAAATGGGTTGAAGTGTCAAAGGTATGCACGGCATTGATAGGGAATTCTTCACGTAGCGAGGTTATCAATGCAGATGACAGCGTCATCATACCATATGTCTCTCATCAAAATGCAGAGACAGGAAAGAAACTGCACCAGAAACTGGAAAATGAAAACTCAAATTCTGTCAGACGATCTTCAAGACAGCGGGAGAAGCAAAATGAAACGACTCATAAGGATTCAGACTCGACCCCAAAATTGACCAATGGAAAACAAAGTGATGGACATCAGTGTGATGGTGTTGCAGCTCCTAATGCGAAACATGTGGTGACAGAACCAACTCCAGAGGGCTTGCCTCAGAGGAATTGGAAGGAGAAACTCCGTCAAGCATCTGCATGCACTGCTATTTCTGGTAAAGGTGTCTGTACTATGTTGTTGACTAAACATGAGGTTTCTTCTCATGGGACAAAAATAGGGAGACAGTTGGAAGCAGGAAGAAAAACGAATAAAAGAGGCAGCCAATCGGTCAATGTTTCTGTTAAGAATAGAAAAAGGAAAAATGAACATGGTGCAGGTGCAACCAACTTGGGAGTTTCCGAGGCCTTGTTTGGAGGGCAGTGAAAGCGTAAAAAGCGGTTGAATCTAGCTCTTCTTTACATTCCTCTGATGGAATCAACACTACAACTTCAGAGACTCATAATGAAGTGGTTAATCCATGTATGGTTGCTTTGAATATGAAAATAGATATTGATATCCACAGAGATATATCTGGATCCTCTTTGAAAACAAATAGAGAGATCATGAAGAATATGCCATATGAAACAAAAACCCAGGAGGGATACGGAGTGGGCGGAGCTGTACCTTCAGAAGAAAAGATAGTCATAATTATTGTTCCGCACCTGAAGTACGCTGGGAAAAGATCGGCTGATGAAGATAATGCTGGTTGCTTACAAGGAAAAGGACCTCTGAGAGTGCTCAAACTCCTTGCTTATAGTTCTATGCTATAAACACTATACTATCTGGGTGATCACAATTGGAAACATGAAGTTCTCCTAACAAATCTTCGCGAATCACTGAATATTAGCAACGAGGAGCATTCTATGGAGCTGAAATGCGTAACACGAGATGATTTTAATTAAACGGAATCTTCTTTTCTTATATTAAAGGGGAACTGCAGAGGATACAGCTTTTTGAAATTGGGCTAGTTTCAATGTTGTGGAGGCAGTAAACTGACTTACAGAGGCCATCTCTACTTTTGCAATTTTGTAATGTCATGTATGCATGGAGGCATTTTGTTTTTTACTGTTTTTTCAATGGAGCTTGTAAATTCCACGAGCGTTATTATAGATATCATAAATATGCAGCAGTACAAGTTTTTCAGACTCAGGTTTTGATATCTCTAAGATGGAAGTAAGCTGAGTGCGCTGGGCATCAGCTCAACATAATGTACTTTGTAGTATCAAGGGAGGTTTTTTGGCTTGATCAGCATGCAGACGAAAGTGGCTCGCTTGGAAACATAAGGGTGCAATACATTAATTCTACCTCATGGCACAGAGCAGTCCAAATCTTGGACTCTGATGTTATTTTGAATAATGAAGATCTTCGCTTTGCAAAGGATGCTAATTGGTTTTTATTCAACGACAAGGAAAAAGCGGACAATCAAATCTAAAAATAAACGAAACAGAAGAATAGGAACAGATTTCCTAATTCAAATGGTCTACGCTCCAGATTTTGCCTATTCATCGGTCATCAACATATTCGAGTAGAAGAAGGAGCGCTATTCTATCTTCAGAAAAGCTTATTGGTTTTTTAGTTTTATTTGTTAATCATGATAAAACAGATCCCTTGTTTTGGGTTGATCTCTTTTCTCTTGGTCCTATTTATTGTATTGAAAAACCATTTGTAAAGGGTTGTAGAGTTCTGGCAGAAGTGTGAGGAGAGATAACAGAGCTTCATTGTACAGCTTTGACAGAGAAATAATTTAAAGTTGCAACTCTGTTTCATAAGATCCCTGTGGTATGAATTTGGCATATGTTTTTCTCTGTTTCATATGTTCCTTGTTATGTTTACATTTCATTTCATAATCATTTCCAATTTGAATGTTTCTGAGTGAGAAGGGTAAAATTCAGCTTACTGCTTTGCCCTGGAGAAGCATTCATGTTTTTTGTTTCTTCCTCTGTCTGAAAGGGATTCATACATTAATGCCCCTTTCAGCTTTCTTAACAGTCCTTCCATTTCATATAATTTCAGTTTGGATGCTTAAGCTCTTGCCTATCTTGCCTTATGGAATAATCTGTGCCTTCTATTAAATCTCTGCTCTCGCTTTTTTTGCCCCATGCAGCCCAGAAAACCCAATCATTTATTAAAAACCTCATTCATATCTATTTACTAGCCTAAAATCAGTTCCCATTCTAGAGTCATCTCGCACCCTACTGCTCATTTTATCGAGATTGACTGGAGAGAGCCCTCTCCTGTCCTCGTAGGGCTAGCTACGAGGTTGAGCTTGGTTTGATGTTGCCTCGAGTTTTGCCTTCCTCATCCTGAGGCAGATTCGAGCGCTTACAGGGGGCACCATTTTCATAGACTTAAGTTTATCAACTGAGGAGATCTCTCCTTTTTCCAACTTTCTCTCAACCTTGACCGAAGAAACTTGTTCTTTCATGTTCTTGGCCTTATGGATTTCTCCTTTTTAGCATTCCTCTTGGTTCTTTTTGCAAGATGAGGGTGTTGTTGTGAGGATGGAGGTGTAGGTGCAGGTTGGACTGTCCTATAAAACAAGAAATGATCCCATGTATTATTTATTTTCCTTAACTCTTCTTCAACTAAAACCTTGATGAGAGCTTGATGATACAAGTTGTATTATGAAGCAACAGTGTGATTTTGGATCCTTGCTGACATATTTGTCGGACTCTTCAACAATAAGTATGGAAAATTTAGGGTCTTCATACCTACAACATGAAAAATAAAGATCATATGATAAAGAAACACAATTGTATACCTCCATTCACAAGTGAGGTAAATCTTAATGAGTTTAACAGCTTCTACCCAGTCATTTTTGAGATAGCTACTTGGAATTCCCTTGGCCCAGTTGGGATTCTGAATGCATCCTTGAGGAAACTGTTGAGGTCTCCTCCAGTGATAACCGTACCTTTAAACCACCTCTCTCCTTCCTATGGAAGGTTAAATTCCTCAGCAATTGAATCTATTGAAACCTGTAATGTAAGACCTTAGACTATGGCTTGTTGTCCATTGAAAGAGTTTGCAAAATATTGAGCTACTCCTAAGTGAGAGATTCCTAATCTGGTGCACAAATAATACCACCCTACATGGATAAAAAATATTCTCACATTCGAATTTGCATCCACTAGGATAACACCCTGTGGCTCAATTCATTTTATCTTCCCTCCTCTTTTAGTCATCCTCAAAAATTAATAACTGTCTTTGAAAATTGATAGGTGGTAGAGCTAGAAGAGCTTCACCTAACAAGTGTTCTTGTGTCTTCCTCCAAAATCCTATCTGAAATCTAGACTCCTCCTCAAACTTAAACTCTATGAAACTCAATATCTAACAGCTAAGCTCACAACTGATAATGCTCCTACTTTTCTAGTGGTTTTAAAATAATAGCCATGGTTCATCACCCCATCCAATACATTTCCATGATGGAAAATCTCTTTGACTGTAGTGTGCACCATGTGATGGCCCTCATAATCTTCAGTTGGCTACGTAACTTTGGATAGAATGCTACAGATGACTTGATGCAAGAGGATCTGTGACTGGCATTCACCTTCACTGTAGTGCTGATTATTGGCTTAAATTTCTGGTAGTGTCACTGTGTGACCAACCAAACGGTCATTGCATTAAGTCCGATGATCTATTATTTTCTCCATTCGAAAAACAGGTACCTTGACATGAGATTAAACAGACTTAGCTGCCAAATAGGATGGGATTAACGATTGGCTTTATTACTGCAGACTTGACACCTAGACACTACACATATACTATGACTTAACTTAAACATAACTGACTGCATATGACTCCTATCACAAGATATAAATCATTTTAAAAAAATATTTGAAACGTATTTACACCATAACACGTGGCTTGACAAAAAAGAGAATGTGCTTTTTCTTTTTTCTTTTTTAAAAACAAGGAAAGTTACCGGAATTTCCAGTAGCATCATAATAAAAGAAAAAAAAATAGAAACAAGAATATTAAGCATACAATCTGAAAAGGCTATAATAGGCGCTACCAGAAATTTTGGTAGTGACCAATTTTTTTTGAAATATTCAAAGTCTAATCCTAAAAACAAAAAAATTAAAATGGACTCATGACTTAGCAAAGAACTGTGATAACATAGCATATTTGAATTCATTATGTGCTAATTTCTTAAAAGAAATATTTAAGCTAAATTGAAAATAAAACATACCTAATTTAAATGTTGGGAGAAAACTGATAGTAAAATCTAATCTATAAAAGATAAAATTGCTTTAAAAGGAAATGGAAATGAAATCTAATGTAAAAGAAATTAAATCAAAACCCAAGGATGATTACTAATGTGTGCAATTAAATCCTAAAATGTACTTCCATTTAGCATATCATAACTTGAAAACAACTATTAGTAATTGAAATTGAATGATAGAACAACTAACAAAGACTGAAATTGAATGAGAAAACACTAAGTTTAGGTAATTAAAATGATTTGAATCATAACTCTTTTTGGTATTTTATGTTTATGAGTACTTTGTAACAGAAATAAAACAATTATAAATACAATTTATAAGAATAACAAATTCTAAGAAATATTAATGTAATAAAATCAAAACTAAAAACAAAACCTCACAGCTTGTAGGGGGGCCTCCTGGAGCGTAGGATTGATTAATGATCATAGATTCTTCACGTGTGCATTAGGAAGTAAGATGAACTTGTATTATGAAAACAGAGTATCAATTTTTCCACAAAAAGTATTATGAACTTAATAAAAATAATCATTATTGTGTTCTTTGTCTCGCCCACTGTTATTTATACAAATTATAAAAACACCTTTGAAAGATTTTTAAGTCGATAAGTTGTAGGAAAAATTGACACCCATGAGATCGATAACTAATATTCCAATCTCTTTTGACTTGATATTGAAAAATAAATTCATAGAATATTTCATATTTTAATAGCTAAGTGCCACACTCACTTGATTCTCTGATTCCTGTGTTTAACTGCAACACACAATTTCCAAGTTTGACTTGCCTTTTGACTTCAAGATCTCTTATCTCGTGTAGCTTTCCAAGCAATTCAAGTAGGTGGTTATCCATTTGGGAGCCAAATTTCATCTTTTCACAATCGTATTTCTTCTTCTAGAGCATTGCAGCCTGTATAACAAAGGATTCTGCTATAGAAACAAATATAAGCTGCGAAATGTGCAAAATTCGATCATTGCAAGAATACCTTTCTCATAATTTCATTAAAAATAAAGAATTTAGATATGGATTATTAATACCCTGTAGAAATTGATCTTGACATTAATATTTTGGTGTTTTTGTAGAATAATAATAAAAAGGTGAAATGTGATGAAAAAGGGGATCATAAAAAAGATACATTTCTAAACTTAAACATTCTCCCACACCGAAGGTTTTGCATGTCCTCATCCACCAAAAATTCAAAATTGATTCCTTTCCTTTATTTTCAGTGAATGATCTCTGATGTTTGCACAAGTACATCCAAGCTATTGCTCTTTTTCTTATTTTTAATGGTAAAAATGGCCCTTGGTTCTTTATTAAAATTCTTCCTTGTAATCCTCTGACTTGTTTTTAAGAAACTTATTTTGAAATTCAGGATTCTTATTCTTTTTGTACCAATGACATAAGTGTAGCAAGATATTTTCATTTTCAGTCCTTAATATCTCATTTTGGAATTTAGCCTCTTCTCCCTTCTGAATCAAATGCTTTTTAAGGATCTCTAATTCATAAATATATTGCTTCATATTCTCTTCGATGTTGTGTCCTTGTTCTGCACTTGGTTTTTTTGTCGAGGTATCACATGTTTCAAATTGAGATGAATTTTCTTTTTGATGTTCCTTTTGCTCTAACGATTCTACATAATCATAGATTTCTTGTCGAAATTGATTGATTTTTGTGGTATGTCTTGTTGGAATTCCTATTATACTGACTATACGAGGAAGTGTATTAAATCCTTTATTTTCAAGATCTATCATTTCTAGTGATTGAGTATTTGTTGAAAATTTTGAAATTTTTCTACTCCTTACATTCATTCCTAAACTTCTAATGTTTTTTCTCTTTTGTTCTTATGCTCTCTATTTTCTTATTTTGTTCAAGTATGGGTTGGCTTGGGCTAGCTTTCTTCCTTCTAAGATTTTTCTTATGACTTTTATGTTTAAACTTTTCAAGAAATTGGGACAGTGGAGTCTTGTATTCAAATGGGTCTTCTAGAATTTCATTCATATTCTCCTCTTGGATTTCTTCTTCAACTCTCTCTTTTTTGGGACTAGGGTTTGCTTTTTTTATGCTTATTTTGACCCTAATTCTTAGTTATTTCTCTAAAGCTTCTACAAAGTGATTTCTCACTAAGATATCCTTCTAATTATCTCCTTTTGATTGCAAATGTGTCTCTAACAAAATATTAATAATTCCATGATGGTACAAAGTGTTATATATGGACATAAATTCTCTTTGGATACTAAATGCCATTTTCTTCAAACTTTGCATTAAAAATTAGGGTAAATTTATTTCAACCCCATCAACAAAATTCATCATAAGCCTAGCATGATTAAAAAACATTGTTCCAAATATTCATTCGCATGTTATGAATTTTTGAATTACTAACAAGAGATTTCACCATTTTCCTTTTAATTTTGTAACTCGAATACCTTTCTTGAAAATGGACAAGTCCATACCTGGTTCTTTTAAGATGTGTACCTAGTTATTCTCTGTAATTTTCCTATTTTTAAATGGTATTTCTCCATTCCTTGGTAGTATTGTTTATTTTGTTATCATTGACTCTGTGAGGATGAGTTTACTGTCTCCAATTTCGGCCTCTACTCCATCAAATGCTCGAGTGAAGGATTTAGTAACCTTTGGTTCATACCCATTGATTTTTCAAAGAGATGAAGCCAAACCACCTATTGTATCTACTCCTTAACCCTTGAATAATCCTGGAGAAATTTCTCACCATTTGGTTCATAAAAAACAAGCATACCGATAGTGTGGAGAAGTTTTCGACCTAGAATGCTCTTTTCGATTGAGAAATGGAAGAGAATGAAAGGCTTCGAAATGAGAACAATGAATATGGAGCAGATTTGAATAATGGAAAGGTAAGACATTGATGGAGTAATACATTTTTCATCTGACTTGTACTTACACAACTTCCTAGATCTGATTTCAAAGGACTAGTGTTATGTGCTTAATCTTTTGATCGAACCATGATGTGACAAGTGGTGAAATGATGAGGGGTTAAGGTCAGAACGGTTAACACATTTACAAGGTCATAAATCTTTTGATATTACATCCATAATTTAAAATATACGTTCTTAAATGAAATATAACTGAAGTATTCTTACATACCTTAATGTTTCCTTTGATATTCTTCTTGTTTTTGAATGTGATTCTAGTTGTGGAACTGTAAATTGACCACAGAATGATAAGAATTATGTCTGCCATCTTTTGGATATTTTGGATAATACATCCTAATTTTTGCCACTATTGTTGATAGTTGACCACTTGAAAATTGACTGAAAGAAAAGAGGGATAAAATAAAAGAGGGACAAGAGAGAAGGGATTTCTGAAAATCTAAAATGCTAAGAAATATTGGTTTTCAATTAAGATTTTTTGTATAAACATGCCAAAAAAGTTTGTTTTCATGTTTATACAGTTATTTTTATTTATTATTATTATTATTATTGAAAATAAATTACAATGAAGTTGAAGAATAAGGAGAAAAATTCCCTTTCTTAATCAAATTAAATTCATAATTCTTTGCAAATACTTAAAAAATTATTCCTTTCTCAATGGTTTATGATATAATCTAAATCTATGACCATTAACGAGGAAATATTTTTTTTTTATCATCAATTGTCTTTATTTTGACTGCTCCATTGTCAAAAATAGCATCAATCTCATAAGGACCAAGCCAATGAGTTTGAAACTTTCCTTGAAAATATTTAAACTTGGAATAAAAAAGAAGTTCCGAGTCACCTTGTTAGAACTATTTATCTATGATGAAATTATCATTCGATTTTGATCTTGTTGTTGCACTATGCTAGTCCTTTGAATAACATCTTGTCAAAATTCATCTAGCTCATTCAATTGTGCTAGTCTTTGGTTTTGAGGTTATGACAGCTCAAGGCCCAATTTAGTAGTTGTTCTATAAGTATCCACTTGGAATTCAATTGGAAACAAAACTTGTTTCCCATATAAAAGCTCCTAATGATTATGCCCAGTTTTGTTTCTCTATGTGGTTCGATAAGCCTATAGTGCTTCTGGAAGTTTTTATGCCCAATCCTTTCTATGTGAATTCCTTGTTTTGGAAAGAATTGCTTCAAGAACCTTGTTAGTAGATCCCACCTTCCAATTGGCTTGTGGATTATATGGAGTATACTTTCAACTCTTGATTTTATATTTCTCCATAATATTCTGTAAAAATTTAGATGTGAATTGGGTACCTTGATCTATTACAATTTCTCTTGGAACACCAAAACAAGTAAAAATTTCCTCAAAAAGAAATTTAACTTTTTTAGTTCCAAATAAAAGATGCTTGGCTTCTACCCATTTTGTGACATAATCTGTGCAAAAAAGTATGTATCTTTTTTTTTTTTATGGAATATTTATAGATCCAACAAAATATAGAGCCCACTTTTCAAAAGGCTCCACAAGTACCTGAGGTTTTAGAGGAATTTCATCTAAAGGTACCAGCTTTCCCATTCTCTGACAAATATCAAATATTTTGACATATTCTTTGGCATATTTTTAAATTGATGGCCAATAATATCCCAAACGAAGGATTTTGTATGCAGTTCTTTTATAAGAAAAATTCCCTCCACATGGTTAATCATGGGAATATTTTAGAATTTCTGGTACTTCATATTCTCAAACACATATTGTAATGATCAAATTTGTTCCAGTTTTGTATAATTCTCCATCTATCCAAGAATAATATGCATTGGTTTTGATAACTTTTTTCTTTTCTCTGGCTGACAATTGTGGTGGAAATTTTCTTCCAGCTAAATAGTTGGAACTATCAGCAAACCAAGGAAATTTAGTAGATATTGTAAAAATATATTCATGAGGAAAATTGTCTTTTACAAGAATATCAACATTATTATTTTGTATTCTGGAAAGGAAATCAACAACTGTGTTTTATTTTCCTAGTCTGTCAAGAATAGTAATGTTGAATTCTTGTAATATTAAAAACCATCTTGTAATTATTGCATTAGTAATTGGTTTTTTAAACATCTAATGGAATATTGATCTTTATGAATAAAATTTTCATAACCAGTAATGTAATGACGGAATTTGTAAATGGCATGCACAATAGCTAAAAAATCCTTTTCAGTTACAGTATAATTTAACTTTGTTGGATTCAAATTTTTACTCATGTAATAAATAGAATAATAAGCTAAATATTTGTGTCCAAATACAACTCCTAAAGTTGTATCTAAATCATCAGTAGATATGTGAAAATGGAGAGACCAATTTTGTCCTCTTAAAATTGGTGATTCAGTGATTCTTTGTTTCAATGTTTCAAATGTTTTTTGACAATCAGAGTTCCATGCAAATTCACAATCTTTTGTGAGAAGTTTGAAAAGTGGAGAGGCTTTTTTTTGTGAATTTTCTATGAACCTTCTATAGTATCATGTAAATCCGATAAAAATCCTAACATATCTTTGACAAGCAGGAATTTAAATATTAGAAATGAATTCTACCTTAGATGTGTCTACCTTAATTCCATCTCCTGAAATATGGTGACCTAAAACAATACCTTCATTGAACATCATAAAAAAAAATCATGGCTTAATGAAAGGTTTTCTTATTTACATCTACTAAGAATTTTTTATAAATTTCCCATAGCTTCTTTAAAGGAATCACCATACAAAGTAAAATCATCCATGTATATTTCCACACAATCATGAATTAGATCAGAAAAAATACCCAAGTCTACTCTTTGAAATGTGGTAGTTGCATTACATAATCCAAAAGGAAGTACCCTATAGGCATATGTTCCCCAAGGACATGTAAAAGTAGTTTTATCTTGATATTTTGGTGCTAGTTGGATTTGATTGTATCCACTAAAACCATCTAAGAACAAAAAAATATTTCTTTCCTGCCAAGGTTTCCAATACTTGATCTATAAAGGGTAGTGGAAAATGATATTTCAAAGTGACTTTGTTTAATTCTCTATAATAAATACATACACTCCATTTTCCATTATTCTTTGGAACAATCACTAGAGGTGATACCCATTGACTATCTGATATAGGATAAATGAAATTGACATTTAACGATTTTTTTAATTCCTCTTTAACAATTTCTCTTAAATTTGGATTCATTCTCCTTTGAGGTTCTCTAACTGGTTTGACATTTTGTTGAATATAAATGTGATGCATACAAGTTTTAGGATTAATTCCTTTCATATTAATATATTCCCATGCATAAGCAGAAGAATGTTTTTGTAGCATCATTATTAATTTTCTCTTTTGAAGTTCCTCCAGGTTATTGTTAATATTTAATGTTTTACCTTGAAATACTTCTACTTGATAATTGCAAAATTTCTCCATAGAATGTAAATAAAATTGATGTGATGATAAATTTTCAATGTTACATTGTTCCTGAAAACTTTGATTTCGTTCATAGTATGAAGAAGAATCATTATTATTCATCAAATTTATTAATTGATTTTATTCATCTAATTGTGAAAAAGTATAAACTGCTTCCATGTTATCAAACTCTTATTTATCATCATCTATCCATATTTCAATTTCTACTTCGTTTATAGTTTTTGCAGGAGGATACAATGTGAATTTCTTAGTGGAATTTCCATCAGATATATACATATATCCTGATTTACATCTTATTAATGCATCTGTTGTAGCTAGCCAAGGTCTTCCTAGGATCAATGGATGGCCTCCTAAGTTTTTCTTGGGAGTTAAAATCATAAAGTCTACAAGATATTCCTAATAATCTAGAGAAATAGACATATCTTATAATACTCCATCTAGTTTAATAACAAATCTATCTGCTAATTGTAACAATGTTGGAGTATATTGAATATTTGAAAGTTTGGGTTGTTCCATGATCTGTTTACTCGTGATATTAATGGTTGATCTTAGACCAATTAAAGTATTTGGGATCTCAATACCATCGATATGGATTTTTACGATGGGTATTCCTGGACCTAAATATTTTTGGACAATAATTTTCCCCATCATAATAACAACAATTTCCCCTACTAATTGGATCTTGTTTATGGTTTTTTCTTTTTCTTCCAGGGTTTCTAATACATAGCTCCTTGATGGTTTTGAAAATATTGGTATTTCCTTCATTGCTTGTAGTAAAGGAATTTTTATTAAAAAATTCTTAACGTTATCTACCATGTCATAATCTAGTAGAATACTTCTCCTTTCTATTCATGTATCAATTTTCAGTCTTTCGGGAAAAGGTGGTTGTTGTAAAGAAATATAAGGTTGTTTTATTAAAATAATTGTAGGAGATTATTTTATTTGATCATCCTTTTATTTTATAGGAACATATTCCCATAGAGGGGTACTTTATTGATCAAGAGTTTCATCTTTTTCATGAATTGCATCCTCTTCAGATTCCTGGATAATATTGTTGGTGACTTATTTTGCAAAACTCTACAAAATCTAAGTTGAACATCATCTAGACGTAGTGGTGTTATCATACAAGATTTAAGTTTTTGTCCTTTAACATTATAAATAGCTTGTTGATTTTTATTATTTGGGTTAGGAATTGGTTGAGTAGGCAGTTGATTTGGTTTTTGAGGAAATGGTAATGAAAGTTTTTGGTTTGGATTTTGAAATTGAGAAATTTGAGAGGGCTGAGGAAAATTTTGTGGTGGAAAATAAGAATAAGGTTGTTGGAATTGAGGATATTGAAGATATTTACCATAAGTAATTTTCCAACCTTGTGCCCGAGATGGATTTTTGGATTGTGGAGGCCAAGGTTGCCAAGGCAGAGGTGTGGTCTAGTTATTTTTGGTGGTGCATATGATTGGGTGTTAAAGCCTTGAGTCATATTTGGTCATGGATTTTTCCATGGTATTTTAGCAACATAACAGAGAGATTCAACTTGCCTTTTCCCAGCTTCATCTCGAAAGATAGCTTTAAGACCAGGCATCAAAGGACATTCCATAGTATTATGATTTTCAACATATATGACACAAATTTCTACACTATCAAGGGGACATTCTCTCAAGGCATGTTTCTTTCTACATTTTGGACACAAAAGAGATTATGCAACATTTTCAACTTTTTTCTTGTTTGGTATTTTGATGGTATCTATTTTTTCACTAAGACTCCCTAAAATATTTTTTTTTAAATTTTCAAGCAAATTACCTATTTCAATCCTACTTATTGTCCCAATTGCAGATTTATTGATTCTAGTCATGACAAGATCTCTTGGATTTTTCCTAGTTCAATCCTTACCTCTTGAAATATGTGTACACAGATCATAGATGTCTCTAAATGAAAGCTAAGAAACATCTCCTTTTCCCATTAAATTGAGGAGATCAATCCACTCACCTATAATATATTTCAGCAAAAGAGCTTTATGAGTTTCATCATCTAGATTATGCATCCTAGCCTTTTTAACATTAAAGGAACATATTTCAACTAAGTATTAAAGATTTTCATCCTATGTTTTCTTCATTTTAAGGACTTCATATTTAAGGTTATGAGGAATACATTAATCTGTATATTTTTCTAAGAATACAATTTTCATTTCTTCCCATGTTCTGATAGTATGTGTTCCTAATCCCATAAACCATTTAAGTGCTCTATCTTTAAGAGTGGCTGGAAACAATTTAATTTTTTAGAATCAAGTAATTGAATCATAAGATCTACACAAGACTTAAAACTCAAAAATAAAATTTTCAGGATCCTCATGTCTTGGTCCATGGAAATTAGGGAGGATGGAGGGTGAGATATTCTTCATTGTGGTTGTGGTATCATCATCAAAGATGGGAAATAGAAAAGGTTCTGGATCCCCTATACCACCTCTTCCTCCACCTCCTCCTCTATTTCCTCCTCTTCCTCTTCCACCTCCAATCCTAAGTTCACCATTCATATTATCTAATTCTCCTTCTCCTTACCCTTTCATTGTAGATTCTTCAAAGCTAATATAGGGTTCTATGACTGGATTATTTATCTCTTCTTCTAGTTCTTCTACTAATGGAATATTAGAATAGGTTTCTTCCTCTTCTTCACTAGGCACTTCTAGTTCTTGTCATAGAAGTTGTTCTCCAGTTGAAGAAATATTGATTACTACTTTTGTTGGGTATGCAGTTTCTTCAAATACAACTTCAGTAGATTAAGTTGGTGAATCTCTAGGTTGGATTTTAGATCTATGCACCTCATTGTTAGGTTCTTATATTACTAGTTTAGTCCCTTATTGTTGTTAGTGTAGCCCCGTTATTTTTATTGTTGTACCCATGTAACCCCCATATTGTTATTATTGTGCCCTTACATTATTATTGTTAGGTCGGTTAGGAATATATTATAACCCCATGGACTCCTATATATAGAAAGGAGGTTTTTTCATTTGTATCATCCAAGAATTATTCATTTATGTAATGTAAAGGAGGTTTCCCCCTCGAAGTGGCTAACTTATAAGGTGTTGATATCTCTTTTCTTCTCTTTTTGGAGTTGATTTCATAACATTTGGTATCAGAGCTTTGGATTATACGGTTTCACTGCTTCAAACAGGTCATCATCTCATTTTCGTTATAATTTTTTTTCTACAAGGGTTCAGAAACTAAAAAAACACCCAGTTCAAATAAATCCAAAGGAACGTCATGTAAAAATTTCAGATATTGTTTCCCAATATTTTCAGAGATATGATCTATGGAAGTTAGGGTTTTTATAAGCTCCCAAATTTCATCTAAAAGAGGTGGCCTTGGGAAAATAGTCATAACTCTCTCTCTCTGAGCATTGGATTGGAATTTTTTAAAAAGTGGTCAAAAGTACACAGATTGTATTTTCTTGTGTATCAATTTTTGAGCCGAAGTAGGAAACAATGACACGTGGAACATCATACAAGTTCGCTCTACTGAACCAGTCCATAATTAGGTCTTTGTGGGAGATTGGGAATAACTTTGACTTGAAGAATCCAAATCAGGTCAGATTTATGGCATTCGAAAGAAGATTTAGAGGGCTACTACATGACCAAATTTCAGATATTGAAGATCCAAAATCACAAAGATAATTCAGTTTCAATATCGAGCTCCTCAAAAGCAAAAAAAAGGTGTGTATTTTTTTTTCAAATTGAATAATTCTTATTTGAAAAATTAGTTTGAAGTGATTCCAAGGCCATATTGAAGAATAGATATCAGTATTGGGTTCTAAAATGCCCCCTAAAAGGAATTACACACCCATTAGTCCCTCAGAATACTCTACTATGACTCATGAAAAGGAATAATTGCAACATGATATGTCAAAATTCCTCTCTCACAAAGAGCAACAAAAAATGAAATGGAAGTTTTGAAGAAACACATGGAAGATAATATGGATGGTTTGAAGAAGGACGTGGAAGCCAAGATGTATGGTTTTAAGAATGGTATGGAAGACATGGAAGAAAAAATGAAAGACAACATGGAAGACATGAAGAATTATCTAAAAGCAGAAATGGAAGGTTTGAAGGAAGGTTTGACAAATTTTATACAAGAAATTATTCCTAATGGTGAAAATATAGTAGAGGAAACTCATGATGAGAAAAAAATAAATGTTAATCTTGATTTCATAAACTCTAATGTTGGATTGAAGATCCACCATCTTCCAAATATTGATATGAGGAAGGTTGATGGCAAGGATCTCGTAAAATGGATACTACAGATGGATCAATATTTTGATCTCAATAATGTGAAAAAAACACAAAAGGTATGCCTTGTAACTTTATATTTAGAACAAAATACATTTTTATGGTATCTATGGCTTTTCTCCCATAAAAAAAATGTCACCTGGACAATTTTTACGGAGTAAATGATAGCACATTATGAGGATACAAAGAGCAAAAACTTCTTTAGACAATTGATAAATCTCAAACAAAAGGGTTCAATGATGGAGCACATTGATGACTTCCAAAAATTGAAAATAAAGGTAGTTGATATTCCAAAGGAACATAGGATTGATTTCTTCATAGGCACTTTAAAGGATAACATCCAACATGAGGTTCACCTTTGGGAACCTGATTCATTAGAGAAGGCATTCAGTTTGGAAAGAAAAAATGAATGAAAATTTATGGCGACAAGGAAGCCTACCACCCACATCTATAAATATGGAAGTGTTGCTACTCCTAGACTTCCACAACCTACAAGGTGGACACCACAATAATTGGAAGAAAAAAGAGAAAAAGGGCTTTGTTACAATTGTGACAGAAAATACAATAAAGGTCATAAGTATGCTAAGAATAAATTATTTTACATAGATTGTGAAGAGGAGGAAGAAAATGAACAAGAAACCTCAAAAGAAGAGGATATACACCAGGAACCAACCCTAGAGAAAGAATAAATGAGTCTAACCATATCCTGTAATGCATTGGCAAGAATTACCACTCCTCAAACTCTCAAGATAGAAGGAAATATCAAGAAGAAAAATGTAATAGTGTTGATTGATTTGGGTAGTACCCATAATTTTATTCATTGTAAGGTATCCAAGGAATTGAATTTCTTCCTATACCCAGCACCAGAATGCAAGTAATGGTTGAAAATGGAGGAAATTTAAATTTCTCTCGAAAATTCCATAAAATAAAGCTAACCATGGGGTAATATGTATTTAATATTCCAATGCTTTCCATTCCAATGGGAAGTGTTGATGTTGTGCTAGGAGTACAATGGTTACAATATTTGGGGACGGTAGATTTTAAATTTCAAGAACTTTTCTTGAATTTTTTTCAGAAGTAAAGGAAGTTTAATTACAAGGTATCTCGAGGAAGCCAAGAAATATAATAAGCTCTAATGTCATGAAAAAGCTTATGAAGAAAGAAAAAAAGGTGTAATTGCACAATTATGCTCACTAGAAGTTCCAACATCAAAATCGTATATTTCTCCAGATCTCCAAAAATTCTTGGACAATCATTCCAAGGTGTTTGAAACTCCCAAAATAATCCCACCTATTTGTGATCATGATCATGCTATTCATTTGATTCCAGGAAGTGCTCCTCCAAAAATCAGGCCTTACAAATATCCTTATGTCCAAAAGAGTGAAATTGAACGTATGATTGAAAAAATGTTAGAGGTTGGTATAATTCAACCGAGTCAAACTTCTTTCTCTGCTCCAATAGTATTGATGCACAAGAAGGATTGATCATGGTTCATGTGTCAAGATTATAGGGAGCTCCATAAGCTCATTATTAAAGATAAATTTCCCATTCCTTTGATTGATGAATTATTGGATGAATTACATGGAGAAATTTATTTTACGAAGTTGGATCTTCATTCAAGATATCATCAAATTAGAATGAATATGGAATATATTCTGAAAACAACATTTTGAACTCATGAGGGTCATTATGAGTTGTTGGTCATGCCTTTTGGCCTTACCAATGCACCTTCTACATTTCAAGGGTTGATGAATTTCATTTTCAAACCCTTCCTTAGAAAATTTGTGTTAGTATTTTTTGATGATATAATAATCTACTACAGGTCTTGGAAGGATCATGTTCAACATGTTGACAGGGTGCTCAAGCTATTGGAGGAGAAATAATTATATGCAAAAACCTCAAAATGTTTCTTTGGAGAACAAGAGGTGGAATATCTAGGCCATATTGCATCTCATGGGAGTGTTAAGGTAGACCCTAACAAAATTAAATCCATGAAGGAATGGAAAGTCCCCACAACCATAAAGAAGTTGCGAGGATTTCTTAGGTTAACAGGGTATTATCACAAGTTTGTTAAGAATTATGGGAGAATAGAAGCACCTATAACAACATTATTGAAGAAATATGCATTTCCATGGACTCCTGAAGCAATTAAGGCCTTTGAACATCTTAAAGAGGCAATGTGCATAGCACTGGTCTTAACTACACTAGACTTCACAAAAACCTTTATTGTGGAATGTGATGCCTCAGGAAATGGAATTGGTGTTGTTTCAATGCAATAAGGAAGAACCGTTGCTTTTGAAAGTCATCCAATCAAAAGAAAGTATTTACATAAAGCTATTTATGAGAAGGAAATGTTGGCAATACTACATGCACTAAAGAAATGGTGACCTTACCTAATGGGAAGACACTTCAAGGTAAGAATTGATCATGATAGTCTTAAATACTTTTTGGAACAAAGACTATCTTCAGAAGAGCAAAAAAAATGGGTCGCAAAGATGTTGGGTTATGATTTTGAAATAATCTTCAAAAAAGGGAAGCTAAATGTAGTTGTAGATGCACTCTCAACAAAGGATGAAGAGGTGGAAGCTATGCTCTATGGCATTTCTCTTATCCAACCAGATTGGATAACTAAAGCAAGGTATGAATGGAAGAAGGACAAAGAAGTGTGGACACTCATTCAAAATTTGCAGCAAGATCCTAGTAAATATGATACATTTAGTTGGAAAAATTATTCCTTATCTTACAAAGATCACTTATATATTTGTAAGAGTCCCCAACTAAAACAAAAGATTATATTTGAATTGTGCACTTCTCCGTTAGGAGGACACTGAGGATTTTTAAAAACTTACCACAGGGTGAAGAAAGAATTTTTTTTGGATGGCCTTAAATCTGATATTCAAAAGTTTGTGGTGGAATGTTTGATTTTCCAGCAAAATAAAGTTGATAAAATTAAGACCTCGTATCTTCTACAACCTTTATCCATTCCAAGTCAACATTGGGAGGAGATTCAATGGAGTTTATCACAAGTTTACCTAAGTCCGAAGGAAAGAGTGTCATCATGGTGGTAGTTGATAGACTTACCAAGTATGCACACTTTTGTGAATCATCTCATCCAGTTAAAGAAAGTACAGTTGTTGTTGCATTGATGAAAATAATTCAAAAGCTACATGGAAACCCAAATATTATTGTAAGCAACAGAGATCCAATTTTTACTGGAAATTTTTGGAAAGAATTATTTTATTGTTTGGGTACTCAACTAGCTCATATCTCATCTTATCATCCTCAATCCGATGGGAAAACTAAGATAGTGAACAAATTTTTGTAAGGATATCTTCGTTGTTTTGTATCTGATAAACAAACACAATGGGTCAAGTGGTTACCTCTGGCTGAATGGTGGTATAACACTTCCTTCCATACTGTAGAAAAAATGACCCCATTTATGGCACTTTATGGATATCATTCGGCATCCATCACATCATCTTTAAGAGAAAATTCTAAGGTTCAAGCAGTGGCAGATCACATCGAGCATCAACAAAAAGTTCTCCAACTCTTAAAGGATAACCTAAATTTGGCACAAAATCAAATGAAAAAATAGGCAGATCAACATCCAGTGAGAGAAATTTTGATGTAGGAGAGTGGTTATTTTTATAGCTACAACCATATGAACAAATTTCCGTCAGGAAAGCTAAGAAGGATAATAAATTATCACCAAAGTACTATGTTCCTTACAAGGTGTTGCAAAATATTGGTACTATGGAATACAAATTGGAGCTTCCTGCTTCTTCTCAAGTGCATTTAGTTTTTCATGTTTCATGCTGAAAGAAGGTTATAGCTGACAAACTTCCAATTCAAACAATATTTCTAGAACTTGATGAGGAAGGAAAAATCATATTGGAACCTGAAGCAATCACGGAAACACAAACTCGACAGCTACGAAATCGATCAATTTTATAGTATCTCATAAAGTGGAAAAACTCACCCACTGAAAATTCTATATGGGAGGATGAGAATTTTATACAGAAGCATCCAGAGCTACTCAAGCGTTGAGGAAAACACTTTTTTGAAGGAGAGGGGCATGTTAGGTCCCTATATTACTATTGTAGTCCCTTATTGTTGTTAGTGTAGCCCCCTTAATGTTATTGTTATACCCCTGTAACCCCCATATTGTTATTATTGTGCCCTTTACATTATTATTGTTAGGTTGTTTGGGATTATATTATGACCCCATGGACTCCTATATATAGAAAGGAGGTTTTTTCATTTCTATCATCCAATAATTGTTCATTTATGTAATTTAAAGGAGGTTTCCCCCTTGATGTGGCTAATTTATAAGGCGTTGATATCTCTTTTCTTCTATTTTTGGAGCTGGTTTCATAGCACTCAAGAAGTCAATGTCTTCTTTCCAATGATGGAATGTGAGTATTAGTGAATGGGGTGGCACTAAAAAGTCTAGGTGGAGTGACTGATGATGTTGGAATCAAAATTCTACCTCTACTTACAAATCTACCCCTAAAATATCTTTCTCTATGCATAAATATTTTTTATCATTTTTCAATTTTATTGAAATTAAAAAGGCTCCTAAATAATGTACAAGAATAAATTCTATATGTTGAAGTTTTCAACAAGAAACACTGAAATTGGCATTCAGAAACAACATCCTTGATCCCAGTGAAAATTAAGCACCTACACTAGGTGGGGCGCACACAGGCTATTTTAGGCGGATGTCTATTTATAGATACATGAGCAAATTCTATTTATAGATGAGGTCTATTTATAGATGTATGTGAAAGTTCTATTTCTATATTGCATGTCTATTTATAGATGCATGTCGACTATTATTATCCCTTAATATTAGTTGGACAATAAAAAATAATCTATTCTCAATAAGCACCTGGAAATAGTTAACTGAAGTGGCAAATCAGTTAGCTAAGTGACTTTCGAGTTAAGAGGTTGGTTGGTGGAACACATAGGTTTACTTGAGTTGTAACAGAGTGATTCTAGTTGTAACAGAGTTGGAAGTGCAGTGGTGCATGAGTTAATGCAAGTTGTAAATCAGTTTAACTCAGTTAAGTGAGTTAAAGTCAGTTTTGCTAGTTGTAACTGAAGATACACTAGTGAGAGATCAAGTGAATTAATTATTAATTAATTCACACTCAGTGTTCTCACATGCAACTGACGTTTTTACTATTATTAACTGCATGCATGTCAGATCCAATGGAGACCTAGTTGAGTTCTAGGTGAAAGGGAATTAAACTATCAGTTGTGACATTATCTATTTGCACACATGAAACCACACACACATTGGATGTGCCTATGAGGATTGCGCAGTGGAGGAAAGCCATCTGGAGACAGTAAATTGGCTAAGGAACTTGCCAATTTTTGTATGATAATGTGAGACAATTAGTTTATGTACTGAGGGCTTTTGTGAGATGATTTTTGTATGTAATTGTTTCATGATCCATGATATAATACGTTATATAATATAGTGGGTTTTTTAGCTTTATGCTTTCCCGGTAAATTATCTATGTTATGTGTGATTGATCTTTCTTCATGATATTGTGATTGGCAATTGTGTTTCAAATTCCGCAAAGATTTGTAGAAGCGATTATGTATTTAACAGTGGCATATAATTGTTGAATCAGGAGAATCCAATAAATACATGTATTTTGTATTAAATTTATAGATGGTATCATAACATAGGAAATTACAATTTTGAAGCAGGAGTTGAGTTTGTTGGTGGAAATAATTTGAATTTGAAGAAAGGCTCTCTTAGTGCTAAAGCTAATTCAAGATCGAAATGGATTTCAATGGCTTGAGGTTAGAGTATGCATGCGAGGGAAACTTGAACTACATTTCTTGGATGGACAGGGTGGAGGAAGTACTCAAAGACAATGGCTTGAAGGAATTCATTGAAAAATATGTTCCTAAACCAGATGCTGCAAATGCTGCAAATCTTGATGCACAGCAAAAGAAAGTGGCAAAGGCGAGGAGGATTTTGTTGGAGGGAGTACGAGACCACATTGTCTCAAGCCTCCATGGGAAATCCACACCATATTCTATGTGGAAGACTTTAACGGATCTATTCCAAAGTAGTAACGACCATAGGAAATTGGCACTCAAAGATAAACTCAAGAAGATCAAGATGGAAAAGAATGACACTATTCTAGTATACTTAACAAAGTTTGTCCAATGTCAGGATGAACTTGGGAGTGTAGGAATAAGTGTTGCTGATGATGATTTTGTGAGCTTGTCTCTATTGGGACTTCCTAAGAGTTGGCACAATTATGAAGACTCTGACAATGGATAAGAAAAATTTCCGGATTGGGAACGACTGTGGTCGGATCTGGTGCAGGAGGAATTTAGGCAGAACACCAGAGATGGCTCTTCACCAAAGCATAATGATGAAGAGGACTGTGCTTTGGCTGCCAAGGCGAAGAAGGGGAAGGGGGATAAATTTTATTCTAAATATGAGGCCGGTGAAGATGGAAAGGAGCAAAACATGTCTAAAGTGAAGTGTTTTCCCTATCACAAGCATGGACATATTGCCACAAATTGTCCACAAAAGAAGAAGAACAAGATGGTTGTTGGAGCTGCGGCTGGTGAGGCCCTTGCCTCGAAATTTTAGCTTGACTTCTCACTTATTGCATGTATTTGTGTCAAGTGCAATGAGTTCGATGTGGTACTTGGATAGTGAGTCATCTTTCCACATGACAGGAGACGGAGAAATTTTCAGTAGCTTGGAGGAGAAGGACCTCCAAATGTATTTCAAAATGGGTGATGACAAAAGGCATAGTGCTACCAGGATTGGTACTGTTGCTTTACAAATGAATTCAGGTAAACCCTTCTTTTTAAAAGATGTAATGCATGTAGTAAGCTTAACGGAAAATTTAGTTTCAGTTGCAATGTTGGAAGATAAAGGCTATGATGCGGTCTTTAGTGAAGGTAAATCATTCCTTCAGCATAAAGCCATAAAGAAAGTCAAGAAGATTGGGATTCGTGTGAAGAATATCTATAGAATTGATGTAGATGTGATTTCTACAAAGCTTCCAACCATGGGGAAGTGTGAGAAAGCCATGCAATTGACCCTTGAGAGGGAGCTGGATTTGCATGCAGGTAAGAGTGAACCTCAGGATGTGAAGCAGTTGCAAGATGAAGATCATGGAGTGGGAGCAACCACTCATGTAGAGAAAGTTTGTGTCAGATGGGAAGAAGGAGTGCATGTAGCTATACCACCAGGTGAGAGGTGGGGTGACATGTATGGATAATCCCAAGAAGAAATTTATGGGAAGGATTCATTGAGATGGTGTGGATCTTATGAATCAAACCTGGCTACGAGGAGCCCACAGAGTAGCAGTAGAAGGATCAGTTGGATTAATGCAGTCAGATGTCATGAGGACATGAAATCAAAGTGACAATGTCGGATACTAGAGTGCATATCAGAGTTGGCAGTAAGTGCAGAGTGCATGGATGCAGGTGTCAGAAGCGCAATGGTTCCTGAAGACATGTGCAGTAGCTAATTAGAAGTTAGAAGGCTTTGATGACAGATGCATTATACAGATTCAGTTGTTTGGAGGCTATTCAGTTTCAGAAGTGTTGCATGCAAAGGTTGCATGTGCGAGAAACACTAGAGAAGTGTTGCATGCAAAGGTTGCATGGCGCATGCATGGAGTTGCGTGGCGCTTGCATGGAGTTGCATGGTGTACGCATGGAGTTACATGGCGCATGCATGGAGTTGCATGTCGCATGCAAAGAAATTCCTTTATTTTTGAGAGTGAGGGTTGAAGTTTGCAACAAGAAACAATGAAATTGACATCCGGAAACAACATCCTTGATCCTAGTGAAAATTAAGCACCTACACTAGGTGGGGCCCATACAAGATATTTTTTGGTGGATGTCTATTTATAGATGCATGAGAAAATTATATTTATAGATGAGGTCTATATATAGATGTATGTGCAAGTTCTATTTATAGATTTCATGTCTATTTATAGATGCATGTTGACTATTATTATCCCTTAATATTAGCTGGACAATAAACAATAATCTATTCTCAATGAGCACTTGGAAATAGTTAACTGGAGTGGAAAATCAGTTACATAAGTGAATTTAAATTTAAGAGGTTGGTTGGTGGAACATGTAGGTTGAATTGAGTTGTAACAGGGTGATTCTAGTTGTAACGGAGTTGGAAGTGTAGTGGTGCATGATTTAATGCAAGTTGTAAATTAGTTTAACTCAGTTAAGTGGGTTAAAGTCATTTGTGATAGTTGTAACTGAAGATACACTAGTGAGAGATCAAGTGAATTAATTATTAATTAATTCACAATAAATGGTCTCGCATGCAACTGATGGTTTTACTATTATTAATTGCATGCATGTTAGATCCAATGGAGACCCAGTTGAGTTCTAGGTGAAAGGGAAGTAAACTATTAGTTGTGACATTATCTGGTTGCACACATGAAACCACACACACATTGGATGTGCCTATGAGGATTTCACAGTCAATACAGGCTAGAAAAGGGTTCTTTACCATCATGGATTGTGCAGTGGAGGCAGACCATCTAGAGACAATAAATTGGCTAAGGAACTTGCCAATTTTTGTATGATAGTGTCAGACAATTAGTTGATGTACTGAGGGCTCTTGTGAGAAGAATTTTGCATGTAATTGTTTCATGATCCATGATATAATACATAATAGAAGATAGTGGGGTTTTTAGCTTTATTATTTCCTGGTAAATTATCTATGTTATGTGTGATTGATCTTTTTTCATGATATTGTGATAAGTGATTGTGTTTCAAATTCCACAAAGATTTGTAGAAGAGATTATGTATTTAATAGTGGCATATAATTGTTAGATCAGGAGAATCCAGGCAATACATGTATTTTGTATTAAATTTCTATACTATATACACTTCCCCAGCAATGATGCCAAAATTTCTGGTAAATTAATTGCCTTTAATTTACTTCATTAAATGTCAACCATGATTCATGTACTTGTGACTATATATGTTAGTATTTCTTCTGTAAATTAAGTGAATTCTAAAAATGAAACTAATTGCAAGGATGGATGATTTCTTTCCATACAATTTGGAATCCAAATTCCTAATTAACTAAGTTAAGTTTTTGAAATAAAATATCTATCTAAATTGCAAAATCCACACTTAATTCTAAATAATAAAAGGAGTTTATTGAAAATCAAATCATGAAAGAAAAATAACATAATTCTACTACTGCGGAATTGAACTCATCATGTATTAATTGATGAAAATAAATATTTAAGCTAAATTGCAACTGAAACAAACCTAATTTAAATGTTGTGATAAAACCAATAGTAAAATCTTATCTATAAAAGCTAAAATATATTTAAAAGGAAATGACAATGAGATCTAATGTAAAAGAAATGAAATCAAAACCCGAGGATGATTACTAATGTGCACAATTAAATCCTAAAATGTACTTCCATTTAGCATATCAAAACTTGAAAGCAACTAACAGGAATTGAAATTGAATGATAGAATAACTAACTAAGGCTGAAACTGAATGAGAAAAAACTAAGTTTAGGCAACAAAAATGCTTTGTATCAATAACTATTTTTGGTATTTTATGTTTTTGAGTACTCTGTAATAGAAATAAAAATAAATAAAAATAAAAAATACAACTTATAAGAAGAAAAAATTCTAAGAAATATTATTGTAAACAAATAAAAACTAAAAACAAAACCTCACAGCTTGCAAGGGGGCCTCTTGGAGTGTGGGATTTGATTAACGATCAGAGATTCTTCATGCGCGCATTAGGAAGTAACAAGAACTTGTATTATGAAAAAAGAGTATCAATTTGTCAGAAAAAAGGAGTATGAACTTAATAACAATAATCACTATTGTGTTCTTTGTCTCTCTCACTGATATTTATACAAATTATAAAAACGACTTTGAACTAGTTTTAAGCCAATAAGTTGTAGGAAATATTGACACCTATGAGATTGATAACTAAGAGTCCAATATCTTTATGACATGTTATTAAAAAATAAAGTTATAGGATATTTCGTATTTTAAGAGCTAAGTGCCTTGCTCACTTGATTCTCTACTTCCTGTGTTTAACCGCAACACGCAGTTTCCAAGTTTGACTTATATTTTGACTTCAATATCCCTTATCTTGCTTAGCTTTCCAAGCAATGCTAGTAGTTCATTATCCATCTGGGAGCCAAATTTCATCTTTTTATAGTATTCTTTCTTCTTCTTGAGCGCTACAACCTATCTAACATTTGATTCAGCTGCAGAAACAAATATTAGTTACAGAATGTGCAAAATTCAGTCATGTCAAGAATACATTTTTCATAATTTCACTAAAAACAGAGAAACTAAATATGGATGATTAATACCATGTAGAAATTTATCTTGTCCTTAAAATGTTGTGGATTTTGTAGAATAATAACAAAAAGGTGAAATGTGATGACAAAAAGGATAGTAAAAAAGAGACATTTATAAACTTCAATAGTTTCCATAAAATATTACGTGTTGTATCATATAGCCGTTAATGTCCTAATCTATGCACATACAGTTTAGTCCCTCCAAGCTTACACTTTCGGATTAACAAAGTAATGTTTTGAATTTGAGGTAATTAAATTCAACCATCATTTTGGTGTTGTTTCTAGGGAGGCATTAGAAGAGCTAATACATTAGGGGTCTTATGTTGTTTTTTATTCCCAAACATTTAAGACTTGGAAAGGTGGGAAGTTAACATAGGAGGTAAGAACTTGGGTGGCCATGACAGGAGGTAAGAATCTTCATGACCACTTTGATAAGTCTCACAAATCCTTTTCATATTAGCATGATGTTCTCCCTTTTTTGTTTAAGTAATTTTTTTGTGAGCTAACAGAGTGAATAAATAACTTATTTATGGAAAGATCTTAGTAGCATCATGAGCTCACAATGTGGTTTGATTTTATTATTATATTTTATTTTTTTATTTCTTTTTGGAGTTTCATAAATAGAGTTAGAGACACTAGGGGTAGATTGAAAGATAGTGGTAGGCTAAATATTCCTTAAAAGAACCTCCAATCTAACAATAAGTCATTGGCAGGTAATTATTCCAAGATGGACCCAATAGAAAAAGTTGAAGCAAGTAGCTTAAAGGCTCAAGAAAACAACAGAAAACAGTCTACAACCCCCCCTTTTTTTACAACAATAGCTACATTGGTTGGATAACTAGAATAAGAAGTAAATTCTAAACCTAAAGAATCAATGACCAATAAGGGGGTATATCCCATATGTTATCACAAAATTGTACTTGATTGGTTGTTGATCAGACAACATAGTGTAACTGTTTCAAGCCAGATTTTGACTGAAGCTTAGCCTCTTCAGTCTAAGAGGGCTCTCTCAAAGGAATTTTTATGATATTGGTTAATGATAGTGCTACATGGCTAACTCTATAGAAATTGTATCTTGTTTTTTATGATTGTAGGTTGAAATAATGCAGGTTTTCTACCATTGGGCTTATGGAGTCAACAATGAGTAGTTTCAGTGGCAAGGTTTCTTGACATGGAAGCTGAGGTAGATATAGGTCTTTAACAAAGGTAATTCACTCATAAAACATAGGAAAACACAGTCATTTCATTACTAAAGGAAGTCAGAGAATAGAGTTATGAATTCTAAGTAATAGAAATGAAATCTACTGCAAGTGGTAAAACATAATATGTAGATCAATAAGACATTAAAAACCCCATGAGAATCTCAGGTCTATCAAGAAGAAAGTCACTCTGTATTACTAATATAAGTCAAAATACATAAAGCAACAATTTGGTGGAAACAATCTCCAACCCTTCACTACTTCTATGCTTTGTCTTTAAATAGACATTCTTACAACAAGGATGATCTACCTGGTGGCTCGATTTATCGAATTCTCCTATGATACATCACATAACTGAAAAAGCATTATTTCTAACAAGAAACTGACAGGTACACCTTAAAGAAGCCATCTCCTAATAGGAGTCTAACTCCTATTTATTACATATTATACCTTGTCTTTGTGAAACAATTAAATGTTAGTTACAAAATAAGAATCACATGCTCGAAAGATACATGGTAGGTTCATTTCCACTTTACATATTTAAGACTCTCCTACACAAGTGGAACAAAACCCTATTTTTTAGGAATACATACCCTTATCTTCGGCGAGAGCTTTGGCTGATGACTTGTCTCCACAACACTTCCTTAGAGTCATAAATATTTTATGTTAAGGTCCCTTGACATGTTGGAGGAGTCCAGATATCCAAAACTGCCATTAAGATGCTCCAAAACCTTCAAAAATATATCGCTACAAAAGCAGGACAGTTTCATAGTGAGCTTTGGTAGCGTCTAAAAAGTAGATTCTGCACCTACAAATTCTACTCCTTTGTTGTTCCTTGGTGTCAATCAAGTCAAGACACATCACCACTATCAATATCCCTCCTTGAAAACTACAAAAAGTGACCGTAGAGGCAAAAAATCCGCTACAGGATTTTTTGTAGTGTTTTCCTGGTTTTAAGCCTAGGAAACGCTACGAAAGTATGTAAAAGTGTAGAAATTCCAGATTTCAAAACTGTCTCCAAAAATTTACCTCCAGCTGTAAAAACTTGATCTTATGCATGTAATGAACCTTCTAAAACACATTCAGTCTCAACTTAAGGCTTCTGTGGTGTTTCCTCCTCATTTATGATCAGTTGAGCTATGGGCTCCTCAACCACAATCATCTTTAAGCCTTTGTTTTCCATCTCTTTATGAACTAGTTCTAGTTGTTCCTGAAGGCCTTTGACTTGGTCCTTCAGTGTCCTATTCTTAGATTGTAAGTGCAGGTTTAACTTTTTTATGTGCTTTACCTCTTTTCTTAGTGGCTGAGTCCACTTTATCAGTTTGTTTGTGTTGTCCAAGGTCTTTGAGACACTTGTGACTTGGTCCTCCCAAATATTCCTCATCTATTCAAACTACACTCCTTCAACTCTATGTTTCTTTGCTTCTTTCCTCAAGACCGATATCTCTTCACTTGCATCTTTCAACTACTCCTTAAGGATTTCAACCTCTGACTTTTGAGTGATTTTCTCTTTTCCCTTCTTTTGTTTCATGACTAATTCTTCTTTTGCAGGTGAGGAGAGATCTAAGAGTTAGGGTGGATGTCATTCGAGTCAGTTAGGGTTATTCGAACAATTAGGGTAATTTCCTTCCAAGCAATAGAACTGGGTTCGACTCTCGGAAGACGCACCAAAATGTTATCACAAAATTGTACTTGATTGGCTACTGATCAAACAACTTAGTGTAACTATTTCAAACCAGATTTTGACTAAAGATTAGCCTCTTCAGTCTGAGATAGATCTCTTAAATTATTTTTTATGATATTGGTTAATGATTGTGCTAGATGGCTAACTCTATAGAAATTGTATCTTGTTTTTTATGATTGCAGGTTGAAATAATGCAGTTTTCTACCATTGGGCTTATGGATTCAACAATTAGTAGTTTCAGTGGCAAGGTTTCTTGACATGGAATCTGAGCCAGATAGAGGTCTTTAACAAAGGAAATTCACTCATAAAACATAGGAAAACATAGTCATTTCATTATTAAAGGAAGTCAAAGAATAGAGTTATGAATTCTGATTAATAGAAATGAAATCTACTACAAGTGGTAAAACATAAGATGTAGATCAATAATACATTAAAAACCCCATGAGAATCTCATATCTGTCAAGAAGAAAAGTCACTATGTATTACTGATATAAGTCAAAATACATAAAGTAGCAGTTTGGTGCAAAAAATATCGAACCCTTCACTGCTTCAATGCTTTGTCTTTATAGACATTCTTACAACAAGGATGATCTGCTTGGTGGCTAGATTCATCGAATTCTCCTATGACACATCACATCACTGAAAAAACATGACTTTTAACAAGAAACTGACAGGTACACCTTAAAGAAGCCATCTCCTAACAAGAGTCTAGCTCCTATTTATTACATATTCTACCTTATCTTTATGAAACAGTTACATGTCAGTTACAAAATAAGCATCACATGCTCAAAATATACATGGTAGGTTCATTTCCACTTTACATATTTAAGACTCTCCTATACATGTGGAACAAAACCCTATTTTTCAGGAATATGTAACCCTTATCTTCAACGATAGCTTTGGTTGATGACCTGTCTCCACAGCACTTCCTTCGAGTCATAAATATTTGATGTTAAGGTCCCTTGAAATGTTGGAGGATTCCAGCTATCCAAAACTACCATTAAGATGCTCCAAAACTTTCAAAAATAGCTCACTATGAAAATAAGATAGTTTCGTAGCGAGCTTTGGTAGCGTCTAAAAAGTAGCTTCTGCACCTAAATATTTTGCCCCTTTGTTGTTTCATGGTGTCAATCAAGTCAAGACACATCACCACTGTCAATCTACCTCCTTGAAAACTGAAAAAAGTGACCTTAGAGGAAAAAAGGCTGCTACAGGTTTTTTCATAGCGTTTTCCTGGCTTTAAGCCTAGGAAACAGTACGAAACTGTGTAAAAGTGTAGAAATTCTAGATTTCAAAACTATCTCCAAAAAGTGACCTCTAGCTGCAAAAACTTGGTCTTGTACATGTAATGAACCTTCTAAAACACATTCAATATCAACTTAAGGCTCCTGTGGTGTTTCCTCCTCATTTATAATCAGTTGAGATATGGGCTCCTCAACCACAGTCATCTTTAAGCCTTTCTTTTCCAGCTCTTCATGAATCAGTTCCAATTGTTCTTGAAGGTCTTTGACTTGGTCCTTCAGTGTCATGTTCTTATATTGTAAGTGCAAGTTTAACTTTTTGGTGTGCTTTACCTCTTTTCTTATTGGTTGAGTCCACTTTATCAATTTTTATGTGTTGTCCAAGGCACATCCAAGGTCTTTGAGACATTTGTGACTTGGTCCTCCCAAATCTTCCTCATCTATTCAAATTGTACTCTTTCAGCTATATGTTTCTTTGCTTCTTTCCTCAAGACTAATATCTCTTCACTTGCATCTTTCAATTGCTCCTTAAGGACTTCAACCTCTGACTTTTCAGTGATTTTCTCTTTGCCCTTTTTTTTTTTATGACTAATTCTTCTTTTGTAGGTGAGGAGAGATCTATGATGCTTGGTGGTGGCTGAGTAGTTTCACTGACCTTTTGAGCTTCTTTGCTACTTTCCAAAACTTTTCTAGCATGTCTTGTCATTGGTTTTCTAGCTTGAAACATAAATCTAGCATCATCACCTACAAATTCTAACTTCTTAGTTGTTTTGTATTTCTTAGCTTCCTTCCTCCCTCATCTATGTCTTCAGCTTGGACTATGGGAGTTTCTTCAATATCAACGGCATGCAATATGTCCTCTAAGTTACCTTTAGCCATTTTTTGGCTCCTTGTAACCCTCTTGCTGCCATGTTTGCTAACTATTGACTTCTGTTTTGCAGGTGTAACTTTGGGTGTGTTAGCCTTCTACAAAGGCTCTATCTCCATGCTCACTGGTTCTAACTGCTCTACCACTGAAGGTGATGGTATATCTCTAGGTTTGGGAGTTATTTTAGGAGTGATAGCATCTACTTCAAAACCACTTATGACCATAAGATATGACCAATATTTGCTTAATCTTTTTAACTCCTCTAACACCAAAAACTTGATCAAACCATGATGAAAAAGAGAGCTTTCATTTCCTTATGTTTTAACTTGAACCTTCTCTGACATTTTAGCTAAGATTCTGTATAAGCAAAAAAGGAAAATAAAGAGACCTCTTACCCACAAAATGTAGCAGAAGCCTAAGGTGGTAGGAGTAGACCATGTGATACCTCCCTTCACAAGTGAAGTACTTTTGAATGATCAGCAACAACTTTGAGTAGTTTTCTTTCATATAGCTCCTTGGGATATCATTTGTGAGATCAATTTCACTATGCTCTGTCTTGATTAATTATTTATAGTCCTTCATGGTGAACTTGATGCCTTTGAACCATTTCTATCCTCCTCTAGGGATTCCTATTGCTGCTGCAATGGTTTCTGGTGTTACTATGATATTTAACATTCCCACATTTGAATTTTATCCAGTAAAACTCTTAGCAAACTCCTTTGAAACCTGCAAATGACATCCTTGTAGACTTTGGCAGAATTGAAAACACCATGTTCTTCTAAACACTTCTAATGAAGTTGGGTATTCATTCAACAAATTCATGTCTATTCGCTCATCTCTAAGGTAGTGACCACCTTTTTTGGTCTTCTTCTTTGCAGCCATGGTTATTTTAAACCTTCTATGCATCGCTTGATTAGTGACACCTGCAACTTTTGAAAATGCCAACAACCAGCTTGGCTTGGTGAAACAGCTCTCCAGAACTCAATTGCATGCAAAGATGAAGCGGAGAATGACAAAGACTCAATTGGGTAATGTTTTAAAGTTTCGATGATAACTCATGCCTTAATCATGACCCATACATGCTAAAAAAAATAATAATGACCTCATAAATGACCTTTGTACCTTGATTTAACCCTAACTGATTCAAATAACATACACCCTAACTCTTCTAATCATGGACTGACACCTTGCACTAGATCTGACAAGACATACACAAAAACCATTTTTTGTAGCGTGGCTAGTTCATTTTCTGATAGATTCGCTACGAAACTATTAGGCAGTTTTGTCGCGAAAACTGCCTTTTTATAGTGTAAAACACTATGAAAAGAGGAAAAACTGGCTAAAGTGAGCCTTTTGAATTCAAAAGCGTGGGAAATGAAATATGTCAGCAAATGATGACTTACGGGACATGATATGACTTGAATGGATGTGGGTTTGAACCTTAGAATAGGTTTAGATGGAAAATTTTAAATTTTCCTAATGAACTCTATGACCATGCCTTTGACAAATGAACTCTATAACCATGTCAAATAATGTTTCACTTTTTCTAAGCAAGAACACCATAGTTCCTCTAATTGATCCTACAGTGGTATCTAATATAGTTTGAGTGATAAAAGGAGATAGGATCAGAAGAAAATATCAACCCTATTTAGGGCTCTAAATCAACACACCTACCAACGAATTTCAGTTATTCTAGGTTAAAACATGGCAGAGGGAGAAGGTGAAGTGTTAGAAGAAGGACCAGCAACAACCAATAAAGAGTAAGAGGTAACCTTGGGGTTCCCCATTGTGGATCCTAACATAATGGTCCAAATAAAAAATATTACTCCACCAACTTCGCCACTTTTCTATGGTAAGATGAATGAAGAATATAATGCCCCATTCTAGTTCACTAACTTTTATATTACATTAACCTTAATATAGCCTTAGGGCTCATACATTATTATTTGATGACCTGGAGCTAAGAACCTCATTATTTTAATTTTATTATTAGTGATGTGATAATAATTGTGATGTACCAGTTAGGTATTATGATGACGGTGGTTGTGATGGACTTGTTTGATTATTATGTGTAATCATGCTGGTGAATTCATTATATGTTGTCTTATTTACATATTGTGAGGAATAGATTCTTTCTTATAGTTAGAAATTATTTTGATGAATATGTGATAATGATAATTTATCATGTGGAATTATATTAATGACTAAAATTATGAGCAGATATTACTTATGATTATTGAGTGTGGCAGGAGACCACCCAGATGTACCTTCATGTGATGGGTCAACAACCTTTGATTGGATCAATTTCATACTATTGACACTAGAATTTAAAGTTCTAATTAATGTTCTACTATGATTACTAATAAAATTATTATGGCTGCAAGCACAGGTCTATTGCTTGGCCAAAAAACTCACATATTGATGATGGGGTTTTACAAGACATATGAAACTTCATGGTAAGGGTGTCACATGATCCTTTAATCCACCCTTTAGCATTCCCACTATGAATTGGGCTAGAAGGTATTGGAATACCTTCACATTGAAGCTCACGATGTCATGAGGGTAGATCCCAGATTCGGTCACTCGTGAATATTACTAGGGAGTGCACATCAAGGAAGATTCCTTCATCCCCAAAACCATTAGTTTCACCATAGAGGGTGACAAAAGAGATGACAATGGTCTCCATAATTTCACCCAAATTTTCCCCTCAAAGTCATAATATTCTTGGAGGGAAATTTATGTGGTACCCTTCGAACTTCGAAGGGAAGTTCTTTAAGGGAACGACCATTTGGCACTGTTGGCATCAGAAGAAAAAAATAATAATGAATAAATAAAAGATAAAATATAACTATCAGTTGATAATCATGTAATGATGAGTACTAATTCACATAATGTAGTAAGTGGATCCTTAGAAACAAATTAACTAAATAAAAATTAAACCTTGGTAAAAGGGAGAATACAAATAATTATAACCAAATGAGTAACTTTTCCCTCCTTGTGTTCGGAAAATATTAAGTATATAATGTTTATTACAGTAATTCCAAAGTATGTAAGCGTTCTAATAACAAAAGGGAAAGGGGAAATTGAGTTAAATTAGAAACATTAATCCAACGATAGTTTAACCTCATTAATGAAATGGGTTGCATATGAAATTAAAGAATAATAGTTTAAAATAAGAGAAATTTAGTTTCATGAGAGAAAGTCCATGTAGATAAAGCACAATACAAACATCTCCATCTAAGATTTCAACTTGAGATAAAATATGTAGTAGTTGGGGAACAAAATATGAGACCTATGAGTTGACTCTAGTAATGGACACAAAATAATAAGTATAAAAGGGGGATCAAGGGATAACTAGGAGAAGAAAAGGGGAATCTTGTTGAGGTGTGTTGTACCTTAAGAGAAAATCCCTTAGCTGTGATAAGGAATCAATGCTTAAGACATTTATATGATTATGTCACATAATTATTTGTCTCTGTTTAATCACCCTCATGTATTTATTATTAAACCCTAAAATATCAAATATAATGAATGTCTCACAATGCTATCACTTGTTGATGTTGAATGAAATGACCAGAAGAGAATGAAAGAAAGAAGCCCAAACTGATATGATGTTACACAGAATATATCATCTCAAACTTCAGAAGAATTATATGAAGGAAATAGTTAAAATGAAGGACCGCTAATTAACGGTTTTAACTATTGCTTACATAAGTAAAAAAAGACCTGCTGCTCATTACTTCATTTTATTTAAAGATAGAAAACAAAGAATGTAAACATGAATACATATCAACATAAACAGATGCTAGAAAATTGTTTCCCATTCATTAATCTTTGAAATTTCTTAGTACAAAACTATATTCTGAAGGTCCAAAACTAGGAACCTTTCTTCCTCTGAACTATTACATTAAATGCGATAAAAAGCAGTTTGAAACTACTATAACTGATCCTAAGTACCTCAAATCCTGAGGACTTCATAATCTATCTATTACATACCCTCAAAATGTCTTATTAGATTTACATGATCCTTGAAAAATTACAATAACATAAACATTAACATCCTAATTTATATGCTGAATGTGAATAGAAGACGATGCTGCTACATTTCTCGGATCAGCTGATTTGTCTGTCTTTGAAATCAAAGGATCTTTTGGCAAGTCTATCGTCCAAGCTCTGCACTTCTTCCATATCTCTACTCTTGTCTTGGGTGGATGGATTAGATTGTGATACTCCAATCTGAGAGCAGTAATTCGGTTGCAGGATGATCTTTCTGAAAATAGGATTTTTACTAACCACAACAGCTGAAAATGTCTCTAAAGAAAGTTGATCATTGTTGCTCCCTTGAGCACCTGAGCCTTTTCATGTGTATTGTCAAATTTATTTTTCATCAATACTAGTAAGCTTTCATAAGAATCCCATGACAACAGACCTCCTCCAAGTCCCCAACATGAATGCAGACCTGCTCTTGTAATATTTTCCACTGACTTATCAAACTGAATTACTGTTTCTTTAATTTCTATCAACTTCTTTTCTATGGCCTTCCTGTGATCATTCTTGACTATCATCTTATTAATCTCCACTGCATATAGGATTCTATATTTAATCTCATTTTCCTCTAACTCTTGATCTGTTTTTGAATTAATGAAGTCAATGAATCTTTTTACCCAAATAGCCCTATTGATTGTCTTTTGTCTATCTGCCATGACTTGTTCTTCAAATTCCCTAATGAGACTTTTCTCTTCTACAACCACCATAAAAAATCTCCAAATTTATTTCATTTCTAAAATGATGTCATTCCAAATGATATCTTTTTCTTGAATTAAAGATATGTTCCCTTTCAATTTTTCTTTGAGACTTTTGATCTCAGCATTAGCATTTTGACTATCCAGCTTATATTTACTGGCTTCATTTTCTGCAGTTTGAATAATCTTTGTTGTAGTCTCTAAATCTTCTTGAACCTTTTTCCAATCGCTTTCTGCCATCTGCAGTTCAGTATTCAACTAAGCAATCTATGCTTGTGGATCTTCATTACCTGAAGGAAAAACAAAAGTACAAGAATGATTATCAATATGATATTGCAGTTTGATTTATTTTGGAGATTCCTTATTCTTTCTGCATCAGCTGTTGTAGAAGCTTTTCTTTCTCGTTCTCTACCTCTGCAACCTCTGCAGCCATTGAATGCTCTCCTATAGGCAATTTTAACTTTTTCTTCAATGTATATGTCTATGCTTCAGCACTTTGCAGAAGTTTCTGCACAATAGTCCTATCATTACGGTCCACTCCAATATTTACTTTGATTTTCTTTAGTTCCTCATTCTAAATTTTTAAAGCCCTTGAGTTGGATTTCTCTAATTTTAAGTGCTTGATTACTTTTCCAAGCATATTTTCTGATTTCAATGCCAATGCATTAGTCTTTGTCAGGTCATTTACAATCAACTGCCATGTTTGCAAATGTATGTTTCGGCTTCAAAATTTCATACACATATCACTCATTACCATACATTTTTCACCTATACTTCCATGATCTCACTCATTATTCACTACCATTTCACTTCATTTTCCCTATTATTCACCATTAATGGGTCTCATTTATATTTTCCAAATATGATTTATTTTCAAACATTTTTGAGAGAAATTCTTGATTAAATATTAGAACACAATATATTTTACTTCATATATGTAAAGTGGATTGTTTTTGTGACATGTGTAGGTTCCAAGGAAGCTTCCAAGACACCTTTATGTGGCCTTGAATGATCAAATTCGAATTTGATAAGATAAAAGATCATGATCTCATGGAGAATATCAAGGACAAAAGAGGGTTATGTGTCTAGATGGTTGAGAGATGTATGGAACTAAAGAGAGATTAGTGGATCATCATTATGATTTTGTTATCTCATCTCATTGTATAAATAGGAGTACAATCTCCTCCATTTGTAATCTTAGTCCATTCATAATCTTAGAATTTGAGAGAGTTGTAATCTTAGAGTTGTAAGATTAGAGTTGTTTTTGTACATCATGATGAAGATTTTGGAATAAAGAATCATACTCTGATTTTGTTGCTTCTACATTTGAGTCTCCTTTGAAGTGGTGTGCTTGTGGAGTTATGGAGAGCGCCCATGGCCTCACTTGCATGCTTACTTTAGGTATAATTTAATTTATGTTTTTATTTCATTTTCAGCTTTTAAGTTTTGTTAGATGTTCTAATATTGGAAGGATCTTATTTGAAAGTGTTTTTGTAAGAGAACCATAAGATTTCATACAATTATTAGATTTAGGTTTGTTTCATTTCATCTTTTAAGTTTTTATTATATGTTCTAATATTGGAGGAGATCCTAAAATTCAAGTGTTCTTGTAAAAGAACCATAGGATCTTGGCAAATGTTAGATCTAGGTTTGATTAGTTGTTGAAAGAGATCTTGATGAATATGTTCTTGTAAGGGAACTTTAAGATCTCGGACAAATTAGAAATCTTTCTAGATCTATATATTTTAGATAAGTACTTCTAAGTTTACCTTCCCGGGTTGAAATTAAATGAACTCTAAATGACATCATCAATTGGAACCAAAAATTTTGGCGCCATTGCCGGGGAAGTGCAACTAGAAGGATTTAGTAATTATTTTATGCATTTTTTTTTATGGACTAATTTGTGGAACTTGGTGATAGCAGGTTCGTAAATGAGTTTAAAGTTTGGAGCATTTTTATTTTCGCACATAGTTAATTTAGATTCAGTTTTTATTTTAAACCCCCCATTTCTCACTAATCCATCTACGGATGAGGAATTTGACAATGTTGAACATGTACTTCTTGGAGAACAAGGACAATCACCTTGAGCCAACTCTAAGACAGGCTACTCACATACTTGTAAAACATAACGTAAATTTTTTAAATCTTGATGTGAACATGTTCGAACTTTTAATCTGTAGATGGCTTCACTGGAAGCATTCTTTTACTTAGAAAATAAAACATCTTTCAAGTTAATGTAGAATTTCCTTGTAGAATTTTCTTTTAGTCATGTTTTTTTTTTAAATATCATCATGAATAAAAAGCGCTACTTCATCTTTGCATTTATGTCTTGTTTCTGTATCACGAGTGAGCTAGGAGCTTGATTATCGGAAAGCTTTGTCTTCCGAGAGTCTAAATGCCCCCGTGACATTGCAGAAAGAGTATAGATAATGCAAGATTTGATTGCAGATCTTAATTGTGTTTATTATCCATACACGCTAATCTACATAAATAAAAACAAATCAATAGATTAGTATGCTCTCTTCCTGTGCTTCGTGCGATCAAGAAGATCAGAAAATCTATTAATTTATTTCAAATAAAAATACTCTCGGTCAAAAATTGATCTGCACTATGACAATAAAAAAATTTGTGAATAAGCAAAAAAATAAAAATCATTTTAAAAAAATTAAAAAAAATTTAGTTTTCTTTGAAAATAAAACAAAATCATCTTTAAAGAAAAATAACAAAACACAACCCACAAAAAAAAAAATAATAATAAAACAAAACACCAAAACAAAAACACAAATAAAAAATACATAAAATAAACAAAAACCAAGAAAGAGAAAATTAAAAAAATAAATAAATAAACGTAAACCAACAACACCAAACTCAAATAACAAACCGTGTCATAAAAGAAAAAAGGGGTGAGAACATTTACCATAAGAATCTGTTGATTCAAGGCGGATGGCACGAAAAAATATTCATGTGGAATACCTTCGCCCAACATACCATGACGTTCAAAAGAAGACTGCAACAAGCATGGACGCCGCTATATTAAGTTCATTCGTTGCTCCAATTGCGGCATACGCACTCCCAAGGATAAGGCCGTGAAGATATTTCTTGTTCATTGTCGAGCAAGATGCTGTGCGAATGGATTTAACACTTTAAAAGCCGATGAAGGTTTTTGTGGAAACCTTGAAAGGTAACCATTTTGATATCGAGGAACAGCATTGACGGTTTCATTGGCCTTTAATGGCAGCCTCACTGACTGCTCTGGAGAAGCAGCGTTCGTATAGCCACCTACTCGTTACTATGTGAAAATTTGTCTCAGACCAATGAGGGATTCCAATCCACCTGCTTGTGGCACTGTGCGAACTGGGCATTTCTTTATGAGCGAACTGGAAAACCTGTAGCTAAATGGGAGAGCTGGTGAGAAATCCAACAAACAGTGGGAGATTGGAGGAGAAGGTAACAGGGGCTCTCACATAAGTCTCGAGCACCTACCAGATATGGATAAATGGATACAAGGTGGATGAAATACAGTGAAAAAGACAAACAGTTGCGGTAGGTACTTCTAGAAAATTGTCGCGATTTTTCCCACTACAACACAGGATGGCTTTCTCCATTTGTGTAAAAGGATGTCAACGGAGATGAGAGGGGTCCAAATAGCCATGCCAACAAGGCCAAATAATGTGCAGTCGAGATAAGCTTGACAACCGTGGATTGGTATTAAGGAAAAAAAATAGACTTGTGAGTCTGACGGATAGATTGGCATATCTGCCCAACGATGCAAATCCAAGCGTAATACAGCTCATTACGTGATGCCCAGCCTATATTCGGATGCTGAGAGACTAGATCGGTGCGTGGATGACACGTTGAAGAGCAGGGGAATAAGGGCGGTGAAAGAGAAATTAATGGATCCCTTGAATGAAAACGAGGACAGAGGCCTGCCCGAGGACGAGAACGAGGCTGGAGGCCTGCCTGAGGACGAAAACGTGAGCGTGAATATTCCACCAGGAAGAGATGACGGGGGCGGTCAGGTTCTCCAGCGAAAATGGTTGCCAAGTCCAGCTGGCCTCCCGAATCTGCGAAGTGGAAATTAGGGTTGGAATGCCAGCCGGACTGAACGTCCTCTGCGCAAGTGATGAGTATGCAACAAAAATCAATAAATGTTAGTTTATTTTTAGACTTAGTTTTAATAAAAAAATTGTTGATTTCTTTATTAAACAAAAATATAATTAAAAAAAAAAAAAACTCAACTTAAATAATAAATTTTAAAAATATTGGTTTTTTTAATTTGTTGTTTTAAAAAAAATAATAAATAAATAAATAAACTAAAAAAAATCAACATAACTAATAGAAAATAAAAAAATTTGTGTCTTCATTTATTTATTACTTTTTGATTAAAACAAAAAACAAAATCAACAAATTAAAAATTTTATTTTTGTTGTTAAAATATATATATATAATAAATAATAAATTAAAAAAAAAAAAAAAAATTAATTTGTTATTAAAATAAAAAAATTATTTTGTTTGTTGCTTCTTTAAAAATAAAAAATAAAACACTTTCCACAAAATTCACGCAGGTTTGAAAATAAATAATGGAACACTTGGAAACAAATTTCGAGGATCGATTTATCAAACATTTGGAGATTTTTTTTTTTGCCGAGCACATTTCATGAGTTATCTGACACAAACAGGGAGTATTACTTTTCATGGTTATTTTTAAAGAATGGATTGATACTAATATCATGAATTGAGTTAATTTCAACACTTTGATTTTTCTTAAATCTATTTTATTTGGTATGGAATTTTTGCGTAAGAATCATGAAGGAAATGTGCATTCCTTCTTGAACACACTTATGTTTCTTTCTGCCAAGTTTTTTTTTTTTTTTTTTTTTTACAGGTTACAAGATAATCAAGTAATCATTAAGGAGATTACATTGTGACGACAATTAGTTTTCCAAAGACTAGATTCATGAAAAATTCTAAAGACAAATCCATGTCCACAACCACTACCATACACCTCCCTTTTTGCAAAAGATTTTGAATTCCACCAATTGTCAATCCATAAAGCATACCATTTCCGTGTCCATTTTTCACAGCAAGAGTTCTTATTCATTCACCATGCATTTCCTTTCATCCATTCCTAACCCACAAATAAAAGCACAAAAGTTTACTTACAAACTTCTTGCCATTTTCCATTTCCATTTCCTACCATTTTTCATTTCCGCCAATAAAACCCTGCTTCTATGTATATCATTGAGTCAAAGTCCTAGAGTCTAATTATCTTTGTAAAAACACCTAGAGGCTTGCATGCCTTAATGGCAAGTACTCTTGCCAATGAACAATGGGAGTACATTAATATCCCTTGTTCTTTGGATCTTGTAGGTGACTCGACCACAACAAACATATTTGTACCTACAAAGATGTGTTAGGCATCTTGACTCCCATTGGAATCAATGGTGGGAGCTCTCGTGTTGACTAGTGGCATTCATTAATGGCCACTAAGCCAACAACTTCTTACTATGTTCGACACCAGCACATTTAATCACATAGTAAGATTTGTGCCATCGAGCGTTGAAGACTTGAAGACCCATATTTTGTAGCAGATGAAGCAGATTTCCGTTCATTTCTTTTTCAACTTGTCATGACTTGAGGACAAGTCAATAAATAAGGCTAGGGGGAGGAAAATGTAACTTATATATTTTGTATACCTTCCAAGCCTTATACATTTTCAGCCATATTCAGCAGACTCATCAGATTCATCAGACTATCCAACAGCAGATACGACAATACAGATCCATCTTTCATCCACAACTTGCAGAAGAAGCTTCAGATCAGAATTGTAGCAGCTGAACATGCAAGATTCATCCACTTTTGTAGGTAAGTAAGGTATGATGTTTTCTAACCTTTAATCTTGAAATTCTTTTTAGATGCTAAAATGATGATATTTGGAAAATATTCCACTATTTCACTATTCCCTTTCTCATTAAAAATTGCCAAAAACCATCAGTTGGGGAGGGGGGAATTTCACACTTCATTTTTTCTCTCATTCATATTACATCTTAACCCACATAGTCTTCCCACAATAAAAACTACTACAAAATTATGAGCATATTAAATGACTTCTTAAAATGATTGATCTCAACAAAGTAAATAATGATTGTAAACACAAGAACCAATCATTAAAAAGAGATCTCAACAAAGTAAATAATGATTGTAACACAAGAACCAATCATTAAAAGATGCAAATGCTTTGCAAAAATAAAAAGTTATCCAAATATGTGCAAAGTTAAAAGGAAGTCCATGATTGAAAGATGCCTATTACACAAGAACCAAACATCTTGTAAAAGGAAGCTCATCCAAGAATCAAATTAAATAAGTCATTGTAGTAGCTTGCATGAGGACATGCAAGAACTTTAGTTCGGGAGTATGTTTGGGCTTCAAAATGTCATACAAATATCACTCATTACCATACATTTTTCACCTATGCTTCCATTATATCACTCATTATTCACTACCATTTCACTTCATTTTCCCTATTAAATTCATCATTAATGGGTCTCATTTATATTTTCCAAATATTATTTATTTTCAAGCATTTTTGAGAGAAATTCATGATTAAATATTAGAAAATAATATATTTTACTTCATATATGGAAAGTGGGTTGTTTTTGTGACATGTGTAGGTTCCAAGGAAGCTTCCAAGACACCTTTATGTGGCCTTGAATGATCAAATTCGAATTTGATAAGATAAGAGATCATGATCTCATGGAGAATATCAAGGACAAAAGAGGGTTATGTGTCTAGATGGTTGAGAGATGTATGGAACTAAAAGAGAGATTAGTGGATCATCATTATGAGTTTTTTGTCTCATCCTATTGTATAAATAGGAGTACAATCTCCTCCATTTGTAATCTTAGAATTTGAGAGAGTTGTAATCTTAGAGTTGTAAGCTTAGAGTTGTTTTTGTACATCATGATGAAGATTTTGGAATAAAGAATCATACTCTAATTTTGTTGCTTCTACATTTGAGTCTCCTTTGAAGTGGTGTGCTTGTGGAGTTATGGAGGCCCCCCATGGCCTCGCTTTCATGCTTACTTTAGGTATAATTTAATTTATGTTTTTATTTCATTTTCAGCTTTTAAGTTTTGTTAGATGTTCTAATATTGGAAGGATCTTATTTGAAAGTGTTTTTGTAAGAGAACCATAAGATATCAAACAATTATTAGATTTAGGTTTGTTTCATTTCAGCTTTTAAGTTTTGTTAAATGTTCTAATATTGGAGGAGATCTTAAAATTCAGGTGTTCTTGTAAGAGAACCTTAGGATCTTGACAATTGTTAGATCTAGGTTTGATTAGTTGTTGAAAGAGATCTTGATGAATATGTTCTTGTAGGGTAACTTTAAGATCTTGGACAAATTATGAATCTTTTTAGATCTATATATTTTAGATAAGCACTTCTAAGTTTACCTTCCCGGGTTGACATTAAATGAACTCTGATTGACATCATCAATTGGAACCAAACAATGTAAGTTCACTTTATCCAACAATGGGATTTTCTTCACATCTACAGTCACATTTACAGTATTGAAATTGTTAGAAGAGCCAATTGACATGTCTGAAGGATGTGACATGGCAATTCTGAATTGATCTTTCTCAAGATCCATTATTGTTAAATGTCTTGTTTGATCTGGAGCAATTTGATATTCAACTTGGGCCTCCATGCTGGCCTTCATCTTTTGGTTTCTTTCTGCAATTTGAGTAAACATCTATTTGATTAGAGGTACTTGTTCATGAGAGGTCTCATGTCTTCTGGGTGAAGCAGGAAAATTTTGTTCCTCTCCCAACTATAAAGAAAAACCAGGTTGATTATATGCAGGTTCTTCACTAAACCTTTTCCTTTTCTCAGCTCCCTGCTCCTCATCCTCTAAAACAATTATTGTCTCTTTACCTCTTTTATTAGAATTTTTTGATATGATAGGAGTCTGAATATTTGAACCTATTGAACTCATTATACCTTTACTTGCTATCCTCTCTAAATATGTCCTTCTTTCATGAATGAAAGCTGAGTACCCATTCTCAATTCTTCTATTGGAAATGACATTGTGAGGGTCATAAGCCCAGCTTTCCCCTAACATCAAATGCATCTCATCTAGCATTCTAGTAACCTCTTCAAATGCCTGTCTCATATTAACTATGAAAGGACCTACAGTCATGGGTAGTTTTAACATATGCCCCTTTTTCATGTGCACAAAGTGAACCTGATCAACATTTAGACTTTTTTGAACAAACTCCAAAGAAAATAGCCTCATAGGTACAAACATTGAGAGTCTATAAGGCTCCACACTTGCTCCATACAACCTAATTTCGGAGTAATCCTAAAAAACAAACCAATCTCCAAATTTGCAGTTTTCCCCTAAATGCAAGAATTCCTGAGCTTTGGGTAAGAAACAAGGGGGGGAAACTCCATTCAAAACTTTATATGCAATTGGCATGAAATAACTGGAAAAATCAAACAGTCTGGTTTCATTTTGTTCTCTTCTTACTACATTTGTACAGAACACTACTGATTTCCTTTTCTTATTCATATCCATAATATTCAGATCCAGATGCATGAATTCCTCCACATTTTGATATAATAACAGGTAAAAAATTAATGAAGGAAATCTAAAAGAACCTGTTAATGATAGGCTCATGAGTTGTGAATTGACTGCTTCCTGCCAATAGGATGGAATATCCAGCACCATTCCTGGCTTCATCATCATGGAAAACATCCTCAAGATTGATTTATCCGTTGTACTATCATCATCTATGCCCAGAATCTTTGCAATGTTGCTTAGTACTGGTTGAACTTCAGTATCAAAAATTTCCATAGGAAAATCTTTGCTGTCAGGCTGAAATTGTTGTGTGTTAGGTTTCAGAAAATGAATAAACTGATTGAACTCTTGGCCTACAAGGCTGTCATAACACGCAAAGAATCATCGGAGAACTGAACACATGACTCTGACTCAGGGTAACAAAGGGCTTGGCAAATTAGGTGGGCAGACACCTTCAAAACATTCTCTCCCTAACAATTCATCACAAAACATTTCCCAGGATAGATAATTGATACCAACCAATATATAAGTTCAGGAAAAAGATGGTTTTTAGGGATACATGCAGACAACACACCAGACTTGGCCATGGCAATATACACTGGGGAAGCTTTGTTATTCAGGAGAACTTGCTGGTAAAATGGAAGATGAACCACAAAACAATTGGTGTCTTGGATATCCCTCTCAGTATCCACGAGAGGGATATGAATAGTAGAACCCGAAAAAGATGAGTGTTTGGCCATGCTTCAAAATTATGACAATGGATGACTTACAGGGTGGCCAATTTTGACAGGGTGACAGAAAATTGAATAGGACGCAATGCAAACTAATTTCAAATATCAACTTAATCATAAATGGTTTCGGAAAGAGTGTGAATTTTGTTTAAATAGGTGGCGCGACTTTACTCTTAAATGCTGACATGACGTGCCAATGAACTGTTGAGTTTACCTGACGTGGAAAACAACTGTGAACAACTTAGCATCTTACGTCACTGCGGGGGGTCTTGGAGTATGGAAAATTATCTTGGCTTGTGCCCCTGTATTCAATCTCCACTGCTCATCTATGTTATTCCCGCAATCAACCTAGTCAACTGCAGAGGCATCCTTCATTTTAATTCGTGTGCTCTTTGTGCCCGCGGGTTTAGTCCTTTGATCGGAGTTCAAGAAATCAGTGCATCCTGCTCAATAAAATAATCAATTTTTAATCTTCAATTCAGGACCCACTTTCATAAAGTTCAAAGTATTTACACTTTTAACTCTAATGTAACAATAGAAATATTTTTATACTAAAGTATGAAAACTTTAATACTTTAACATGCTTTAACAATTTTCTATTTTTTTTTTATATTTTCAAAATTGAAAATAAAAGGATATTGCAGATGATCCACAACAAGGTGAAGGAAAATACCGCTTTTAATTAGAAATTTAGTAAATAATTTTAGGAGTTCCTTAGTGAGAGGCTAACACTTGGATATTTGCATAATCAAATTATTGGATTAATAAAAATAATTTTTTTGCATGAAGTCACAAGTGTCATCTATGAATCCTCCTATTAAAGAAGGATAAAGTTATGAGATGGGGGGATCTCTTGGCTCTACTTTTGGATGACTATCCTAACGTTATTATGTTTAGAGTGACTAAGTTCTATAGTGAGTTTGGTGAAGAAAAGGCTCTTTGAGTAGGAAATCTTGAGCCAGAGTGCTATCCTCTACTTGTTAGTATTCATCCTCTACCATACAACCCGATTGAAGCTCAGGGATGCATGGAGAATAAGAGAACCCAAGGAGTAGGTTGCGATGTTAATCACTAAGTTGAAAATATTCATTCAATATGAAAAAATAACCATATATGTAAAAGGAATACATCAATGGAGCACAAGGATCAGCGGACATAAGATCGAGATACTATTTCACCTAGGAGAATGGTATTAATGGTTTCAAAAATTTGTCCTATGATTATTTTGTTGTAATAAATTATTGGATTGTAAAAGTAAGGAAATGATGTATATTTGTACATTATTTATTGTTGGTATCTATTCCTTGAATTATTGTATGATTCTTATGCTTATCATCATTATTCAATGGATATCTAATTTTAAATCATACATCCTATTGATTATTACCTTGCAATTCAATAATTTATAATACATAATGTATTTCTAAAGATAGTGTGAGCATGATATCATGCACATAATAATTTGTGTGTTATTAGATCATGTTATTTTTGGTTTATTTTGATTTAAAAAGAAAAATTGTAAATAGCTTGCATAGGATTGGTCTCTACATTTGGTATCAAAGCTTCATTATCTAGGTCCTATGGACCCTTTTTCCTTTTGTAATTTTGGAGTGTTTTCTTGCACATGTTAATCATAATCTTACGATGATTTATTTCTATGTTTGACTTATCAATGTCACCCTGGATTTTTACTAATTTATCTTTTGATTTCTTAAGTTTCTCTCCTCCTACATACTATAACTTATTTTGAAGCTCGCCATCATTCTCTTACGAACTTTTTAGAACCCTTTACAAGATGTACAAGCTCCTTTCTTCACTACAAAATATATTCTCGATTTATTTCAATATTTCATATCGGTATTTGATGTATTTTGTGTATAATTTATAGAATCCAACTTCTTCTCAAAGTTCACATATTTTATCCTCTAGTGTAATTTCAAAACCCCCCCCACCTTCTAAACTAGGGTGCATGTTCACTTCAAGCAGATTGTGATGATTCATCATCCTAAGATTCCCTAGCGTTGTTGTCTTATTCTGATGCAACTCATCATATAAAGCAAGTTATTCATTGATAGGTTGCTAATTACTAGTTGGAATAGTTGAAATTGTAGTTGGTTAGGTGGCCCCGTAGATATGCAAAACAAGGATTTACTCTCTTGAGGTTCTGGAATCTGAAATCCCATGTCTTGTATATTTTTTATATATGCACAAGTATACCAATGGGAATTTCTTAAACTCTAATATGAAAATCAAAGTTTGCACTCATGATATGGGAAATACCATGGGACATGTATATACCTTTTTATCTTCCAATAGAGATTCATGTAGTAACTTTTTATCTAATTAAATCAACATAAGTTCATATATGAACCCGTGTATTCAAAATTTCATTCGATGTGATGTTGAAGTGAGGCTCGCCATCATGCATGAAAATATGTATGCACCTTGTGTTGAATTTATTCATTGTTTTGGAAATATATTCCTTCCATATTAGTAGGGATTATTGATTGGTTGGGTAGTTATTACCTGAGTTGTGAATCATGGTGGCTTGACCAGTATTTTAAGTCATTCCATGGGGAAAACACCTGGTTATATTAGCTCTCAAATCATATGGATCACTCACTTAGACATAGAAAACATATTTTACTCCTATAGGGTACCTACACATTTTAATTTCCCAAATATAATATGACTGAAAACCTCCAAGCTAGGGGATAAGATAGCCATGAAGCTAATTCTCAAATATGAAAATCTATTTGAAACTCCCTCATTTGAAATTCCATTTTCTAAAGGATACCTCCACTAAGGAGTATCACATTGTTGCATAAGGGTAAAAATAAGTAAACACAAAGTGGCATCCTAAATTTCTTGAAGAGTGTGAGGGGTAGGAGCCATAACCATGTTACTCTCATTTTCTCCAAGTTTTGTGTGTTCTTCTTGATATTTGGTGATTACAGTAGGGCCATTCCTGTAAAATTTTACCTTCTCCTTCCATCTTGCTCTAAGATTGTTGGAGGCTCCACTTACAGGATTCCATTTTTTAGGAATGATTTTGTATACAAATCATCAACTAAAAAAACCTCCCTCATATGTTAGTATTCATAAATCACATCTCATCAAATTAGGAACTCAACATATAGTTGATTCTTTTGTGTTTCTTATCAGGACAAGATTTTTTGGAACTTCAACTTCAACTTGGAACTATAACACCCATATTTCCACTTCTTTATCGATTTCCTCTCAGATAAATATTTGGTGGAAATTACCTATCTACTATTTACTTTGTATGGAGTTTTTAACTGCACAATAATATTCTTAGGTACAACGTAAGGTTCTTTACTACAAATCACGAAGTTATTACTATTAATTATGTTATTTAATGAAAATCATTAGAATTTTTCTGATTCCATTTTCCATTTTGAACTCTTAATGTTTATGATCATATATTACTTAGATATAGGAATTCAAACAGCGCAATGCAAGGACTAAAACCAATAGTTAGCAAACGTAACAAAACAAAACATAAGACCAGCAACTAACAATGGAATTGTGGGAATACTATTTGAATAATTAATAACAATGTTATATTTAAAATGGGACAAAATTCCATTGTTACGTTTGTGGGAACCAAACCCTGGTCTTTTTCTTAGCTATAATTTTATTTGGATAATTAAAAATGTTAAAATTTCAAATGAACAAGTTTATTTGTGATAAATTTCATTCTTTTAATGTGAGTTGGTTAACTATTAGGTCGACTATTAAAGGATTTTCATGCTCAAATCACAACGGGGAGAAAATAACAATGGCTTGTACGAAGTCATAATTAGACCTCACACTGTTTGGAATAGGAACCCCATCTAATTTGTGGGTCGGGCTACTACCATGTGCATGTGAGATAATCTTGGATTTAAAATACAGAGAAATAAATGTGATACTAAGTGAAAATGTCTTAAATAATGAGGACAAAGTCAACTCTCAATTGATAGATTTCAAAACACAATACAAGAACATAACAATAAAACAATAAGAAGGAGAATTCCTTAAGAAATAATTAGATGGTTGAAACTAACTAAGACATACATAAGTAAGAAAGTGCTAGAAACCAACTACAAATTGGTTCACAATCAATTACTAAAATTAACATTAAATGAAGAGCAAAGATTCAAATCAAACGTACAAGTTGCATGCAACGAATTAATTCACAAACATACACCCAATATGTAAACACACATGTATACATGATTTGAATAACAGTTAGTTGATATAACCATCAGAGAAATTCATGGGAATCAATGCATAAAGTGACAAGCTTCTCATTAAATGTTGATAAATCCAAGCACATGTATTGCAATCCTCTCAAAATCCAATAGTGGAATGGGGATAGTTCATATCATCTCTAAAACACAAACCCTAGCTTCACAATCACTTAGCCTATAATCTACCAAGAGTATTTGCACTCAAATCCTTGAATGTTATATCTAAACTAGTATTCAAATGCCAAAATCCCCTTATAAATGAGGCATGAGGGTTTTTTATGCAAGGGGGTGGATCGTCATTCACATTTTTTATGACTCTTGAGATTCTCTCATTAGCTATTTGAAATAATGAACTCTTTATATTCCAAGTGAATATTGGATGACTCCTATTATTTATTATTTCCATAAAATATTACAATGTAATAAATGAAATGAAATAGGCTTTGAGGCATGAGCGTGTAGATAATTATGACCAACAACCCTCCTAATAGTTTTTCCTTCAGAATGGTACTTGGTCCACCTTCTTGAGGATTTGTGTCATTCATGATCATACGTGAGATAGCTAACATTTGTGAGATTATGTCATATAAACATTGTCTTTGAAATATCCCTACAATTAAAAGAGTTTATTAGCTTATTCATTTAAAAACAGGCTTCATTTAATAATATATGATTATTTTTTAATTGTTTCTGCACTAACATCTAAACCATAACAAGTGAAATTATGCAAAAGAAAACATGAAAAGATAATGGTTGCTGATACAATTTGAAGTATATTCGCTAGTGTCTTACAATCCTTTATGGTTTTCAAGGAATACTAGGTTTCTAAAACCTTTACAATTTCTCTTTTCATCTTCCTATGACTATGATCTTTAAAAATAATGACATTTTTATGCCCAAATCATCCACTAGAAAGCAAGAATAATTCTGATGGGGCAACTGAAATAAAATGAATCTAGTGCCATAAGATGTATAAATTCATATGTTATAGCGACCCTAAAGAAATTACTGCCCTAAATTCATGCAACCAACCATTAAGGCACCGCATAAAATAATCCAAAATAATAAAATATGAAATTCTTCGAAATAACAAACTATAAATAAAATAACAGCAAGCATTTATCCATGTTTCATGAATGAGGTCATTGTTGATTGTTTTTGTTTAGGTCACAAATAATTTCTTTTGACTTTGAATCAAGTTTTTTGTAGTTGAGGTCTCGAAGAAAGAATAAAAATCCTTTAGCAAAATTATTTCTCTATAAACCCTTAGTTTTGCAATGGCGCACTTCTTTGCTTGAATCTTGAAAATTATGCCTCAAAACCAATACACTTTAATCTCATTTTTAATCTTTTCCTTCCACTGGTGGTTGTTGGCATTGTAGTGTTGCAATTGATGTCACTTGGTGTTCAGTACTATTTTCCTTGTAATATGGCTTCATGCCTTGTACTAAGTCTTTTATATGCTCCTTTATGTTTTTAATAGTGTATAAGGATTACATCTAAATAATCTGAAGTTGGCTCCAAAATTGGTGGAAGAAGGATACAAATATCAAGTGTTATGCTATCTTCTCTAGGATGAAGTTGTACATAGTTTGAATATTATGCTATCTTCGTTGGCATGCTCATATGATCCTACCGAAGATATTCTCTAGGATTCCCACATTTTCCTAGAGAATAAATCTTACAAGGGAAATTTCGATTTACACATGCAAATAATTTACCATGAACATTTCCCAAGGTATTTACCCAAGTGTTAGCAGACTAATCACTCTTTATGACTAGAATAATCTCCCTAAACTCAATAAATAAGTCTATAGCAAACATAACAATATACACTAACACTTCTCTAGAGATACTTGAACAATTAGAGATCCAATTACCTGTTTAATGAAATAAGTTTCCAAGTTCCTTGTTTTCTTGAAATCCCACTCTACATTCAATCCCTGAAACTGGAAAATGTAACAACATAAATAGGAACAATATCAAAGCATATAATATATTGATAATTTCAATCTATTAATAAATATAAGATCAAGAAACTTTGATACATACATGTAAAAATTCACAATATCATGTGAGAAACACAGTGTACTTGTATTAAAAATGAGAAGAAAAGGTTACAACCAAGTATGCCTTGATGTCATAAACCTCCTTCCAACAATCTCCTGAATCCTCCCTTCGTAATGATAAGCCTTCACTTTGACAGAAGAAGTGCATAAATTAAAAACCTAAAAATCCATCCATTTTCCCCTTGGTCTACTCTGTATAAATAAGAAAAGAGAGGAGGTTGTAGATTCATCTTTTACGGGATGAGATCAACATAAATGGGGGATGTGATCCATAAATTCATGGATGAGGTCTGAATATATAGAGAGTTGATCCCATTCTGTTTAGACAAGATTCTCCAACAAGACTTCTAGGTTTTAATTTTTATTTTTTAACCATGTAAAAAGGTCATCACACTTTTGAATACAACAAAGTGCATTGATCATCTTGGGTTTGTAATAATAACAAACGTGACATCACACTTTATAATGATCAAGGTGCGATGATGCCTAACATTAGGGTTTTTTAACATTTTAAGCTAGGATTCTTGTATTTATCATAATGGATTTTCTTCCAGCTTTGTAAGGAATTGTTGGAAAGGGCTCATCGGATGATAAGAGATCTAGATTTATGGTCATTGTCCTAAGTGTGATAAAATGACATCTAATAGATTTCCCCTAAAGTAAAAATTCAGAAGTTGTATATGAGGATTGAAGTTCTTTAGCATGTGAAATTTTAAATCGAAGACCGATTGGTTAGAGACCTGAAGTCAACAATCAAGGTTTACAGTACAATATCATCATGAGATCATCTTTGAAGTAGGAATTCCCATACTCAACATAGTATATAAAAAAATCCTAGACCTAAGTATGGAAATGTTCAAAGATCCATCTGAACAAATTGAAGTCATGACCACCAGATGTACATTATGCATCCATGCTTGGATAAACTTAGTATGAACATAGCCATCAACGTACAAAATGGATCTATGCATCAATCATGAAAACTCCAAGAAGCCTATATATAACAAATAAATTCCATGGTCTTCACATTTTTCAATCTATAGCATGAATCTAACTAGGTCAATAAATCTCTTGAAGTCAAACATGATAGAAACCATCTAAATATCGAGCAATGAATGTGAGAGAAACCACCAATAATGAAAATGGTTCTCAAGGTACTCTAATATAATCTATAATTTTTAAATAAATTATTTGTATTCAAACACCCATAGAATCATATAGTCAAAGGCCAATGATGAGAACTTTTCATCGAAAGCGAGGAAACTAGCCATTGAGGCATGTTGTCTCCAAGGTACTAAAGGGGGTTTCTAAATCAGCTCCCTAGATAATGTGTTGAAGTTGATACGAAGTGATCCATCAAATGATGACCTTGATCTATCCCTAGTCAACAACACAAAATAGGTATTAATATTCATAGTAAGACAAACATAATAATTCAGGATTGACTCAGGGATTGCTGACGTGAGAGAGGGCTATAAATAATGCAAAATATTTTAACTTAGGTTGAACTTCTCTTCAAAATATTAGCAACATTGTATAGAATTGGCAGCACTGACACAAAATGATATAAACAACCAATTATGAATGTTTTCAATGAGGTATGATCAACATATAGGTAAGTGGAATCCCCAACCCAATCAGACACAAAAGTGAAAGAGTGTCATGTTCAAGAGTGACTCACTTCCAAATATAGACTCTATACATTGTGTTTGAAATATGATGCAATATGTTGTCCTTGATGGCAATCTACATGATGAATTTGTTCTTGATGGAAACCTACTTGATGAGTTACCTTTTGATAAGCAACCTATGCGTTAAATATGGAAAAAATGATGTTTCTTCAGGTCAGTTCAAATGTGACAGAGAAATGAATTCCAGTAAGTGCCAGAAAAATGAAACAGGAAATATTTTTCAATGTATACATAGGTTTGATGAAGGCAACCCGCATATGAAGGCAATGTATACGCTACTTGGTATACAAGCAATCCGCATATACATCCAGAATTAGTATATACGCCATTTTTATGAAGAGAAGTCGCGTATACACGCGAGTACGGAGAAGCAAAGTCATGTATGCATTTTGCGCTCTAAAATTATGATACCAGGGGGCATTCCCATGGTATTAGCCCACAGTATTGAGCGTTGTGTCGTCTATTTGATTCCGTCCAAGAATACCATTGGCAGTTGTGTGGTTTTGGTGCATGGTATTGGTAAAGGCTAAATCTATATAAGGAGAAGAATATCATAGTGCAAGGTGTGCATGTGTAAGGGATGTTACTGAATACTTCTCTTTGAAGTATATCTGCATGGGATGAACTCTTTTTTATTGGTAGATTTGAATCTATGATGCACCCTTGGATAAAATGATAGATTAGGGTCTCTAGACATGAAATGAATATGCACCTGATCTATTGAAGAGATGGTTAGATCTGTGACCTGGCGCATGTTTGCTAAAGTGAAGTGAAGAAATCAGGGTAAGTCTATAGATCTGAAACATTCTAAAAATTTAATATTTAGAGATCTATAAGCTAGGTTGTCTCGATGAAAGTGCGTATATACGTGGCTTTGTCTCTGGAAAAGTGCGTATGAAAGTCAAGGTTTTTCTGAAACTTACTAAAAAGGTTATCTTTTTATTGTTGCTATATTTCTGTTGTCTATCAATGAAGTCTTCATGTAGATCTACGTTGCTTGAAAACTGTATATGTTGCTAAGCTGAATAAGTACAAATTTGATCAATGAGTGAGTAAATATGTTTAATGATGACTGAAAGATTAAGGGTTCTACAATACTGGAAAGATATCTAACTGAAAAACCTCAAATCTAGATCTAAGACTGATCACATTCTCTAAAAACAACTTTCTCATATCTATACATAGGTTGGTGTGAAGGAAAGCGTGTATATATGTGGTATCAATGAAGTGAAGTAGCATATGTATTTTAAGATAATGAATGATCAGGGTTGAGATTGTTTCTGCATACTGATTCTAAAATCTAGGTTATTATTGTGTTCTGGTTACAGTGATCTCACTATTCTGATTGAATTTTGGGTTAAGTTTATTATTGATGATCTTTATGATGAGTTGAGTTGAAGCTGTGGGATCCAGTGTGAAAATTGATGAAACGTGGTTTGCAGTGGTTCTGAGGGTTGAAGCCTTCAATGTGGAAGTAGAAGCTTCTTGCCAGTTGTTGGGCACCGAAACTGGCTATCTCTCTGCCCATTTTTTCCATCCTTTCTAACCCTTTTTGTATAATTACCTACATTTGCCATGTTAAATTCATGAGGTAAATACCCCTGACTTTTCCAATTGGAATATTTTAATTAATGAAGTAAAGTCGCGGATTTTTACCTAATTGCGACACTAAGATATGTGTTTGAATGCAAATCGAAAAAATAGGAACCCTTGTTCCAGCAGTTTGAAACAGAATCGGTAATGGCCAGCTAAAGGGGGATCGTGCAGCTGGAATCATGATTCCCTGGGCCTATTCTCGGCCCTTGCTTTATCCAGGATATCTGTTGTTCGTGTTGTTTCAACCAAAGTCCATTTCTGAATGTGCGGTTATCATGTTTCAGGGAAATCTATTATTCCCTTGTACTGTGTATAAAATGGACATTGTTCTTGTAATTGGGGGTTCCCGAAAGGAGATTGTAATCACATTTTATAGATCAATAAAATACAGTTGGTTTTGTTATTCTAAAGTGTTTCGTGAGCAATGCAGCCCTGATCAAAGAGCTGGGCCTGCTCTTCTGATCAGGTGATGCGTCTATGTATATGTGTGGATTATTTCTTGTTATAGTTGCTGCGATTATTTCTTACTGTTAAAGATTGTTTTGAATGTCCAGTGTTTGATTTTACTTCACGGCAATGTTTTGAATTTTAACCATAAACCCTTGTTTGAACAGACTATTTGTTTGTTCCTGCATATACCTTTCGCGTTGCCTTGAAAGGATATGCTCCCAGATTGATAAAATTAATGTCAGATTAGGGTGTATAAATCATCCCTACCTGAACACCAACATTTTGGCGTTGTTGCTGGGGAGGCTAACAAGGTGAAAATGACGATTCGAACCAACCAGGGGGTCAATCTCTCGTCCTGAGCAGAAAACGAGTTTCCTCACTCTGCTTTAGGTCCTGAGCATAGGGTTTGATTTTGGTTTTTTTATTCCTGTTTTTGTTTTGAGTTTTGGGCCATCTTCTTGTCCTGGGGAGGGAGGAGTATTTTTGACACCCTGCTTCAGATCTGGGAGTATTAGGTCATTTTGTGGGTTGCGTGGTTTTGGTTCTTGTCCCAGGGAGGGAGGAGTTTTTGACGCCTTGCTCTGGGTCGAAAACCCTAGCTTTTGTTTCGTTGTCTTTCTCTTTTGAATTATTTTATCTTGGGGAAGGAATGGTCTTTTGACACCTTACTCCAGGATTGAAGCATTGTAGGTTCATACACAGACCCTCCATCACACCAATTTTTGTATGAACAAATAAGAAAATAAGAGGGGTGGAGTGAGAGCCCCAAAGAGGGGAAGACCACATTTGGGGAGAAAAACTTACATTCAGCAGATCATAGAAAAGGCAGAGTCTGAAGCATCTTCCCGCGCAGCTGCAAGGCTAGGGGCTAGGAGAGTGAAGTCCGAGGGACAGTCAGTGGATCAGCCTGCGCAGGCCATGGTATCCCTGGGTGATTTGGTACAACAGGGTCCTCCAACAATAGAAGATACAGTTAACAGTGGACCAGATCGAGAGGACCTTGTGTTGGTACAAGCAGAGGAAGAAATTGCAAGTAGAACATTGTCGAAGTCAGACTGCTCTAATAAAGGAAAGGAAGTTGTAGTCGAGGGATTGAACTATCAGGATACAGGAAAAAGAAATAAAGAGGTATTGGTATCGCCAAGATACCAGGGAAGCGCCACTAAGGTAGCTTGCATTCCAGTAGTCAGGAGTCCTCGGCTATCCTCTACAGAGCCTATTGAAATCCCCAGCGATTATTGGAAGACATTTATGGCTCCCACAACTTCCACTATCGAATTTCCCATTGGGAATTTGGGAGATGGCATGCCTACAAAGCCTATCCCATTAGTAGCATTACCAAACTTTCATGGGCTTGTTTCAGAGGATCCCGACACGTTTCTATTTGAGTTTGACATAGTGTGTCGAGCCTGTGATTACATGAAAGATGCCCAGAAGTTAAAGATTTTCCATTCTACAGTAAAGGGGATGACTTTGTGATGGTTTATGGGCCTTTGGGGAAATTCCATTTCCACATGGGATGATATGCAAACAAATTTTCTGGAAAAATACCAGGATTACTGCAAATCCCGGAACATCAAGGAGGAGCTTTTCAAGTTCACGCAAAAAGAAGACGAAAGTCTAGAAGATTGTGTGGAAAGTTTTAAATACCTATTTTAGAGGTCAGGTCATTCCAATTTGGATAACGAAATCTTGAAGGTTATTCTCCTTCGATCCTTCCGAGAGGACTCAATGGAATTATTGAATATCGTGGGAAAGGGGGACATTTCTAAGGAGACCTTTGAAGGTATTTGCGACTTGTGTGTCCAGTGCTCGAGGGGGCTTGCAAGAAACAGATCAGGGATCTGTTCAGTAAAAGGATCTGGTAGGGGTGTCACGAAAGTAGAAGTTGGGAACCTACTAGACAACTTAAAGACGGATATTCTTAGTACCCTGTCAACACAAATGGATACTTTGCAAGTAAAACAAAAGTAATTGGAACTGGATAGGACCATGGCAATCTTCTTCCCAAAGTGTAAGAATAATCATCTGGAAAGGGAATGCCCATTAAATTTCGTAGAAAAATGTGACATCTATGAGCTAAATCATGTGACAAGCTCATGCCCTTCCTTGCCAAGCCTGAAAGCGGTGTTTCAAGGAGCAAGGGAGGACACGGAGCAACTGTACCTCATGGGCACTAGGAAACCATGGAAACTTTGACATCGACGGGGAATCAAGGTATGTACCCAAATCCATCTCAGTATTTCAATAGTTATAACATGAATCCTCAAACTATGCCTTGTCCCCCTATGTGGCCACAATACCAGTACCCACTATGGCAGCAATGGAATCCTCAGGCCTGTATGAGCTCACCATGGGATCCAAATTGGTGAGGACCCTCTTTAGGGTAGTTTCATCAACAGATGCCACAACAGCAACTCCAATTACCTTCCAATGTGCCTCCTCGTAATCAGCCTGTTCATCCTCAACTTCCAATGCAGCCTAACCCTAACCCCAATAATAAAGGAGCTCATCAAGCTGATGTTCTTAACCTGCCTTTGTATAGTATCTCTACTGCAGAATGATATGAAATGAATTTGAAATCAGGTCGAACAGTTGATACCCAACCCCCTTCGGTTATCATTGAACAAATTGATAATGAAGACAGAGAGGCACATCCAGCCAATAGAGAACCGAAACAAACTGTTAAAATCCATATGCCCCCTGTAAAACAACCTGAATCTGAACCACCTTACCCAGAGAGAAGCTGAATTTGACTTATTAGGAGAATTGCAGAATTTATTTGTTAAAATTCCCTTGTTACAAGCTATGAAGGATGTGCCAATTTATGCAAAGACTCTTAGGGAATATTTTTCAAAGAAACCTGTGAAGAAAACTAAGGACCCCCTCACTATACATGTTATGGGAAAATTATCGGACTTCATGATGGGAAAATCAATACCATTGAAATATGGAGATCCAGGGAACCCGATTTTGACAGTACATATTAATGGGGTCGAGATTCCAAATGTGTTGGTGGACCTGGGCACTGCCATCAATGTCATCATTACTGAAACCATGCATGCATTAGGCCTTCAAAATTTGAAGCATACACCCACAGTGTTGGAATTGGCAGATAGATCTACAGTCAAGCCTGTGGGGAAGTTGGACGACGTGACAATTTTAGTAGATGCATGGCATTACCCTGTCGATTTCCTGGTATTGCATACACAATATTCAGTAGGTGGTCACCCTTTGATTCTGAGTAGGCCATGGCTGGCTACTACAGATGCTTATATTGGATGCCGATCAGGAAATATGGTCATTTCTAATGGTCATAACAACAAGAACTTGGTGCTATACCCACCAGCAAAACCTGATGCACCTAAAAATTCAGTAGGTGGCAAGAAGGTTGTATCTATGGTGGAATTCAAAGAAGAAGAAGAAGTGAGACCGGTCCTTACTATCAAGAAGGCCCTTCAGTTGAAGATGGAATCAGAAGATGATGTGATCACCTCCTTCATGAATGATCCTTGTTCCATTTCAGAGTCAAACCAACAGGTCTTAGAATCCATCCTAAGCTGCGAAACTCAAGAGGATATTGCAACAACAGAAGAATTGGAAGAAGATGTTGAAGCACCTCATGAAAGTGTCCAAGTGGAGATAGAACTAGGGAAAACTCTAAATATCAATCCAGGTCTGTCAGAATCCCAGAGGAAGCAATTGATAGATGGTCTTCAGAAGTATAAGGAAGCTTTCGCCTAGGATTATTCTGACATTAAGGGGATCCTTGATAACCTATGCACCCATCACATATACATCAAAGAAGATTTTCGTCCTATAAGACAGCCTCAGAGAAGGATGAATCCAGCATTGAAGAACATTGTGAAAGAAGAGCTTCAGAAACTATTGGATGCGGGTTTTATTTACCCTATCTCAGACAGCCAATGGGTCTCAACATTGGTAATGGTCCCTAAGAAGAACGGTAAATGGAAAATCTGCGTGGATTACTGGGAGTTAAATAAGGCAACACAGAAGGATCATTTTCCTCTGTCATTTATCGATCAAGTCTTAGACACATTGGCTGGTGAGAAATTTTTCTCATTTCTGGATGGGTTTAGTGGATATAATCAAATCTAGATTGCTCCTGAGGATTAGGACAAGACCACTTTCACATGTCCCTGGGGAACATTTGCATACTGGGTCCTTCCTTTCAGCCTATGTAATGCCCATGTGACATTCCAGAGGGAAATTTTGGGAATCTTCTCTTATTTGATAGATGAGGGTGTTGAAATTTATATGGATGACTTCACTCCATATGGGGATTCATTCTTAGAGGGGCTGAAAATTTAGAAAAAGTTCTTGAAAGATGTATACAAGCGCGTGTTTCCCTGAGTACAGTAAAATGTCAAATGATGATGGAAAAAGGAATTTTTCTGGGACATTTTCTCTCGGCTGAAGGAATCAGAATGGACCCAGCAAAGATAAAGGTAATTCTGCACTTTACAACACCTAAAACACCCACACAGGTACGTAGTTTTATTGGATGTGCTGGTTATTATAGGTGTTTCATAGAAAATTTTGCAAAATTTGCACACCCATTATTTCAATTATTGATAGAAGATTCAGAATTTGTGTTGTCAGATGACTGTGATGCAACCTTCACGAGAATTAAAGAATTAATATGTAGTGCTCTGATTATTATAGGACCAGACTAGGCGTTACCTTTCCACATTCACACAGATGCTTCTCAAATAGAAATTGGTGCAGTACTGGGACAACAGGAAGATAAAATACCTTATGCAGTCTACTATGTTAGTAAAAATTTGGCTCCTGCTAAATTGAACTACACAGTGACTAAAAAGAGTTCCTTGTTGTTGTTTATGCCATCAATAAGTTCTGGCATTATATTACCAGGTATTCTACTTTTTTGCATACTGATCATGCAGCCATTCAGTATTTGATGAACAAACCTGTTACCCCTAGTCATGTTACAAGGTGGTTGTTACTACTACAGGATTTTTATATTACTATAGTAGATAAACTAGGGAAGGATAATGTGGTTGCAGATTTCTTATCTAGATTAGAACATGATGGTAAGAATACACCAGTTGAAGATAATTTTCCAGATGAGCATCTTTTTGCAGTGTTTGCTAACACTCTGTAGTATGTAGATATTGCTAATTATCTTGCTACAGGTGAGGTGCCTTGCCACTTGTCCTATAAGGAGAAAAGGAAGATCATTCACAGGAGTGCCCAATATTCATGGATGGAAAGATATCTCTTCCATACAGGGATTGACCAGCAGATTCGGCGTTGTGTGGAAGGAAATGATATTTATGATATTTTAAAGGCTGCACATGATGGACCCTGTGGAGGAAATTTTGCAGACAAACGGACAGGTCATAAGGTGCTGCAGATGGGATACTATTGGCCCTCCATATTTCATGATGCTCGGGATTATATTCGAAGGTTTGATAGCTGTCAGAGGATGGGACAACCTGGGAAAGTAGATGAAATGCCTCTTCAACGCCAGATAGTCCTTGAACCTTTTGAGAAATGGGTCATTGATTTTATTGGGCCATTGATTTTGTTGGGCCCTTTAACCCACCTTCTCATCAGAAAGCCTACACCCTAGTTTGTACTGATTACGTAACCAAATGGGTGGAGGCTAGGGCAGTCACAAGAGCAATAGAGAAAGTAGTGTCAGACTTCCTTTTTGAAGAAATATTTGCTCGGTACGGGACTCCAAGAGAAATTGTATCAGATGGAGGATCATAGTTCACATCCCATATGATAGATAAATTGATGCAGAAATATGGGGTCAAACATAGAGTAACAACCCCCTATCATCCATAGGAGAATGGGCAAGTAGAGAGTACAAACAAGGTATTAGAAAATATCTTGACAAAGACAGTAGCAAGTAATCGTCGGGATGGGGCATAGAAACTTCCAGAAGCTCTATGGGCTTATAGAACAACATGGCGGAATGCAACGGGGTTTTCTCCATTTGAACTAGTTTATGGGAAATCCGCCCTGTTTCCAGTAGAATTTGAAATAAGCACACTCAGGATAGCTCTGGAAGTAGGCCTAGATCTATCAGAAGCACAGAAACACCGACTGGAATAGTTGAATGAGTTATATGAGATTCAATCAATAGTTGTACAGAGAACTACTGCTGTTCAACAACAGAGAATGAAATGGCATAACAAATTTATAAAAAATAAGGTGTTTCATGAAGGGGATTGGGCGTTACTGTATGACTCCTGATTTAAGGATTTCAAAGGCAAACTCCACACTTGCTGGATGGGACCATATCAAGTGGATGCAGTGTTCAACAATGGAACAGTTAGATTAATTACAATTGATGAGAATCAGACCACATTTGTGGTGAATGGACACCGTCTAAAATTATATCATCGTCCAGCCTCTAAAGATGCCTTTGTTAAAACTCTTTTAGATTCAACTAATCTAATGGTTATTGTAGTAGAAGACACTCTCACTCTCCATTAAATCTTAATATATATATATATATATATATATATAAAATGTGGCTATTACTCACTTGTTTGTGTTTTGCAGGAATAATAAAAGAACTATAGCCAGGAGGAAAGTAGCATTCGGTGTGTTACTCCATCAGTGTTGTTACAAAAGTAATTTGTTCCACTGATGCTGTTACTCTGCAACTGCTATTACTCCGTAGCTGCTGATACTCTGAAGTTGCTATTACACAGTCACTGCTGTTACTCCGAAGTTGCTGCTACACTGCTGCTACTATTACTCTGAAGTTGCTGCTACACTTTCGTTGCTATTACTCTGAAGTTTTTGCTACACTACTGATGTTGTTACTCCGAAGTTGCTATTACACCGTCGATGTTGTTACTCCGAAGTTGTTGTTACACTACCACTACTGTTACTCCGTAGCTGCTATTACTCTGAAACTGTTGTTACTCTGTAGCTGCTGTTACTCCGTAGCTGCCATTACTCCACAACTATTGTTACTCCTCAACTGTTGTTACTCTATAGCTGCTGTCACTCACTGTTGTCGTTACTCACTATTCACGACAGACATTTTTGTTGTTACTTCACTTTACGGTAAGTCCACAGGTACGTCTCTGTTGACTTTATTTATTTTATTAAATATTCCAAAAGGATGATTAAAACGTGTTGAGGATGGTCGTCATTTAAGTTGGGGGGAGGGTACCGGCATAATGGCTGACATCATACTTAATAAAGGTACTTATGACATACAACTTGTACCAAATCAAATTTAATGATCTTAAGTACTCTGTAATTATACTGTTGAGTTGGGATGCGTATTTGTATGCATAAGATTCATATCAGTCACCTCTCAAACATTCTACATTAAATCTAACAGTACTACTGCAATCTGTCAATTAATTTCAAACGTACCAATACTGTCTTATCCATTATATTCGAAAGTGGCCATGATGTTATTACAGTTACCAACAGTTAGGAGCCCTGTCACTCTCCCCTGCCAGCTAACTGTAGTCATCGTACCACTTCCCCCTCCACAGCAATGGGTGGTCGATCTGTGTGCCATGAGCCTGATGATTCAACAAGAATCTGATGCAATCAGGAAGTATGGTAGGTATTCGAAAATGCAGGTTGGGATGTCTACTTTGACAGATTGAATGGCTGGGATGAAGAAATTACAATGGAATTTTCATTGAATCTGGAGGAAGGAGTTTCTCGGGTTCACAGAATTGAAATTCCAGTCATAGAGGAAACTATTGCAGAGGTCAGTGGACTGCCACAGGGAGGTGAACACTAGTTTTCCAAAAGAACCCCTCTTCTGGAATTCCCCGAAGTTTTTCTCCAAGCCGGAGAGAGCATCACGTAGAAGGGTCGAGGATACGATAGAAATTCATTGTTGTGGCCATGGGGAAAAGTTGCAGAGGTTGTGATTAAATATATAACATGAGAGGGAATATATTCCACTATTTTAAATACCACCTGCGCATATTGGCACACTTGCGGTTTCCCCAAGCGGAAGCCTTTTCAATGAACGCGCCCTATTTTCTTCTAAGAAGCCTGAATTTGATGGCGAACTCGGCTCGAGAGGTGCGACAGGTGTTGGCGGTCCTTTCTCACCATGGGCTGGTGCGGTTGCTAGTGTTGAATGCCATTAACAAGATTTTGATTCCATGGAAATGGTTTTGAAACTCCATAGAGGAAGAAATAGAAGCTGCCATGGCTGCTAGGGCAGAGGAACCAGAAGCTATGCAAGAGGACGAGGCTGTGCAGGGAGATGAACAGGATGATTATGTTGATCAGGAGGATCCTGAGGAAATGGAGATGGAGACCAAGGAGTGTGAAGAAGAGTCGGCTTTCCAAATGCAAGCCAAATCGATTGAAGCCATAGAAATTCCTACTATCACTTTGGCCGAGGCTGATCCACAAGAACCAGCCCAGTCCGCGGAGCCAGTTGAGCAGACAAACAGAGTAATTTGCACAAAGGCCACTCCACAGGGATCCCCTGTTAATATGGAACCTGTGAAGGAAGCAGTCATGACTACTATGACTACAGAGGCTACAAGGGAAATGGCGGGAGAATCAAGGAGTGAGGCCGACGCTGCTCCAAAAAAACCAGTGTCGACCTCAAAACTGAATGGAGAGAATTTGTTCCAGTTTCCTGTCTTTTTGCATAAGGGGGTGCGGGTAACCCATTCCCCATAGCAAAGAGAATAAGAAAGTGTTTCCATTCATATGGCTTCAAATCTAAAATGAAGGCTACAATTGGAAGAGACCCCAGCAGGCACATCAGCAGAAGGGCATCTTACCGGGACACCATTGTTTGAGGAGAATGTACCTAACCAAAGAACAGCCATTGGTGGAGAGGAGGGACCAAGAGGAGTGGTCCCAACGAATGCACCAATGGCACATGAAGGCATAAAAAGAGTAAAACAAGAAAGAATGGAAGAAGAGAAGGCAGCAGAAATTGGACCGACTGTTGGCCTGACAGAGGTAGTTCTGAGGGATTCACCTCCAGCTGTCGGAGCTGAGGGAATATAGGTTAAGCAAGAGGAAGTAGAGTTGTGCAGGCCGCAAAGACCCCCTATCAAACAAATATACCAACATCAGTTCAAGGAAACCATGCGGTTAAAAATGGAAGTAAGAAGTTTGAGAAGAAGAGTGCATAGAATGCAGAAGCAAATAAATAAGTATAAACAACAAGCCAAGAGACCCAAGGTTGACAGGGTCGAAGTAGAAATGGAGACAGATCCAATTGAACAACTCTTTGAAGCTAGAGATTATGCCTTGATGGCCGAACTACAGATGCGAAAGTCTACTGCAGCCCAGTACAAGAACGAAATCAAAAGAACTAAAGAAAAAGCCTCCACAACCATCTTCGGATATGTGGAGCGTATAGATATTATGAAGTTAATGCATGCAAAGCAGCATCTCAAGATGGAGCATCTGGAAAAGTAGGTGGTCGAGCTGAAGAATGATAAGGAACAAATGTTCAAATTGGTGCAAGAGGTGATGGCATGTTGTCCCCCTACTTCTTGCTATTCTTTATTTTTACATGAACGTTTTCTTTTATTTTGCATGGAGAGAATTAAGAATGAGGTCAGTTATGAGATTGAAGATGGCGTAAAATTCCTCAGGATCATGAGAAATCATGATGTGCCAACTCAGCATTTGATGTGTGAGTTTTATTTGCATGGGTATTTGCTACGGTTGGATAGAGAATTTAATCCAGTCCCATATGTGGGAGACATCCATCTGAGGGCCCTCACCTCTTATGCTTTAAATCAAATTCATTTGTAGAAGGAAAGTGATACTTTTGAGTCCAATCAAGTCACAAAGCCGTTTATAGTAAGGGGGGAACATGGGAGGTCAGACACAGTGTACAATAACCACCATGCCTTTTTGAAATTTGAAGAGAATAAAGAAAGAATGCTAAGGACACAAAGGTGGTGCCTTGATATTTGTATTAATCAATTAACTGTTTCTCAGAAAGAGGTCCTCGATTGTTTTCAAAGAATATGGATGATGTCACCAACAGCTGTCTGGAATAGGGAACCTTTTGGGGCACCTGATTTTGTGCGAGCACTTGCCAGGGTACCCAGATATGTGGCATGTGTCCAAACATGTGGGATTTAGTGGATGGGGCTTCGGTTCCAGTACCCTATTATTTGGTTTCCTACAGAATTCTATACCCCTACATACAACATTCTAGCAGACTGGTGGAAGGAAGTCCTCCTCTCAAATGGATTTAGAGTTCCGGAGACAGAGATGGCTCTAGAGTATAATATTTTCGGGCTTCATGAAGCTCACATTTTGTAGAACCCAGACCTATGAAGGCGATGGACTGCATAAGGACATGCAGAAGGCTAGTTGGGGGGAGAAGTTGGGCACCGAATCTGGCTATCTCTCTACCCATTTTTGCCATCCTTTCTGACCCTTTTTTTTTAATTACCTACATTTTCCATATTAAATTCATGAGGTAAATACCCCTGACTTGTCCAACTAGAATATTTTAATTAATGAAGTAAATTCACGGATTTTTACCTAATTGCGGCACTAAGATCTGTGTTTGAATGCAGATCGGAAAAACATGAACCCTTGTTCCAACAGTTTGCAATAGAATCGGTAACGTCCAGCTAAAGGGGGATCACACAGCTGGAATCATGATTCCCTAGGCCTATTCTCAGCCCTTGCTTTATCCAGGATATCTATTGTTTGTGTTGTTTCAACCAAATTCCATTTCTGAATGTGCGGTTATCATATTTCAAGGAAATCTGTTATTCCCTTGTATTGTGTATAAAATGGACATTTTTCCTATAATTGGGGGTTCCCGAAAGGAGATTGTAATCACATTTTACAGATCAATAAAATACAGTTAGTTTTTCTATTCTAAAGCATTTTGTGAGCAACGCAACCCTGATCAGAGAGCTGGGCTTGCTCTTCTGATCAGGTGCTGCGTCTGTGTATATGTGTGGATTATTTCTTGTTATAGTTGCTGCGATTATTTCTTACTGTTAAAGATTTTTTTGAATGTCTAGCGTTTGATTTTACTTCACGGAAATGTTTTGAATTTTAACCATAAACCCTTGGTTGAATGGACTGTGTGTTTGTTTCTGCATATACCTTGCACGTTGCCTTGAAAGGATATGCTCCCAGATTGATAAAATTAATATCAAATCAGGGTGGATAAATCATCCCTACCTGAACACCAACACCAGTATAAGCTGGTGTTCTGATCAGGGGGTAGGATCTCCCTTCGAGTAGTGGCTGGTAAACGAGATCAGGGGTTTGTAGCTCCCTTCTAGTAGCATTTGGGGAATGAGAGAAGGTTGCAGCCTTCTGTAGGTAGATGCCTGCGTACTGATATGAGTCTGCATCTGTACAATATTGTAAGCAGTTTTCCATATAATAAATATTGAAGACAGAGATGAAAACAACGGTGGTTTTCTCTTGAATTGGGTTTCCACCTTAAATCTTGGTGTTCATGTGTGATTTTCTTATGTGATGATTTATTCTACTGTTACTGCACATATTTACTGCTTAACTATCCTATGCATAACTGATAATCTGAGTTAAATATTTTTTCTGAAAGTTTATATAACAATAAAGTTATCTCATTATACGCAAGTTTCTGTTGGTATATCCGCGTGTATGCGCTATTTGGGTTCATCAAAGTCGTGTATAGAATTTATTAAATAAAAATTAAAATTTTTCAGTGAGCTATAAATATTGATTCACCCCCCCCCCTCTCAGTATTTTTCCCAACAATTTATATCAGATCAGGTCCTTCTGAAGAAGCTTAATTTCTAGAAGGAAGATCAGCTAAGATGAGCAACCAAGATGGGACAACATCTATTACGCCTACTCTCTTCAATGGAAACAATTTAATCTTCTAGAAAACAAGGACAAGATCCTATCTTCTATCTCTTGGAGCAGATGTATGGGCTATAGTTGAAGGAGGTTAACAATATCCAGCTTCAGTTCCAACAGATCCAGTGGCAAGAAAGAACTATGAAACCAATGCAAAGGTGGTCAATGCATTATTGGGAATTTTGACTAAATCTGAATTTTTCAAAGTCATGCAATTGAATACAGCAAAGGGGATATGGGACAAAATCATTTTGAGCTATGAAGGCGATTCCAAGGTAAAATGTGCTAAACTCCAAACTCTCAGAATTCAATATGAAAAACTCAGAATGCATAATGAGGAAAGCATTGCTAGTTTATTTTTACATTTAGATGATATTGTAAATAGTATGAGAAATCTAGGTGAAACCATAACTGACACTACTCTAGTAGAAAAGGTTTTGAGATCTCTAACTCCCAAATTTGAGTCAAAAGTGTCTGCTATTAAAGAAAAGCAGGATCTACAAACTCTCACTATTGTTCAACTTCATGGGATTCTAACTGCATGTGAAATGAGGAAAGGAGGTCCATCTGAAGTCAAAGAAGTTGTCTTTAGAGCTATTACAAAAGGAAAGGAAGTAGAAGAACAAGAAGGATCAAGGTATATTTCAGGAGAGGATGAGATAGATCTTGTAAAGAAGCTACAACTTGGCACTGGAAGGTTCGAAGGTAAGCTTCCTTTTAAATGTTTTTCTTGTGGAAGGGTTGGTCGTTATGTTGCTAAATGTCCCCATGAAGATAATCATGAAAATGGAAAGTAAGTGGCAAAATGAAATAAGAAACAGTTTATCAATAGAAAAAAGCTATTATACTCATGAAGATAGTGATGGTCTATCAAATAGTGAAGAAGGAGAATCTGATCAAGATATTAGACTACTCATGGCTTTTGAAAAAGATTCTAGTGAGGCTAAAGATACTTTTATGGATGCGTTAGAAGAAAATGATTTTCTTGAAGAAATAAATAATCTCAAAATATGTTTGGAAGAAAACAAAATTTCCATAGATACTCTAAAGAATCAGCTTATAGAAAAGGAGAAGCACAATGAGAAATTAGAATGTGAAATAGTAAGTCTAAGAAAGGAAAATGAGAAAGTGAAAATTTTAAATCTTAGATTTTCTAAAGGATCTGAAACCTTAGATGCAATTATCAAGGTACAACTCTTTCCTCTTGTAAAGATAGGTCTTAGATATATTGGAGAATCCTCTCAGTCTTTAGCACCAAGTTATCTAAATGCAGCTAAAGCCGACCAACAACATTTTGTCACTCAACAAAAGAACAAATAGACTACACAGGTAAAGCATGACCACTTCAATACAAGGAAGAACAATAACATAAATATCAATCACCAGGTAAACATAAATATAAGGTTTCATGATCGCAGAAATTTCTTCTTTACTGGACAATGTTTCTCATGTCATAATTTTGGTCATAAAGCTGCTCAATGTGTTTCATAAAAAACCATCATGACCAGAGAAGCAAGAAAGCAAATAAATGAGACTGGAATATAGAATAATACTTATAACAAATTTTATCCTCTTCAAAATGAAATTGAATGTTCTTATTGTAATAACTTTGGACATGAATAATCTGAATGTAGGAGAAAACTTCATCCAAAAGAGCATATACCTTCAAATTTCAAGGTATGGAGAAAGAAGGACTTACAGGTTTAAAGTTATGGCATATCTTTATTTGCAAAAGGGGAAGAAAATCAATGTTACATTGATATTGGATGCTCAAAACAAATGACAGGTGATAAAAATAAACTCCTTTCATACAATGCTCTAGAGAAGGAAAAGAATGTTACCTTTGGAAATGATTCTCCTAATGTCATTAAAGGAAAAGTTTCTATTTTTCTAAAATAAAGGTGAAAGCTAACAATGTTATGTATGTGGATGGATTAAAGCATAACCTGTTGAGTGTGAGTCAAATGTGTGATCAAGGAAATGAAGTTGTCTTTAGTTCAAAATAATGTGTAGTACGTGAACTTGACACAGTAAAAACAGTAATAAAAGGAACTAGAACACCAAGCAATCTATATGTATTGAAAGGTGGACATTGACACAGAAGATTGGGACATTTGAGATTCTCTCAAATAAGCAAATCTAGCAGACTCAAATTTGTTCATGATCTTCCCAGCATCACTCTACCTCAAAGTACCATATGCAAATCATGCCAATTTGGTGAGCAAACCAAGGTGCAATTCAATGCCAAAGAAGGATCAGCAAGTAAGCCTCTTGAACTTATACATATTGATCTATGTGGTACTGTAAGGAAAAAGTCACCTCGTGAAGAACAATACTATATTTTATGTATCAATGACTTCTCTAGAATGTGTTGGATTGGTTTACTGAAACATAAAGATGAAGCATTTGAAAATTGTAAGATCTTCAAAGCTTTGGTTGAAAATTAATTAGATATAAAAATCAAATATCTTAGATCTGAATGAGGAGGAGAATATATATTAGATGAATTATTTGATTTCTATGAACATCATGGCATGAAAAGACATTTTTCTGTATTTTGAACCCCACAACAAAATGGCGTGGCAAAAAGGATGAATAGAACAGTTCAACAAATGGCTCATGCTATGCTTGATGAATTTGGAACTCCCGATACTTTTTGGGGAGAAGAAGCACATATTGCAGTAAATATTCTTAAAAAGTCTCATGTTTGTGTGAATAGTGATAAAAATCCTTATGAGCTCTAGTATGGTAATCTTCCCACTGTAAAGAATTTTAGAGTTTTTGGAAGAAAATGTTTTATCAAGAACAATGATGAAAAACTTGGTAAGTTTGAACCTAGAGTAGATGAAGTAATATTTCTTGGTTACTCTTCTAGAAGTAAAGCATATAAATGTTACAATAAAAGACTTCAAAATATTGTTGAGTGTATTGATGTTGTAATTGATGAGTCCCTCACAGCTCCTAAAAGGGAAATAACAACAAAAAATGAAGATGATGATGATGTATATTTTCCCTCATCAAATAGAAACAATATAGAAGGAGAACCCAATGAAGTGCCAGAAAAATATATATCTGAAAAAGATCCATCCAAGTATGTTCAAAAGGATCATCTAGAATCTCAAATTCTGGGAGAAAAGGGATCAGGTGTCCAAACAAGAAGAACTCTTGAAGGATCCCCTAGCTATCTGACATTATTATCCACTATTGAATCGCAAAATGTAAATCAAGCTAGTAAATATGAATGTTGGATTCAAGCCATGAATGAATAACTTGATCAAATTGAAAATAATCATACTTGGGAATTGGTTCCAAGACCTCATGATAAAAATGTTATTAGAATAAAATGGATATTCAAAAATAAGTTAAATGAAAATGGAGATGTTATTAGAAACAAAGATAGAATTTTTTGTAAAGGGTATCCTCAGCAAGAAGGTATAGAATTTGAAGAAACATTTTCTCCTATAGCCAGACTTGAAGTCATAAGAATGTTTCTTTCTTTTTCAATTTTTCAAAAATTCAAAGTTTATCAAATGGATGTAAAATCTTCTTTCCTCAATGGTGATCTAGAAGAAGAGGTTTATATAGAAAAACTAGAAGGATTCATTCTGGGAAATGATGAAAAACTTATTTTCAAACTAAAAAAGGCTTTATATGGTCTCAAAAAAGCTCCTCAGGCATGGTACTATCGTCTTCAAAAATATCTTCCACAACAAGGTTTCACAAAGGGATTTGCTGACAGTAACTTATACATAAAAATTGAGAATGATAAATTATTGATTATTGTTGTGTATGTTGAGGACATCATTTTTGGAAGTAATGAAGAGTCCATGAGTTAGAAATGTTCTTTTGTTATGCAGCAAGAATTTTAAATGTCATTACTTGGGGAACTAACATATTTTCTTGCCTTACACGTGCAACAAGAAAAAGATGGCATATTTCTATCACACGCAAAATATCTCAAGAAAATTCTGAAGAAGTATGGGATGAAATATTGCAAACCTGTGAGTACTCGAATGGTAACTGGATGTAACCTCAGTTCTCATGATAATTCTCCCATGGTGAATCAACCATGTTATAGATCCATGAGTGGAATTCTGCTTTATCTAACTGGGACAAGACCAGATATTATGTATGTAGTTGGGATTTTTGGACAATTCCAAGCTAACCCAAAAGAGTCTCACCTTCAGGCTGTAAAAGAATATTCAAATATCTACAAGGGACTCAAGACTTTCCTCTATGGTATCCAAAGAATGATGATCTCACTCTTCATGCTTACACAGATGTGGATTGGGCTGGAAATGTTGATGATCGAAAAGCACTAGTGGTGGTGCATTCGATATGGGGCCTCGATTAGTATCTTGGTTCAGCAAGAAAAAAATTTCTATTGTCTTACAGCGGAAGAAGAATATGTGGTTGCTGCATCATGTTGCACACAAATTATTTGGATGATGAAGATACTACAAGACAATCAAATCAAATTTTCACCTCCCATCTCTATTATATGTGATAATACAAGTGCCATTAGTATCTCAAAGAATCCTATTATGCATTCCAAGACCAAGCACATTCCTATCAAGTATCACTTCCTACGTGAACAAGTGCTTGAAAAAAAGGTTAAATTGGATTACGTTCCCTCCAAAGAACAAGTTTCTTATATATTTACTAAACCTCTTCCCAGGAAAGCATTGGAATATCTCAAATAGAAGCTGGGAGTTGTCTCTGCCTCTCTTATCAAATCTGCTTAATTTCAGAAGATTAAATTTGGTATGCTAGTTTCATAAAGGTGAATCGCGTATATACATGAGTTTCCGTGCACAAAACCACATATTTTTTTTGCTAACACAAATTATCTGGGTAATCTTTCAAAACAATTTGTGGTGCTATTGGGTAATCTCTATTGTTGTTCCAGTATTCATCTTACTGTACCTTTCTATGATATTTATCTCCTTGATGAAGATGCTTTGACGAATTGGTTGTTGAAGGTGTCTAGGATGCACAAGTTTAGGGGGAGCACCTACCTTGTGGAAAAGGATGCATTGTTGGAATTTTGATTCGTTGTTTTGTTATGATCTCATATTTGAGATTCTTTGGTTTTGGTTATAAAAAGTTATATCTGTAATTTGATGAAAAGGTCAAGTTGAGACCCATGATGTAAAATTGTTATATTCAATCATGTAAGGACTTTTTCAAATTTGTAAACCCACTTAGTTGGGTAGTTGAGTCAAAATTTGTAATTCCACTTGGTTGGATCTTTGATGTAAGTATGAGTCATTGTTGATCCGCAAGGTCATACTCGGTTGATTTTTAGAGTCATGTACTTCATTGAAAAATATGTCTGACGATTCCTACAAGGAAAGAGAAACCTTTTTTTGGTATTGATCTTCCCTTTTCCATTGATGTCAAAGGGGGAGAGTATCTTGGTGTTTGAATAATGGTTATGACTAATGAATCTATTTTTTGTGGTGATTCAACAACATCATGGATGCCATCAAGTCCAAAGGCGGATATTGTTGACAATATGATGCAATATGTTGTTCTTGATGGAAACCTACCTAATGAAGTTGTTCTTGATGGAAACCTACTTGACGAGTTGCCTTTTGATAAGAAACCTATGTGTTAAAGATGGAAAAATGATGTTTCTTCACGTCAGTTCAGATGTGACAGAGAAAGGAATTCTAGTAAGTGCCAGAAAAATGAAATAGGAAATATTTCTCAATGTATACGCAGGTTTGATGAAGGCAACCAGCGTATGAAGGCAATGTGTACTCTACTTGGTATGTAGGAAATGCGCGTATACATTTAGAATTATTATATATGCCATTTTTATGAAGAAAAGTCGCATATACATGCAGGCACGAAGAAGAAAAGTCACGTATGCATTTTGCACTCTAAAATTATGATACCAGGGGGCATTCCCATGGTATTAGCCTACAGTATTGAGCACTGTGTCGTCTATTTGATTCTGTCCAAGAATACCATCGGCATTTATGTGGTTTTGGCTCATGGTATTGGTAAAGGAAAAATCTATATAAGGAGAATAATATCATAGTACAAGGTGTGCATGTGTAAGGGATATTACTGAATAATTCTGTCTGAAGTATATCTGCTTGGGATGAACTCTATTTTATTGGTAGATCTGAATCTATGATGCACCCTTGGACACAATGATGGATCAGGGTCTCTAGACCTGAAATGATTATGCACCTGATCTATTGAAGATATGGTTAGATCTGTGACCTAGCGCATGTTTGTTGAAGTGAAGTGAAGAAATTAGGGTAAGTCTATAGATCTGAAACATTCTGAAAATTTAATATTTACAAATCTATATGCTAGTTTATCTCGGTGAAAGCGCGTATATACGCAGTTTTGTCTCTAGAAAAGTGCATATGAAAGTTAGGGTCTTTTTGAAGCTTATTGTAGAGGTTATCTATTTATTGCTACTATATTTATGTTGTCTATCAATGAAGTCTTCATGTAGATATAGGTTGATTGAATATTTTATATGCTACTAAGTTGAATAAGTAAAAATCTGATCAATGAGTGAGTAAATATGTTTAATGATGACTGACTGATTAAGGGTTCTACAATACTGGAAAGATATATGATTGAAAAACCTCAGACCTAGATCTCAGACTGATCACATTCTGTAAAACAACTTTCTCAAATCTATACGAATTTTGGTGTGAAGGAAAGTGTGTATAGACGCGAGATCAGTGAAGTGAACTAGCGTATTTATTTAATATAATGAATGATTAGGGTTGAGATTGTTTCTGCATACTAATTTTGAAATATGGGTTATTATTGTGTTCTGGTTACAACGATCTCATTGTTTTGATTGAAGTTTGGGTTAAGTTTATTATTGATGATCTTTATGATGAGTTGAGTTGAAGTTGTGGGATCCAGTGTGAAAATTGATGAAACGTGGTCTGCAGTGGTTCTGATGGTTGAAGCTTTAAGTGTGGAAGTAGAAGCTTCCTGCTAGTAGAAGTTGGGGTTCTGATCACGGGGTTGAAGCTCCCTTCCAGTAGTGGCTAGTAAATGAGATCAGGGGGTTGTAGCTCCCTTCTAGTAGCAACTGGAGAACGAGAGAAGGTTGAAGCCTTCTACAGGTATATTCCTATGTACTGATATGAGTCTGCATCAATACAATATTGTAATATGTTTTCCATACAATAAATATTGAAGAAAGAGACGACAATAGCGGTGGTTTTCTCCCGAATTGAGTTTCCACCTTAAATCTTAGTGTTCATGTGTGATTCTCTTGTGTAATGATTTATTATGTTGTTACAACACATATTTACTGCTTAACTATTTGATGCATAACTGATAAGTCGAGTTAAAGATTGTTTCTGAAAGTTTTTCTAACAATAAAGTTATCTCAGTATACACAAATTTCTGTTGGTATATCCACATGTATACGCTATTTGGGTTAATTAAAGTCATTTATAGAATTCAGTAAATAAAAATAAAAAAATTTCAATGAGCTATAAATAATGATTCACCCCCCCCTCCCCCCCCCACCCTAAGTATTTTTCCCAACACTTTGCTTTCCCAATTTTCCCCACCATATCTGGAAAGTACCTATTTATTTTTACATAATATTGAGAAGGATAAAATATTCTTGTATTATAATCACATCCTTCAAATGAGTCCTTTGAAGTATTTTTAACAAACCCTGAGAAGGAATGGTTCAGTCTCATCATGATTGACGAGTCCTATATTGTTTATATTTTACAAGTCTAGTAAAGGGGTAACTCAACATATTTTTCATATTTAGAGAGTTTTAAAAAAGAGATAAAAAGAAAACTCCAAAATGTTATTTTTCATAAATTTAGACTCTCGAGGCTCAAAAAAGTGTAATATAATACAAGGGATGACTATTTTAGTCATGATTAACCAAACTATACCTTTTTCATAAATAGTCTGCATAATCCATAAAAGGGGTAAACTTATACTAAGTACATGTTTCTTCATATGCTTTTATGAGCATGAAATAAATAGTCTTACTTGAAAATATTTTTATATTTTGAGAGTCTAAAAAGATCTTAAAGAGAACTCCAGGGTGTTCCTTTTTCATTATCAGTTTAACGAGCCCGAAAAAGTGATAAAAGTATACTCAATGTCAAAATGATTTGTTTCAAAATTTATCATATAATATGCTCATTCAGATTAAAATTCATGATAACCACTCAAAAGAATTACAAAATGAATGAAATATTCAAAATTTTGAATAAATAAGAAAAAATATTATTTTAATAAACCTCTTTTTGGTCATAAAAGGTAAAAAAATAATTTATTTTTACCATTGTGTTTTCTACCATTTGAGAGCTCTCAAAGTGCTCTTTACATCAAATCTTCAGGAGCTTATTGTTATCAAAAAAGTGGATGAATTTTAGTGGTGTTTGTTCTAGGTAATAGTTCTTTCCCTATTCTTTGCATTTAAGGTTTCATTTTTTTAATTTTAATTATTATTTTTTATTTCTCAAGATTTTTAATAGGGAGAATTTCACCCTGATATCATCGCACTTTTCCTATATTGGGAGCTGTGATTAATCTCAGTTTCATTCAACAGAAAGTGTGAGTAATCACTCTTTTTTTAAATGGGAAGTGTGATTAATCGCACTATTTCTAGACATAAAGAGTGATTAATCTCTTTTTCTCTATAGACTCAGAGCTCGATGAGTGCGAGGGTTATGGAAAAAAATAAAATTTAGTAAACAATTTGCAAAAAAATCCACGCTTCTAATCTAATGTGTTCCTTCCCTGTTATTCGCAGTGCTTTAATCCCGAAAATTTATTGAACTGAGAGAGTGAGAGCATGAAGCTTAATATCTTATTGTAGAAAATGACACTAACACAATGCAGGCATCATTAGGGGAATTTTGAGGTCTAAAATGGGCCTCCTAAGAAAAATGTACAACGAAAATAAACTTTATAAGAACCAATAATATTCAAGATGATGATGTCAACCATGGGGGTTGATTCACCATTTTGGGAGTAAAAAAGTAAAAATAATAAAAAATAATAAAATAATAAAACTACATTTTCAACTTGAATTTTCAACTTATCTCCCTAAGGTTTTATGCAAATTTCGAGTGGGAGTACGTGTTGGATGCAAAATTTAATTCCTCATCCAAGGAGTACCCATGTTGCATACTTTCGATGGACCCTGCTACACGAAAAAATGAGAAATACATGAAAAAATGTGATTGTAATCACATTTTTTCGTGTAGTAGGGTCCATCAAAAGTATGAAACATGTGTACTCCTTGGATGAGGAATCAAATCCTACATCAAACGAGTCTTTCCACTCAAAGTTTTAGTAAACCCATAGGTATATAAGTTGAAAATACGAGTTGAAAAAATAGTTTTTTCTTTTGTCCCTCTAAAATTTGATGATGTAATCAAATATTATTTTATTATTTCCACTATTATTTTATAATTTCCTTATGAGACCCATTTTAGACCTCAAAATTCCCCTAATGTAAGAGATTGTGGTCTTTCAAATTTCTTTCTTATTCCAGGTACGAGGACCCAAATTGATTTACTACAGTATCTGGTGAGAGCCTTGAGTGTTACATAACATTTGGTATCAGGGATCTATATCCTATGGTTTCATTGCTTCAAATGGATCATCCTGTAAGTTTAACTAAAAAACGATTTCTACGAAACTGAAAAAGCTAAAATTTCTACCATGTAGATATGGAATATTGGTAAACCTCATGTCACATTTTCAGATCTTGGTTCACTATATTTTATGAGATATGGTCTAAATAAGTTAGGATTTCTGCATGGTCTAGAATTTAGTCTCAGACATATGACCTAGGGAAAATTCTCTTTGAGAATCATATTTGAATTCTGTAAAGAATGATTGAAATTTCACAAAATTTGGTTTCTTGGGGATTTTTTTTAGGGCCGAAGGTCAAAACAGTGACACTTGGAAGCCTATACAAATTATCTATATTGAACTCGTCCATAATCAGGTCATCGTGGGAGATTTTTCATATGTTGCAATGAAATTGAGATGCAAGGAGCTATTTCTTCGTGATATTCTGCCTGAATAATATAACCATATAGAAAGATAAAAATAGCCAATAGATAGACAGACAAATCCAAACCTAATTCTCAAATATGAATCAAGAAAATGGTTCTATATGTTATAAAGGAAAGAGTGTGCACCTAGCCTCCTTGTAGGTCAGTGAAGCGTTTTGAATTTGTAGAATAATCCCTGTGCTTCAATAAAGTCATATGCTTCATCTGCACTCAATATCAACACCTACACAAAGCCACAAACACTCAAGGATGACAATTTATATTCCTCGGAAGATCGTCAGCTCAAAACATCATAGAATCAATAAATGTAACTGTTGCAAACATGTAAATACATGGAATGAACATAGATTTCTATTAATCCTAAATCAAATGTATAATTATACCTTCAAAAAATAAGATCCTCTCCTTAATCTTGTATCATGGTCTCCTGTACCAATACAACAGAGCTCTCGCGCTATAGTGTGGATACTTTAGCTTACCCCCTTTCCTCTTGGTGAGATTATATAGGCTCATTCCATCCTCTGGGAGAATGAATCTAAACACCTAGGGGCCTAATAATTTAGGAAATTTCTACAATAATGGACCCATATCCAACTCATACAGAAGTGGGTCAATTTTATCTCCTTGGGAATGGAAAACCGTAGAAACCTTTTTCAGAATTATGATCTTTTTCTCAATTATCTCAATTATGAAAAAAAAAATTATATCAAAATTATAATATTTTGGAAAAATAATTATGAGAAATAACTCAATCATGTAATTCCACCCTTTTATCATGGGATAAATCTCATATAAGTAAAATAAAAGGTGAAAAGGGATGCATTTTATCCAAACAACTGAGGTAAGGTAATATTGGTTTTCTTTCACTCTAATGGAGTGGCAAATAGGTTTATAATAGATTCCCGCTAGTGCATGAGGTCATAATAGAAACTAATGGCTGAAATGAATTACAATAATACTCAAAGCTCAAAATTGGAGGAAGGAGCCACGAATACAAAGCTTGATTGGAGGAACTCAGTTGAAGTCTCAACTTCGCTGATAACATCCCTGAGGTGGGCATACCCATGCTCGGTCATAGGAATATATTGAACATGGTCGCAATAAAATACATTGTGGATCCATGACATGAAATGATAGAACATGGCCACAAAGAAATACACGGTGGATCCATGTGACTCAAAATATATAGCATAGCCACCAACAAATATAATGTGGATCTATGTAACATTATATATTAGTAGTACTATGGACACATGATAGACATATAAGTGTCCCAAGATAGTCCTCAAAGTACATAAATGATACATAACTCCAACGTATATTGGGAAGGATTCCATATAAGAGTGATATGTTCCTAACCTAGGATCTTCAACATAACCCCGATGATACAAATATACATAATGTGAATAAATGAGTTGATGTCGAACATGGTAGAAACCTCATGATTACCAGTCAATGAGGTAAATGGGTTACATATGTGAGGGAATCCACCAATGAGGAAAATGGACCCCAAGGTACCCATTACAGTCCGCTAATTTTGAATAGATGAGTTGACATCGAATGCCACTGAACTTGACCAATTAGGAGCCAATGATATAAAAACATTGTTGATCACAAGGAAGCCTACCATTGAGGTCTGTAAGCTCCATGGTACTACTGGTTCCTATATCAAGCTCCTAGATAATGAGACGAATTCGGCAGGAGAAGATTTGTCAAAGGAGGGCCTTGATTTATCCCCCATAAATCGACACATAACATACCAAGATGATGTGATGTATGGATGAATTCATGAGATTATGAAGTACAACTGACATAGGGATGGCACACTCAAAAATGTCAACATGCTATTGCAGATGGCCAACACAGGCTAAGACTTCCCTTGAACACATAATAGAAAGACACAAGAGTGACTTGGCAACATGACTAATGAGCACCATGTGATATCATGTCATGAAACAGGAGGTATAGAGGCATTCTCTATATGACTTGAAGAGTAACTAGTCAGAGGAGTATAGAGACTCATATGGATGGTATGGATCCTAGGCAAGATAAAACCCAACTGTGAGATAATGAAACATACAGGTTTCATGTTCAATGGCAATGAAAACTATGCTTCCATTTGATGACTAATAGAAATAAGCATTCCCTCCCTTCTCTTTTTGTAAGTTCCTTTTTGTAAAGTTGTCCCCCAATCTCGAAAACAAAATTTAGAAGAAAATGTAAAATATAGTATGCTATAAATGTCTTCATCCCAAAGGGTTAAAATTATACTAGGTAGATGACCCTTCAAGTACTTTTACCAGCGTAAAGGAGGCAAGTTCACTCGAAAATATTTTCCAAATTAAGGAGTCTTAAAAGAGCTTAAAGGAAACTCCTCTTGGAGGAATGAGTGATATAGAGGATAGAAATTGGTTTTGATAATGTTGGAACTGTTCATGACATAATGAGGATAAAATTTTGGTTGATAAGACCACTCATCGCAGTGTCTCCTCCAAGAAAGGGGAAACACCAAGTGAAAGTGGGCGATAGGCCATGCAGAAGATGATGATGGGATGGAGAAACCAAGGCTCATCCTACGAAAAGAGGCTAATAAAAAGTGGAAATCACAAGGGATAATTTGTGGAATCCTCTTGGGGTATGTCCAAAAAAAGAGACGAAGAAGAGGACTTGAGGCCCATATTCTAAGTCATGTTGGGTCAGATGGAGGGATTCCAAAAATTAATAATAAAAAATAACTACATGGACAACAGGATGATAAAGAGGTGTTAGCTGGGGTGTCCATGAGCAAGTAAGCTCTATCACCAAGTGACGACGTGCATAAAAAACAAATTGGCTAGAGTCACAACTTGAGGAGGTCAGAACTAAGGCATAAATATGAACTGACAATAAATAATGCATTGGTGACAATGATATATGACCTACCCCTATATGCCAGTTTCAAGAGAAATGTACCTAAGGTCCATGGATGTCACAATCGAAATGCCACCCTGTCATGTAAAAACCATCTAGAAAAACTAGACCCATGGTTAAATCACATCATGGAAGAAATAAACATGGATGAGGTAAAAACAATACCATATATATATTGTATTTTTGAATTTTATAGTTTTTTTTAGATTTTTTTGATAAATAAGGCATGATAAATACTCGCATCACACACCAAGCCAAAAATATATAAATCATCGAACTCCTATGTACAATATGTACAAGCATGGCATAGTCCAATAGGTCACACTAATATTTTCCCATAGTTGGGCACATGCCAAGTGTTTCTACATGCGAACTCATGGAGGATGAGGGGACCATATGGCTCATCAGTGTGGAGCCATGCCAAATGAAGTCAAACTTCCCAATCTAGAAATTTTTACCATGCCAAGGACATTCTAACATAGTTTCCCTCTCGAAATTAACCTGAGGACATATAGGAGGATGAAGAGATAAAGGATGTATAATATTCTTGTCAACATCTAGTAATAAGTTGGAAAATTCATTGGAAATTTCAGTGGTAGATTCCCAAGGCTTGACTTTATTTATGGGTCAAAATTCTAAGGAGGGATGAGTAGATCCCCCCTGGGTGGATTTAATATTTTTTTTCCAAGATATGCTTGTTCTGCATCAGGGAGACTAGAGGCGGGAAGAGGCATACAATCCCTAGGATTAACAATGGGTAAATCCATGATCTCCAAGTTGACGAGTTGAGGAGGTTCTTCATCGAGGGGGTCACGAGGAATAGGCAGAGTGATGGCCCATGTGGGAAAAGGATCCTGATCATATTCCATATTATGATGGATTTTCTTACTAGCTTCAGGAGTTATTGACAATATTGTTGGAGAGGAAATCTCTTCCACAACATGTGGTGGAGGATTCTCACTGGCTTGATCAACTTAAATAAGATCAGGTGACACTACCCAAGGATCAAGTGGTCTATGGGGTCCAAAGGTGTCAGAAGATATCATATGCATAGGAGCTTTAGAAGAGGATGAAGCAATGTTGGGCGATGGTAATTAAGGATATACCCCAATAAGATATGAGCTCTTAAACAAGCCTGCACCAACACTTTGATATTAACCAAGTTGATTTCTAACAAGTGGGACTGAGTTCCCGTAGTGGTAAGTTGGGTGGATGACACCCAATAGTCAATATGCTCAATAGTAACAATATTTCCTTCATGAGGAAATAAAAATACATGAAAAATGGATGAGACAATTGTGGTCATGGCATAAAGCCAACTACGACCAAGGAGCACGTTATAGTCCAAAGGGGCATTGATGACTTCAACATCGACATAAATAGTTTTTCCCCCTAAATAAATGGAAAACTTGTGAATAACCCCCATAGGTACAAATTTGTGTCCATCAAAGGCTTGAATAATCATATTAGACTCGACAAGCACTCGAGAACCAAGATCCTTCTAGCATGATGCTGACATGAGACAAGTGGAAGATACTTCATCCACCAAAGTGCAATGAATATTATTAATGAAGACACACATGATAATATAAAAATTGATATGGTGGGAAATTCAAAGAGAAGCCTTATCAACATTAAATTCAATGAGGCTTAAGTCAGATATATGTACTCCACTAATCATAGACAACAAGGCCTTGCGCTACTAAGGACAACTTTTCAAAGCCTCTAGTGCAGACATGGCACAAGGAGCCTCGGAAAGATCTTCAAAAATATTATAGTGTTGAGCAGCCTGGGTAGAAGAATTGTGTGTTGTCTTACAAATGACATCATTTGGGGGGTGATAAATAGGTTCCACAAGCTTATCTAATGTGATAGGTTGAGTGGAAGTAGGTGGGGTAGGTGAGACATTAGGAGAAGAACTCGACTCGGGAACATCATATGTCTTGGCTCGCGTGGTCTTCTTCATGTCTTCTTTGCACATAAAGATGTATTAACTATTGGAAGGGTTGAAAAGAAACCCCTTGTTTCCCCCTTGCGGAGGTGGAGGGGGTTTTTCAACTATTCATTGTTGACGTTGTGCAGGAAATGGATGAGTTAAAAAGACAGGTTGTTGGGTAGGTTGTGGTGGTGCAAGGATCCTATGAAATTCATCCATCCAAGGGAATTTGTGAGTAAGATGTTCACCTTGATAAATATTATAAGGGAATTTAATCTTTCGATGATGCTCACTATTTCCCCCTCCCTGATTCTGAGGGTTTGGTTGAGAATCTTGAGAAAATTGATTTTTTGTTTATTCTTCTAATTTTTCTTTTTACAACCAATTTTTTTTGTTCTTAGGGTTTGTGGACTTCACCGAAAGAACGTTGGAATACTTCTCAAAGGAAGGTGTTTCAGAAGATCCAGACACACTTGTTGGGACCTGTGATGTAATAATCAATTACCCAAGTTGAGCAGCAAGTTGGCTCATGGAATCAGAAACTAGCCCAATCACACCATTAGCATGTGGACCAGGAGCAAGTTTTGTTGGGTCAATGGAAGGCCTAGGGGCATTATCAATAACTTCATATAGTGTGTCTAGCTACGAATAAATCAGATCGAGTTGTTGGGAAGCTAGAATATATTTCTCCTCAGTAATGCATCGGAACATAAACACGTCCTCTGAGGTCTTAGAGATCGAATGAACCATTTGTGAAACATATCATCATGATGATTGAAAATGTGTCAAGAATTTTTGAGCTCAAGATGGAAAATCATTGTAGGATGTGGTATCTAATTCAGTGAACCATTTTTCATCCTCCCTAATTCACGTATGTTGGAACAAGTGAAGTTTAATGGAATCTTCCACAAGAGAGTTGGAAGAACACCATATATGATATGTGGTAATGTGAGTGGACATGTTTTCTCTAGGATTTCCTTAAAATTTGGGTATATCATAAGGAAAATTTTTGGGAATAGTTGGACACTAGGGATTGTGTCTGATGGGTTCATTAGTCAACTTAGCCAAATCGAGTAAATCGAGAGAAGATAAAAATGGATTATGAAGTTTTCTAAATGGACCATAGGCAGGAGAAGCCCTTGACCAACCTTGTGGTCCCCCTATATAAGGATTTTAATGCATGGTTTGTTGTTTAAGGTATGGATTCGCCTCAACATATGACTGCTACGAGGAAACATGATTGGTGAAAGGATGTTGCCCCCCATGAAATGTACCCCTAGAGAGCAAAGGACCCCCAAGAGAATGAATACTCATGGTTTTGTACCCATGAGTATAAGATGGACTTGCCTATTTAGTAGCACCAACATAAGGATAATATCTTGTATTAGCGACAACATTAGCAACAGGGTTACCCCAGGTAAACTAGCCCCTCCAGGAAAATTATTGGTAGGTGGAATCCCTCCAAACAGTGAACTATACTAGGCTTGTGACATGCTAGAAGAAATTTTTCCCTGAGGCTGACTAGGAGCAACTGATGACCCCCCCGCCCCCCACACACACATTTCCATAAGTAACAACACCTAACTGAGGAACATGAATTGTTGGTTGAGAAAGACTAGGTGAAAATACTCCTCACCCTATTGGTTGACTAGGATTAAGAACCATGGTCGGAATAGATAATGGAGTAGGAACGGGAAATTAAGGAAATTTGTAAAATAAATAGAGGAAGCTGGTGGATACTCCAAGAAGATGTGAGACGTGTGGACAGAGGAGTAGGAATGGCCGCACTAAGAGGTAGCAAGGATGACATGGTATCCGACAATTCCGATGGATAAGGTAAATATGTCCCAGAATCTACCATAGGATAGACAACATTCAATGGTAAAAATGTATAAGCAGGTGTGGAACCATCGAGATTTAGCTGCAATAACTCAATTCCTACTGGATCGGTCAAGGGTGGATTGGCAAAGTAGCATAATCGTCTACCAAAGTTTCAATGGAAATTAGATCACTACTAGAAGGACCAAATATAGATTCCAAAAATATGTTTTATTCTAAGTCTCGAGCACTGACAAGCACTCTTCATGCAAGAGTAACAAGCCCACCTTGTTTAGGAGGCAAACCGTGAATACGATGTGAATGACAACAAATATTTTCAACCAGGGTGAAAAATTATAATTTAACACAATCATGTTAGTGAAAACACCTTAAGGCCAAAATTATTGACTCATACAAAACAAAATACACTAGAAACTCCCTAAAATATAGTACATGCAAACCAAAATACAAATAATTTGGTGATGGAATAGTTATACTAGAAACCTTCTTCCTAACCCTTTTAGCTACAAACTCAATCCAAGTTCCCTCACTAACCATGGAAAAAACCCCAATAGGACTGAGAGAGTATGACTAATATTTGTCCCAAGTACATAGAAGACGACCCCGACCCTACACCTGTGTATGAGCCCTAAAATATAGGCCACTATGGTCACCATCAACAATAACATGTCATGGGGGGACAGTCGTAGGACAAATCCACACACAACGACATGACACTTATCCTAGAGACCTAAGACTAAAACCCCCTTGAGATTTTCCTCCCAAGTGGTCCCCAAGTGCTACAGAAAAATTGTAATAACATCATTTGTATGCGTGAAAATTCTGCTATATCGTGCCACCCAAAACTAAGTGAAATGGATCATGTCACCTCGCCCAGCCCAAGTGTGACCTCGTGCTTAATCCTCTTGTTAGAAGGGCTTCCTAGAAGGCACTATTGCAAGTGGACTTGTCTCCCTACCACAAGCTACTAAATTTTTTTTGTCATCTTGGAGTATTTGACTCAGACACCTATCTCCAAGGCCCTAGCCTAAGCTATTGGTTGTGTACTACCAGTAAAAGTAAAAGACAAGTCTATTTGCTTTTATTATCACGCTAATTTTAAGTGGTTGCTATTTACACAATTGGAATGCGATGTGAAACTTAGATGGTGTGAATGCCTCTTGTTTGTAACCCTGATGCATCTATATGCAAGTTTTTCTTTTCACTTCAATGAATTTTAACTACAGGAGGGTAAGAGTTTATCACTACACACCAATCCTAAAATTATGCACCCTTCATGAAATATTTAAATGCAAATAGCACAAATTTATAAAATTGATGACCCAAGAATCAAACCAAATATAAAAAATAATTTAAATAAGACAAAATTAAATTCCCCAAGATAGAACGCAAAGAAATTCAAAAGTGTCAAAAATAGGAAAGAAAAGCCAAAGAAGTAAACACACTCAATCGATCGAAAAGAAAGCCAAAAGTGAAAAATAAGAAGGCAATGTTAACAAGCTAGGTTTGTAGCACAATGGCTCAAAAAAGGCTAATGTTCTACAAAGGTCAAAACCAGACCCTGTAAGACAACTATGCAACCAATCACAACACTGCCAATTTTGAAAAAGCAAACAAGAGAAAAAATAGATCACCTAGAAACAAGTGAAAAAACCACGAAAAAGGCCAAAAGGATCCAAAAGTGGGATATGAAACAGATCTAGTCAGTCACCGAAAGCAGTTGAACAGGTATGAAAATGATATCTAGAGACGAGAACACAACCCTCAACCAAAGTACAATAAGATATTCAGAGAACCTTGAAAGACACTAGCAATGGAAGACCTCAAAAAAACCGATCATAAATGGCTTTAGATCAATTAGAAATCAGCAGCCAATAGCAACAAAAATCATAGATCTAATAGATCTCCAATAGATAGAAAAGAAACAAGAGGATCAATGCCCAAATCAAGTAAAAAATATCTCTCTCATAAACAAATCCAAACCAAGGAAATCAATCACCAAAAGATAGATATGGACCAAAACCAGTCATCCAACAGAAAGCCAACACGGTTCCAAAGTAGAACCAAAACATTTCAAATGGTAAGTTTTAATTTTTCAAGGCTAGAAAGTCAATCACACAGATCAGCCCCTTGAAAATTTTGATCGGTCGCCATTTTATAATAGGCAAGAGAGATACTAGAAAAGCACAGTTGAATTAGGCAATGTTGTGTTCGTGAATGGGAAGTAAAATTCGACTATCTAACTTTAATTGACCGTAAAATCTTCATACGAAGTCTTTTTTCATAGATTTTTTTTTTTGGAAAAAATCCTGAGAGGAATCCATATCTGTGGCCAATAAATAATTTTTTTTGTATAAAATTCCATAATGTGTGTTTAAATGCATGGTCCATTATTCTCTCGTACAAAAAACAAAAACAAAACTCCAAATCTAAGATTGGCTCAGATATGAAGCAAGTCACAACCAATGGAGATCAAAATGAATCCAAAAAACCACATAGAACTCAATGGGAACAAGATAAAACCAAAAAACATAAAGAATAAAAGGAGATATAAAAACAAATAGGACAAAAGAGAAAAGATATCATTTAAAGCACCAATTTTGTTGCAATGGAATTTACCTGAAAGGAGATATTTCTTTGTGATATTCTGCCTGAATAAGATCACAAGAAAAAAAGAGAAAAATGGCCAATGGATAGATATTCAAATCCCAACCCAATTTTCAAGCATGCAGCAAGAAAATGGTTTTAGATGTTATAAAGGAAAGAGTGTTCACCTAACCTCCTCACAGGTCAGTGAAGGGTTTTGAATTCGTAGCAAAATCCTCGCGCTCCACTCAAGAAAAATTCTTCATTTTCACTTGATCTCAACACCTACACATAGCCACAAACATTCAAGGATGACAAGAGATCTTCCTCAGAAGATTTTCTCCTCAAAACATCATATAATCAACATATGTAACTGTTGCAAACATGTAAATATAGGGAAGGAGCATATAATTCTACTAATCATGAATCAAATGGTATAATTATACCTTCAACAAATAAGATCCTCTCCTAAATATTTTAGCATTGTCTCCTCTCCCATACTTACAATAGAGCTATCACGCTATAGTGAGGATACTTTATCTTACCCACTTTCCTCTTAGTGAGATTAAATATTCTCATTCGATCCTTTTGGAGAATGTATCTAGACACCTAGTGGATTGAGAAGTTAGTAAACTACGATAATAATGGACCCCTATCCAACTAATACAAAATTGGGTCGAGTTGATCTACTTGGGAATGGAAAACTCTAGAAACCTTTTTCACAATTATGAGTTTTTTTCTCAATTATCTCAATTATGAAAAAAATATTATCTCGTAATTATAATATTTTGGAAACATTGTAGGTTTTAACCCTATACAAAAATTATCTGCAAACGAACTCTTAAAATAGAAAATAAACAATAGTGAGAGCATAAAACATAAAACATATATACACAAAGATTTTCCCCTAGATCCCAAAACTGGGACTACTAGCTTGATTTTTCCTTATATTCCTTTCATTGTTACAAAACATATATATATATATATATATATATATATATATATATATATGTTGAAGCATTCATAAACCCCAATCCATTAACCCTAGATTAGAATATAACCGTAGTTCCCTTGGCTGGATATACAAAACACCATGGGTAAAAACCATCATGCCCAAAACCATGTGCAAACCCATGCAAAAAACCATAGGTGGGTCCACGCCTGGAGCTAGTCATGGAAAGAATATAACATACACCCAAAAATAATAATTATGAGAATGTTCTTGTGTTTTGGGTAGGAATGACATCTTCACGCAATTTTCAATAGCTGGAACAATAAGACATAAAATGAAGTCAGTGAAAGTATTAATCCCGAGCAGCTTAAAGGTGTTTACAAGATTGACTGCACATGTGGAAAAAGTTATATTGGTGAAACCAGATGCTCTCTTTAAAAGCGTGTTAAAGAGAATGGTGCTAATATTAAACATGAACGATCTCACACCTCGACCCTTGCTGATCACTCCTCTAAAACTAAGCATCATTTGCATCTTGAGGATGCCAAAAACATAGCCAGGGAGGAACACTATCGTAGAAGTAAAATTAGGGAAGCCCTAGAGATTATAAAACACCCTCATAACATTAACAGAGATGGACGATTCGAGATCAATGACCATTGGTGGCCTCTAATCTGACAAATGTGCTCCTAGGGTTCATCCTCTTCCAAGGTATAGTATCTCAGGTTTGCTTCTCTTCCTATAAATTTGTAAGGTTCAGTTACTTTTAATAATTTTCCTTATTAATTAATTTTTGTTTTTAATAATAAGAATTAATTAATTAATAATTGTTATTAATATTTATAGTTAAAAATAATAATTATAATTATAAATTATAAAACTTATTTTATTTGAAATATAAAAAAAAAAAAATTAATAATTAGGGTTTGATCGATGCTTGATAGCTAATAAAATTAGTTACTTTTAATAATTATCAATAATAATTTATTTTTATTTTTATTAATAAAAATTAATTAATAATTATTATTAGTATCAATAGTTTTAAAAAAATAATTATTATTATAATTAAATAAATTTAATAACTAATATTAGACTAATTAAGATAAAGATATGAATTTGATTATAAAATTAATTAATAATAATTATAAATAATATAACTTATTTTATTAACATTTATTTACTCTTTGAATAAATATATGTTAATATTCATTAGGTGAACTATTATTTATTATTATTTTATTAATTAATTTTATAAATAAATCTAGTTATTTTTATTAACACTACCATATAAGAGAGTATATTATATATTTCTCACTTAAAAGATTAAGAATAAATTATATTATTTTATTAGATAAATTAAAATAATTATTCAATAAGTTTTAAAATTTGTTTAGGAATATTTCGGTTTTATCAAATTAAATAATTTTAGTAACATTTAGGTTTTATCATTATAAATGATTAATTAATATAATTATTATTTAATCTCTTTAATTCACTATAATAACATTTTATTATAAAGGTAGTATAATCAATTATTTATTTATAAAATATATAAAAAATTATTGAAAATTATATAAAATACAAAAAAATTAAATTTATAAAAAAATAACTTTATTAAAAATAAAACAGATTAATTGTATTTTGTATTTTTTAGAAGTAGAATAGATTAGTTAGGTTTTAAAATTTATTAGAATGGAATAGTTATTAAAATAGAATAAAATTATTAATATTATTAAATTAATTAAAATTTATTAATTAAATAAAAATAAATAAATTATTAATTAATTAGTTTGTTTTTGTTGGCTATTTTTATCTCCTTATCAATATATTAACCCTGACCTTCTGCCCTTATTTCATTATTCATTCAAAATCTTGTCCTGAATATGGATCCCCGTTGGGATTCGAAACATCAACCATTGTTTCTTAACAGTGTGGATAATCTGGAAATTTCTACAATAAACGATAACCACAGAAGCTTAAAAACCATATAAATAACTCAATCATGTAATTCCACTCTTTAATTATGGGATAAATCTCACATAAGTAAAATAAAATGTGAAAAGGGATGCATTTTAGCCAAACAACTGAGGTAAATTGATATTGGGTTTCTCTCACTATAATGGAGTGGAAAATAGGGTTATAATAGTATAAATTTATCTTGAAGAATCTAATTTTCGGCTAACTTGTGGGATTGGAAAGAGGACATAGAAATATACCTCAGGACGAAGTTCCAGACTTTTTTAAATTGCATAAATTTTGTTTGAAAAAATAGTTTGAAGTGATTCAAAGGGAATATTGAAGCACATATATAAGTATTTCATTCTAAAATTCCTCAAAACAAAAAATGGATACATGCATCAAGTCAATATAAAGCTCTTATATAACTCATAAAGAAGAGAAAGAAATGCAACATAATATATGTTGAAAATGCAGCAAGAATATCCTAATTTAATTTTCCCTTGATTAAATTAGGAGAAATTCAAAATTCCACTTCAATAGAAAACTTGAATGACTTAACTGAGGTGATATAGTTTTTATCACTTAGTTATTTTAGTTGATTTGAGTTGGGGGCATGAACTTGAGTTGTGTATAGTGATTCCTAAATTTTTGGAGCCCAGGTTGAGTTAATTTCAATTGTAACAATTTAATCCAGTTAAATTGAACTATGGTAAGTTAAACTAGTTCCGACTGTTGGAGGAACTAGTGGGAGGTCTTGAAGTAGGGTGTAACTTCATTGTTTAACCATTTAATTGGTCAATTAGCCTAAATTAACTCATGCATGCATGAAATTCGTGTACTTTCATGAAGTTCAATGGTAGTGTACTATCAGTTGTAAACTATTCCAAGTTGTACAAGTGGTGCATACAACAATAGAAGGACCTAAAGGAATTGTGAAATCCAAATTGAGGAATTTCCTAAATAATAGTGTTATGAAACCAGCTCACAAAATAGAAGAAAAGAGAGATCAACGACTTAGAAATCAACCACTTTGAGGGGGAAACCGAGTTTACATTACATACTTGAAAAATTCATTGATGATTCAAATGACAAAACCTCATTTTTATATATATGAGTCCAAGGGGTCATAATATAATCCTAGCCGACATAACAATAATAATGTAAAGGCACAAAAATAACCATAATGGGCTTCTATGGGGCACAATAATAAGAATATGGGGACTACATGGGCTCAACAATAACAATAAGGGGGCTACACTAACAATAATAAGGGGCTACATTAGTATTATGGGGACCTTGCATGTCTCTATCCTTCAAACAAGTTTTTTCCTCAACACTTGAGTAGTTATGGATTCTTCTGTATAAAATTCTCATCCTCCCATGTCGAATCTTCAACGAGTATGTTCTTCCACTTGATGAGATATTCTGAAATAGATTGATTTTGTAGCTGTTGAGTTCTTGTTTCCATCAGTTCTTTAGGTTCCAATATTATTTTTCCTTCCTTGTCAAGTTCTAGCAATATTGTTTGAATTGGGAGATTGTCACCTATAAATGTATTTAAGCATGAACCATGGAAAACTGGGTGCACTTAGGAAGATGCAGTAAGCTCCAATTTGTTGCCATAGTACCCATATTTTTCAACACCTTGTAAGGATCATAATACTTTGGTGATAATTTATTATCCTTCTTCGCTTGCTTGAAGGACATTTTCTTGTATGGTTGTAGACACAAAACTACCCAGTCACCTACATCAAAATTTCTTTTGTTGTGATGTTGATATGTCTGTTGTTTCATTTGATTTTGCACCAAAGTGATGTTATCCTTTAAGAGTTGGAGAATTTGTTGTTGATGCTCAATGTGATATTCCACTGCTTGAACCTTAGAATTGTCTCTTAAAGATGATGTGTTGGATAGTGGATGATATCCATAAAGTGCCATAAATGGGGTCATTTTTGTTGTAGTATGGAAGAAAGTGTTATACCGCCATTCAGCCAAAGGTAACCACTTGACCTTTGTGTTTGTTTATTAGATACAAAGCAACGAAGATATCCTTCGAAACATTTGTTCACTATCTTAATTTTCCCATTAGATTGAGGGTGATATGGTGAGCTATGAGCTAATTGAGTACCCAAACAAGAAAATAATTTCATACAAAAATTTCCTGTAAAAATGGGATCTCTATCACTTACAATAATCTTTGGGTTTCCATGTAGCTTTTGAATTGTTTCCATAAATACAATAGCAACTATACTAGATGTCAATGGATGAGATAATTCACAAAAATGTGCATACTTGGTAAGTCTATCAAATACCACCATGATGAAAATATTTCCTTCGAACTTGGGTAAACCTATGATAAAATCCATTAAAACCTCCTCCCAACGTTGACTTGGAATGGATAGAGGTTGTAACAGACCCGGGGTCTTAATTGTCTCATCTTGATTTTGTTGGCAAACCAAACATTCTGCCACAAAATTTTGAATATCAGATTTAAGGCCATCCAAAAAAATTCCTTCTTGAGCCCACGGTAAGTTTTTAAAAATCCTAAGTGTCCTCCTAATGGAGAGGTGTGAAATTCAAAAAGAATATTTTGTTTGAGTTGGGAATTATTACAAATATATAAGCAATTGTTGTACCACAATGAATCATTTTTCCAGCTAAATGTTTCATATGTACTGGGATCTTGCTACAAATTTTGAATGAGTGTCCACACCTCTTCATCATTCTTCCATTCATCCCTTGATTCAATTATCCACTCAGGTTGAATGATATAAATGACACAAAATATTGCTTCCACATCCCCATCCTTTCTTGAGAGTGTATCTGCAACAACATTTTGCTTTTGTTTTTTGTAGATGATTTGAAAGTCGTAACCCAACATCTTTGTGACCCATTTTTTTTTCTCTTTTGAAGATAATCCTTGTTCCAGAAAGTATTTAATACTATCATGATTTTTTTTTACCTTGAATTGTCTTCCCTTTAGTTAAGGTCATCATTGCTTTAGTGCATGTAGTATTGCCAACATTTTCTTATCATCAATAGGTTTCTATAAATACTTTCCTTTGATTGTACGACTTTCAAAAGAAATGGTTCTTCCTTATTTCATTAAAACTACACCAATTTCATTTCCTGAGGTATCACATTCCACAATAAAAGTTATTATGAATTCTAGCATAGCAAAGACTAGTGCTTGGCACATTTCCTATTTAAGATGTTCAAAGGCCTTAATTGATTTTGGAGTCCAAGAAAATGCATATTTCTTTAGTAATGATGTTAGAGGAGCTGATATTTTCCCATAATTCTTAAAAAACTTGCAATAATACCCTATTAACCCCAGAAATCCTAGATTATGCTTTATGGTTGTGGGTATTTTCCATTCCTTAATGGATTTAATTTTGTTAGGGTCTACCTTAACACTCTCATGAGATACAATTTGGCCCAAATATTCCACCTCCTGTACTCCAAAGAAACATTTGGAGGTTTTTGCATATAATTATTTCTCCTCCAATAGTTTGAGCACCATGTCAACATGTTGAACATGATCCTTCCAAGACTTGATGCAGATTATTATATCATAAAAAAATATTAACACAAATTTTATAAGGGTTTGAAAATGGAATTCATCAAACCTTGAAATGTGGAAGGTGCATTAGTAAGGCCAAAAGTCATGATAAAAAATTCATAATGACCCACATGTGTCGTGAATTTTGTTTTTTAAATGTCTTCAATCTTCATTCTAATTTGATGATATCCAAAACGAAGCCTTCCATCTTGGTGAAGTAAATTTCTCCATGTAATTCATCCAATAATTCATCAATGACAGGGATGGGAAACTTATATTTAATATTCATCTTGTTGATATCCCTATAATCCAGACACATATGCCATGATCCATCCTTCTCATGCACCAATACTACTGGAGGAAAGAAAGAACTTTGACTAAGTTGAATTATACCAGCCTCTAGCATTTCTACAACCATACGTTCAATCTCACTCTTTTGAGCATAACCATATCTGTAAGGCTTGATGTTTGGAGGAGAACTTCCTGGAATCAAATTAATAGCATGATCATGCTCACAAATAGGTGGGAGTCCTTTGGGAGTCTCAAACACCTTGGAATGATTATCCGAGACTTTTTGGAGATCTAGAGAAATATATTATTTTGATGTTTGAACCTCTAGTGAGAATAATTGTCCAATTACGCCTTGTTTTACTTTCTTCAGAAGCTTTGTTATTACATTAGAGCTTATTATCTTTCTCGACTTCCCTGCGATACCCTGTAATTCAACTTCCTTTCCTTCCGAAAAAAATTCAGGAAAATTTCTTGAAAATTAAAAGCTACAGTCCCCAAATGTTGTAATCATTGTACTCCTAGTAAAACATCAACACCACCCATGGTTAGCTTGATATTATAGAAATTTCTAGAGAAATTTATAGTTCCTCCATTTGCAACCATCACTTGACCCTCTGGTGTTGGGTATAGGAATCAATTCAATTTGCCAAGCACCAGCCTTAGCTATGCCAGACTTCACATGGAATGTGATGCCTCTAGAAATGGAATTGGTGCGGTTTTAATGTAAGAAGGAAGACCCATTGATTTTTAAATTCTTCCAATCAAAGGAAATTATCTACATAAACCTATCTATGAGAAGGAAATGTTGGCAATACTACATGCACTAAAGAAATGGAGGCCTTAACTAATGGGAAGACACTTCAAGGTAAAAATAGATCATGATAGTCTTAAATAATTTTTGGAAAAAATATTATCTTCAGAAGAGAAGAAAAAGTGAGTCACAAAGATGTTGGGTTATGAATTTTAAATCATATACAAAAAAGGGAATCAAAATGTTGTTGCAGATGCACTCTCAAGAAAGGATGAGGATGTGGAAGCATTGTTTTGTACCATTTCTATTATCCAATCTAAGTGGATAACTGAAGCAAGGGGTGAATGGAAGAATTTTGAATGAGTGTCCACAGCTCTTCATCATTCCTCCATTCATCCCTTGCTTTGGTTATCCACTCAGGTTGGTTAATAGAAATGGAACAAAATAATGCTTCCACATCCTCATCCTTTCTTGAGAGTGCATCAGCAACAACATTTTGGTTCCCTTTTTTGTAGATGATTTAAAAGTCATAACCCAACATATTTGTGACCCATTTTTTATGCTCTTTTTAAGATAATATTTGTTCCAAAAAAGTATTTAAGACTATAATGATAAACTTTTACCTTGAAGTGTATTCCCATTAGGTAAGGTTGTCATTGCTTTAGTGCATGTAGTATTGCCAACATTTCCTTCTAATAAATAGGTTTCTATAAATACTTTCCTTTGATTGGACGACTTTCAAAAGCAATGGGTCTTCCTTCTTGCATTAAATCTGCACCAATTCCATTTCCTGAGGCATCACATTCCAAAATAATAATAAAAATTTTGAAGCATGGCGTAGTTAAGACTAGTTCTTGGCTCTGATACCAAATGTTATGACGCCAGCTCACAAAATAGAAGAAAAGAGAGATAAATGACTTATAAATCAGCCACTTCGAGGGGGAAACCTCCTTTACATTACATAAATTAACAATTATTGGATGATTAAAATGATAAAACCTCCTTTCTATATATAGGAGTCCAAAGGGTCATAATATAATCCTAGCCAACATAAGAATAATAATTTAAATGCACAATAATAATCATAGTGGGCTTCTATGGGGCACAATAATAACAATATGGGGACTACACAGGCATAAAAATAATAATAAAGGGGCTATAATAATAATAATAAGGGGGATACGATAACAATAATAAGGGGCTACACTAGTATTATGGGGACTAAACTAATAGGGGCTAATTCCTTGAGGAACAACGCAAGGAAAGAGGAGTTTGGTAGGTTGATAAATTGGTTAAGTATTAACTAGAGTTAGTCAGTCAGGAAGAGGATAGAAGATATAGGTGCAGGTTTTTCTCAAGCTTCAGAAAGCATATTGTATTCATCTAGATTCTTTGATTAATGAAATATACATAGGAAGGGGTTTTAAGCAGTTACTTTCCCCTAGATAAATCTATGTGTGTGTGTTAAATAATGAAGGATGTTTTTGATATGTGTTCTCGATCATGAATTTCCTTCCGCATATGAGTAGAGTATATTTCAGTCTTATGTTTTGTAAATTACATGAGTAGTTTTGAATCTACACATTAAATTTCTACATGGTATCAGACTAGATTCACAATAGGGAAGATATTTCAAACTTGTTATTGTGTGAGGATCGAATTTGCAGGATCAATTCTTTAGAGCTAGTAGGATGGCTTTCTATGGACTAATAATCTAGTATGAACTTGAGGGAAGATCAAATTATGTTGCTTGGAAGGACTGCATGAAGGCAGTACTGGAGGAAAATGGGTTGAAGGAATTCATAGATATTGACATTCCAAAACTAGGATCATCAAACCTTAAGGATCTACTAGAATGGAAGAAGTGTGTAGCTAGGGCGAGGAGAATCATATTGGAAGGTGTGAGGGATCACATCGTCTCCAATATCCATGGGAAAGAAACCCCATATGCAATGTGGCAAGCATGGACATAGTTCTTCTAGAATAGTAGCAACCATAGGAATTTGGTGCTCAAGGAAAAGCTTTGAAATATTAAGGTGCATAAGACTGGATCTATTCAATAGTACCTAAGTTGATTCACACAATTTTGTGATGAAATTGGAGGATTTGGGGTTACTATTGTGGAGGATGATCTCATAAGCATAGCCCTTCTAGGCCTTCCCAAGAGCTGGCACAACCACTAGGATTCGGTAAATGGGGTGGAGAAGCTACCAAATTAGGAATTCCTATGGTCTGATTTAGTATATGAGCAAATAAGGCAGAATATTAGAGATGGGACCTCATCCAAAGAAGAGGAAGAGGATTTTGCATTAGTCAGAAAAGGAAAGGAGTCCAAGGGAAAGAATTTACAAGGTGAGGTTGATTCCATCCAAAAGGGAAAGAATAAAGACTTGTCCTATATCAAGTGCTTTCACTATCATGAATTCGGTCACTATGCCATGAAGTGTCCTCGCAAGAAGGTAAGCAAGAAATATCTTGTAGTAGTTGTATTTGGATGGGTATGACAAGCACAGTGATGGGTATGACAAGCACAATGATGGGTATGACAAGCACAGTGATGGTTATTGTGTGGTATTTGGATATTGGTGCCTCATTACACATGACAGGGAATAGAGAGTTCTTTTAATGACTTGAATGAGAAAGACCTCAAGCAGAACATTGAGTTTGGATATGACATAAGGTATAGCATGACCGATAGAGGGAGTCAGTCTCCCCTCTCAAACTCAAGGATGTGATTTTTTTTCTGGGACTAAAGAATAATATTTTTTCCATCGCAGTGTTAGAAGATAGTGGCTACAATGTGATATTTAGCAAAGGAAAATAATTCCTAAGACACATCACCATGGTACAAGTGAATAAAATCAGTGTGCGAGTTAATAATTTGTATTAAATTGAGGTAGAATATGCATTCAAAAAATGGAGGAGCAAGGAAAATGTTAGAGACTTGGTGGTTGAGAGGGAGCATGATTTACCTCTCAAAATGGACCCTCAGAAGCAGCCTTAGAAAGTTGTGGAGAAACCACAAATGGTGAAGCAAAGAGGAGACAAAGTCGAATCATTCACTCAAGGAGAGACCTCCAATAGGGGGAGATTTTAGCTAAGTGTCCATATGGCGCACATGCAGCCATACCTCCAGGTGTGAGGTGGGGTGATGTGAAGCAATAATCCCAAGGGTGCAAAAATTTGGGGAGGGTCCATTGAGGTGTTTTTTGTCTCATGTATCATTACCTTACTATAGGGGCCCAAAGTATTCAGTAACAAGAGGATCAATTGCAATAAAATACTAAGGAGTTTTGAGAAGTGTTGACAGCAGGGAAGGAGGCTCAGTAGAAGACTCAAAAGGAGCACAATTTTCCAAGTAGACAGTTTCAGATTGATTCAATGATTATTTTTATTTATTTATATTCTTAGTTGCAGATGTTATAGTAGCAGCAACAACAATGAGAGTTTTTTCATGAAATACATTCCAAAGGTGCTCGATTGGGATATATGTGAATCCATTTCTTACTGGGAGGGAATGTTGAAAATGCAACAATAAATTCTTAATTTAATTTTTCCTTGATTAAATTAGGAGAAAATTGAAATTCCGCATCAACAGACAACTTGAATGAGTTAAACGAGGTGATATAGTTGTTATCACTCAATTATATTAGTTAATTTTAGTTGTGGGAATGAACTTGAGTTGTGTACGTTGATTCCTAAATTTTAGGATCCTAGGTTGAGTTAATTTCAGTTGTAACAATTTAATTCAATTAAATCGAGTTATGGTCAGTTAAACTAGTTCCAACTGTTTAAGGAACTAGTGGGAGGTCTAGAACTGGGGTGTAACGTCAATGTTTAACCATTTAACTGATCAATCGACCTAAATTAACTCATGCATGCATTAATTTCTAGTTACCCGGTTGAGATTTGAGTTCAAGGGAAGTGTACTGTCAGCTGTAAACTATTCCATGTTGTACAATGTTAGGTCCCTATAATACTAGTGTATCCCTTTATTGTTATTGTTAGTATAACCCCCTTATTGTTATTTTTTTTCCCATTTAGTCCCCATATTGTTATTATTGTGTCCCAGAGAAGTCCACTATTGTTATTGTTGTGCCCTTACATTGTTATTGTATGTCGTCTAGGATTATAATGTGACCCATTGGACTCCTATATATAAAAAGGAGGCTTTTTCATTTGTATCATCCAAGAATCGTTCATTTATGTAATGCAAAGGAGGTTTCCCCCTCAAAGCAGCTGATTTCTAAGGTGTTGATCTCTCTTTTCTTCTATTTTTGGAGCTGGTTTCATAACATTTGGTATCAGAGCTTTGGATTCTAGGGTTTCACTGCTTCAAACAGGTCATCGTGACATTTTTTCTATCATTTTTTTTCTACGAAGGTTCAGAAGCTAAAAAAAACCCATTTGCGAAGAAATCATTGGGAACTTTGTGCAAATATTTCAGATCTTTATTCGCCATATTTTCAGAGATATGATCCGTGGAATTTAGGGTTTTTGCAAGCTCCTGAATTTCATCTTAAAGAGGTGAACTTGGGAAAATCGTCATAACTCTCTCTCTGAGCAATGAATGGAAATTCTGTAAAAAATTGTCGAAATTTCATGGAATGTAGTTTCTTGTGTATCAATTTCAGATCCAAAGGAGGAAACTGTAACATGTGGCATGTCGTACATGTTCGAAATAATGAACCAGTCCATAATTAGGTCATTGTGGGAGATTGGGCATAAATTTGGATTGAAGAATCCAAATCAGGTCAGACCTATGGAATTGGAAACAATAATCATAGGGCTATTACATGATAGAAATTCAGATCTTGAATATCTGAAATAACATAGATAAATCAGGTTAAATATAGACCTCCTAAAAATCAAGAAGAAGGTGTGTATTTTTTAAACAAGTTTGCATAGCGTTTGTTTGAAAAATCAATTTGAAGTGATTCCAAGGGAATATTGAAGCATAGATATCAATATTGAGTTATATAATTACTCCAAAAAATAATTCCACACCCATTAGTCCCTCATAAATCTATAATATGATGCATGAAGAGGAAGAATTGTAGTATGATATATCCAAATTACAGTACCAAGGGCAACAAATTCTGATCTTACAAAGAGAAACCAAATATGAATAGATGGTTTAAAAGCAGACATGGAGGTTAAGTTGGATGGTTTGAAGGATCAAATGAAATCTAATATGGATGATAAAGCAATGGAAGATTGTTGAGCCCCAACAATGTCCTTTTATTTCACCCAATTTCACTTCATTTCCTTTGTCCCTTATCAATTACAGGCTTAAATGATCAATAGGATTAATTAAAGTCACTTTAGGAATGTATACAATGACTGACTTGCTATATTTTCGTGGTTTTGTTGTTATAGTAATTTTTGACTAGACTCAGGTACAGAATGCAGCCATTCTGTAGCTAGTCACCTATTCCGCAGCTATCTTCATGTTCTCATAGGTTACAGGTGTCACTTCAAAGCAAAATGCATATGGTTGAATTCCACAACACTCCCCCATCATTCTTGCTCTCTACGAAGTCTAAGCAAGAATCTATAGGTGGTTATGCACGTGGAAGAGATCAAAACTAAGAAGCAGATTCCTACCAGGACAGGGACTCTACAGATGTCTCCAACAAGAGTACGAGGCTTCCACAAGAGTTCTAATTTGATTTTAATTGGGAAAGACACTTATCCCTATTTCCTCTCAAGGGTAGTTATGTATTTCTTTTATAAGAATGACTCGGGAGACCGAGAGACAGCTAGCTAGATTGATGTTTTGTTGTTAGATCTCAAAAGTCCATAATACTCTGTTTCTGAAGAATTTTCTCTTTAATGAAAGACATTCAACTTCATTGCATGTTCTAAGGCAATCTTGAGGAAATTTTTATGCTAATCCAGTGGTAGAGGGCCCCTACTACCTGAGAAGCTCTGTGCATATTGTTTAGATAAGTAACTTTAGCCTTGTTTCATTCCTAGTTCAAGTAGTTTTCTAAACTTTATGTTTTTATGCTCATTCACATCAATTGTTACAGCTAGTCTTGTTCTTACGAATTACTCCAAAATATCACTAACACTGAATGAGACATAGTTGTGGTGTTTTAGAGTCTAGTTGCATTTTTTTCTAAAATTCATATTTTTATGCTCACTGACATCAATTGTTACAGCCAGTCTTGCTCTTATAAATTGTTCCAAAATATCACTAACACCGAATGAGATAGAGCTGTAGTATTTCGATTAGTTGCACTTTAGTTTAGTTGTAAAACTCTAGAGGTTAATGGCACTCTAGTTCAATTCTGTTCACTGTATTTCAAGTTTGATTGGTTGCACTCTTGTTCAGTTTCGTTTAATGTATTTTCAGTTTCATTAGTTAGTTGTATGCTAGTTTTGTTCCATTAGACTTCAAGGCCTTCATTATTTACAAACTACTCTTGTTATTAATCTCTTCCAACACATCATCATATGGACAGGAATTAGTGACATCAGTTCAAGGCCTTGACTATTCTGCAATCTCTTATAATTTTACAAATAGCCTTTTTTTCCAAAACTATTCCAAATTCCAAAAGATTTATAACTTTCGAATGAGGCTTAGTAGTGACAATTTGAGTTGCAGAATGGATTAATTTCAGTGTCATAGGATAATTTAGAATAGAGTCACTCACTATGTTGCAGACTATCTTTTCCAAATGTGTTCCAACAAATTTCTAGCCATGGATGGGATTTTCTCTGTGATATTGTAGATTTTTGTTTACTTAGAAGAACCTCATTGCATTAAACTTATCATTTTCTCAAGTTATTCCAACATATTTCTAATGAATGAATTGGAATGAGTTCATGTTATGAGTTATTGAATTCATGTTATGAGTTATTTTTCTTGTTAAAGTTTTTCATTTTCTGTTCTCAAGTGCCATACCTAGTTTAGAATAGGTTTTGCTCTATTTTAGTGTGACCAACAACTTCTCTTTACCAACACTTAGTTCTTTTCCTCTTAGAATAAAAACACAAAACCAAAAACATTGGAAAAACACTAAACACAACATAGTGAGAAACAGATACCTAGGCACATATAGTGCACTTCACTTCAACAGTTTACTAACCCTGGTTGACAGTTTATGACATAAATTTAGGAACACTAAGTTGAGCAGACAAAGATCACATCGAGCATCAACAACAGTTCTCCAAATCTCAAATTATAACCTAACTTTGGTGCTGAATCGAATGAAACAACAGGCAGATCAACATTGCAGCAAAAGAAGTTTTGAAGCAGTCATGGAAACAAGAACTCAACAACTACAAAATAGATCAATTTTAGATTATCTTAGCAAGCGGAATAACTTACCCGCTGAAGATTCCACATGGGAGGATGAGAATGTTATACAGAAGCATTGAGAAATAATCAAGTGTTGAGGATAGCACTTGTTTGAAGGAGAGTGGCATGTTAGGTCCCTATAATACTAGTATATCCCCTTATTTTTATTTTTTAGTATAAGTCCCTTATTCTTATTGTTTTTCCCATTTAGTCCCCATATTGTTATTATTGTGCCCTATAGAAGCCCATTATTTTTATTGGCATGTCTTTACATTGTTATTATTATGTCGGCTAGGATTATATTGTGACCTATTGGACTCCTATATATAGAAAGGAGGTTTTGTCATTTGTATCATATAATAATATTTGTTTATTTATGTAATGTAAAGGTGGCTTCCCCCTTGAAGTGGCTGATTTATAAGGCGTTGATCTCTCTTTTATTCTATTTTTGGACCCGGTTTCATAACATATAGGTAGTGCATGCAGTCAGAGAAGGACCTAAATAAATTTTGCATTCCAGATTGAAGAATTTCTTAAATAATAGGGGTTAATTCCTTAAGGAACAAAGAAAGGAAATATGATCTTAGTAGGCTAAGAACTTGGTTAATTATTGACCAGATTCAGTTAGTCAGGCACACAGGGACCTCACTCAATGAACCTAAGACATATCACATGCATTCGTGGAATATTAAACAATACCCTTAATTTGACTACATATTGGAAGATACCTCTAAAAATCACATTATTTAACCCCCTACCAATATGAACCCAATATATTTTCCCAATTTAAGAAACCCCTACTTTTACTAGATATTGTAGGTATCGAATTTTTCATTAACATTTTTTATACCCCTTTATATTTTTCCATTAAATTTGAGCTCCATTTTTTATACCTGAAAATATAAAAACCCTTTACCCCCTATATATCCCCCAATATATAATGCCATTTTTTCCTCAATATATATCCCCCAATATGAACCCACGTGGTATGGAATGATCCACTAGTGAAGCCCCCGTGGTCAGGCGGAGGATAGAAGATATAGGTGCAGGTTGTGCTCAATATTGAGCAAGCATATTATATTCATCCATATTCTTTGATTAATGAAATACAAATAGGAAGGGGTTTTGAGAAGTGGCTTTCCCCTAGATAAATATTTGCGTATGTGTGTTAAATCATGATGCATGTTTTTTATATTTGTTCTCGATCGTGAATTTTCTTCCACAAATGAGTAGAGTAGATTTGAGTCTTATGTTTTAGTAAATTAAATGAGTAGCTTTGAATCTACAAATTAAATTTATACAATATATCAAAATTATGAGATCAAGTGCAACAACTTTTTCTCTCACAAAGAGTAACAAAAAATGAATTGGAACCAATAATTAATGTTAATGTAGATGGTTTAAAAGGATACATGTATAGTTTAGAAGAAAAAATAGAAAGGTACATAGAAGGATTGAAGGAGAGTTAAAAGAAAAAATGGAAGGTTTGAAGAAAAGTTTGACAAACCTGCTATAAGAAATGCTTACTAATGGTGACAAGGTATTACATGAAACTAATTATGAGAACAAAATGAGTGTGAATCATGATTTTAGAGACTCTAAATTTGGGTTTAAGACCAACCAAATTCCAAAAATCCATATGAGAAAGTTTGATGGCAAGGATCTGGTAACATGGATACTGCCTATGGAGTAGTTCTTTGATCTACATTATGTGCAACACACACAAAAGGTATGCATTGCATATTCATATTTAAAAATTAGTAATTTTGTATGGTATCAATGGATTTGTTCTTGTAAAGCACTAGTCACTTAGATATTTTTTAAGAAGGAATTGATATCACATTATGAGGATACAAAGATAAATAGCTTCTTTATCCAAATGATAAATCTCAAACAAACAGATTCAATTGTGGAGCACATTGAGGACTTCAAAATATTGAATATCAAGCTAACTAATATTCCAAAGGAGAATTTTATTTGTGTCTTCTTAGGGACATTAAAGGATAACATCCAACATGAGATTCATCTTTGGGAACCTAAGACATTGGAGAATGCATTCAAGGTGGCAATAAAAGTTGAAAGAAAAATTATGTCAACAAGAATGTCTACCGCTCACAACTATAAAGATGGATGTATTGTCACTCCTAGCTTCCCACAACTTACAAGGTTGTGTAAAAGGGTAAAAGGGTTGGGTTACACTTGTGAGAGAAAATACACTGAAGGCAATAAATGTACTGAGAAGAAATTATTTTATATAGATTATGAAGAGGAGGAAGAAAAGGAACAAGAAACATCAAAAGAAGAATATATATACCTAGAACCAACCCCGGGGGATGAAAAATAAGAAATGAATCTGGTCATATATTATAATGCATTGGCATGAATTACCACTCCTCAAATGTTCAAGATAGAAGGATCTATCAAGAAGAAAAAGGAAATAGTGCCAATTGATTCAAGTAGTACTCATAATTTTATTCATTATGATATTTCCAAAGATTTGAATTGCTTTCTATATCTAGCACCAGAGTGTCAAGTGGTGGTTGAATGGAGGAACTATAAATTGCCAATTTAAGCATGGGGGACTATGTATTGAATATTCCAATGCTTTTAATTCCAATGGGTGGTTCAGATGTTGTATCAGGAGTCCAATGGTTACAATCTTTAGGGATGATAACTTATAATTTTCAAGAACTTTTCTTGAAATTTTTCTCGAAAGGAAAGGAAATTGAATTAAGGGGTATCGCAAGGAAACCTAGGAATATAATAAGCTCTAATGGCATGAAAAATATTTTTAAGAAGGAAAAACAAGGATTAAGTGCACAATTATGTTTGATAGATGTTGAAACATCTAAGTCATCCATTTTTCTAGATCTTCAAGGAGTCTTCCACAAACATTTCATGGTATTTAAGACCCCCAAAGGTATCCCAACTATTCTCGATCATGACCATGTTACTCATTTTATTCTAATAAGTGTTCCTCCAAAAATTAGACCTTACACGATATACCTATGCCCAAAAGAGTGAAATTGAACATATGGTCGAAGAAATGCTAGAGGCGGGTATAATTCAACCTAGCCAAAGTTACTTTTCTTCTCCAGTAGTATTGTTGCATGAGAAGGATGGATCATGGCATATGTTTATGGATTATAAAGAGCTCAAAAAACTCACTATTAAATATAATTTTACCATTCTTGCCATTGATGAATTGTTGTATAAATTACAAGAAGCAATTTACTTCACCAAGTTGGATACTCATTTAGGATATCATGAAATTAGAATGATGACATAAGACATTATAAAAACAACATTTAGAACTCATGAAGGTCAATATGAATTTTTGGTCATGCTTTTTGGACTTATTAATACACCTTCCACATTTCAAGGTTTTCTGAATTCCACTTTCAAGCCTTTCCTTAGAAATGTTGACAGGGCTCTAAAACTATTGGAGGAGAAAAAATTGTATGCAAAACTCTCCAAATGTTTCTTTGGGGTACAAGAAGTGGAATATTTGTGTCATATGTACCCCATGAGGGTGTTAAGGAAAACCCTATCAAAATTACATCCATTAAGGAATGGAAAATCCCAACAAACGTAAGGCATATTCAAGGATTTCTCAAGTTGACATGGTATTATCACAAGTTTTGTAAGAATTATGGGAAGATAGCAACACCTATAACAAAATTATTGGAGAAAGATGCATTTTTTTATGTCAAAAGCAACTAAGTTTGAACATCTTAAAGAGGCAATGTGTGGAACTCTCGTATTAGCTACACCAAACTTAAAAAAAAAAAAATATTGTGAAACGTGATGCCTCAAGAAATGGGATTGGTGTTGTTTTCATGCAAGAAGGAAGACCTGTTACTTTTGAAAGCCGTACAATAAAGGGAAATTATTTACAAAATGTTATTTATGAGAAGGAAATGTTGGAAATCCTATAGGAATTGAAGAAATGATGCCCTTACTTAAAGGGAAGATAGTCTTAAATAATTCTTGGAACAAAAGTTATCTTTAGAAGAGTAGAAAAAATGCGTCACATAGATGTTGGGTTATGACTTTGAAATCATCTACAAAATAAGGAAGAAAAATGTTGTTTCATATGCACTCTCAAGAAGGGGTGAGGATGTGGAAGCATTTATTTGTGCCATTTCTATCATCAAATCTGATTAGATAATTGAAGCAGGGGAGGAATTGAAGAATGGTGAAGAGGTATGGACACTCATTCAAAAGTTGTAGCAAGATCTCATCGAATATGATTCATTTATTTGGAAAAATGATTCATTGTGGTAAAGAATTGCTTATATCTATGTAATAATTCCCAACTTAAACAAAATTTTCTTTTGGAATTACACACCTCTCCTATAGGAGGGAACTCAATATTTTTAGAAACATACCACAGGGTCATGAAGGAATTTTTTTAGGATGGCCTTAAATCTAATATTCAGAAGTTTGTGGCATAATGTTTATTTTTCCAACAAAATAAAGTTGAGACAGCTAAGGCCCTAGGTCTTTGCAACCATTATCCACTACATGTCAACGTTATGAAGAGGTCTCAATGGATTTTATGATAGATTTACCCAAGTCTAAAGTAAATAATGGCATCATGGTGGTAGTTGATAGACTTACAAAGTATGCACACTTTTGTGCACTATCTCATTAGGGGAATTTTGAGGTCTAAAACGGGCCTCCTAAGGAGATTTTAAAATAATAGTGGAAATAATAAAATAAGTGTTGATTACATCATCAAATTTTAGAGGGAAAAAAGGAAAAACTATTTTTTCAACTCGTATTTTTAACTTATCTCCCTATGGGTTTACTCAAATTTCAAGTGGAAACACTCGTTGGATCCATAATTCAATTTCTAATCCAAGGAGTACCCATGTTGCATACTTTTGATGGACCTTGCTACATGAAAAATGTGATTGCAAGTACAATTTTTTATGTATTTCTCATTTTTCATGTAGCGGGGTTGATCAAAAGTATGTAACATGGGTACTCCTTGGATGAGGAATTAAATTTTGCATCCAACGAGTAATTCCGCTCGAAATTTGAGTAAAAAATTAGGGAGATAAGTTGAAAATACGAGTTGAAAAAGTAGTTTTATTATTTTATTATTTTTTAATATTTTTAATTTTTTACTCCAAAAATGGTGAATAATCCCCCATGGTTGACATCATCATCTTCAATCCTATTGGTTCTTATAAAGTTTATCTTTTTTGTACATTTTTCTTAGGAGGCCCATTTTAGGCCTCAAAATTCCCCTAATACATCCTTTCATATCCAGTAGAGCCGCTACTACATTTGTGGAAATAGTTCAAAAGTTGCGTGGAAACCCAAATATTATTGTAAGTGATAGAGATCCCATTTTCACTGGAAATTTTTGGATATAATTATATTCTTGTTTTGGTACTCAATTAGCTCATAGCTCATATTATCATCCTCAATCGGATGGGAAAACTGAGATAATGAAAAAATGTTTGGAAGGATAACTTATTTGCTTTATATTTGATAAACAAACACAATGGATCAAGTGGTTACCCCTGGCATAATGGTGGTATAACAATCTCTTCCATACTGCAAAAAAAATGACCCCATTTATGGCTCTTTCTGGATATCATATCCACCTTTCATCACATCATCTTTAAGAGACAATTATAAGGTTCAAGTAGTGGAATATCACATTGAGCATCGACAACAAGTTCTCCAACTCTTAAAGGATAACCTGACTCTATCACAAAATCAGATGAAACAACAGTTAGATTATCAATGTAGTGAAAGAATTTTTGAATTAGTGGATGATTGAGTATTTATATTACTACAACCGTGCAAACAAATCTCCCTCAAGCAAGCTAAGAAGGATAATAAATTATCACCCAAATATTATGGCCCTAATAAGGTGTTGCAAAAAATTGGTACTATGTCATACAAATTGAAGTTGCCTACATCTTCTTGAGTACACCCAGTTTTCCATGTTTCATGTTTAAATAAGGTTACACTTGACAAGCTACCAGTTCAAACTATATTTCCAAAACTTGACGAGGAAGGAAAAATCATATTGGGGCCTAAAGAAAACATAGAAACAAGAATTTAGTAGCCACATAATAGATCAATTTCAGAGTATCTCATTAAACGTAAGAACTTACCTATTGAAGACTCAACATGTTAGGATGATTGTTTTATTCAAAATCATCCATAATTACTCAAGCATTGAGGACAACATTTTTTTGAAGGAGATGGGATTGTTAGATCCCTATAATACTAGTGTAGCCCCCATATTTTTATTATTATTTCCAATATAAGCCCGCTATTGTTATTGTTGTTCCCTTACATTATTGTTGTTATGTAGGCCCTAGTTATATTGTGACCCATATGAATCCTATATATACCAAGGAGGTATTGTCATTTGAATCATCCAAGAATTGTTTATTTATGTTATGTAAAAGTACGTTTCCCCCTCAAAGAGGCTTATTTTCAAGTCATTGATTCATTTTTTCTTTTCTTTTGTGATCATGTTACATTACAAGTCTAAAGGTCTTCTGGATAACTTGAAGGATCAACTTACTAAGGTGAAAACATGATGGTTGAAACATTTTGGATATAGTTACATTATGGTATATTTCTCTTTGGAGAGGATTCCTGTACTACTTCGCGGAGGATTTATATGGAGATGCTAGGTCCCAGATATGATCAGATGAGGAAATTGGTTAACATGATGGCCCGTCATGGAGCTGGACCAATGATTAGGTTTACACTTGATATTTTCATATGGTTGAGACAGTATATTATCATGATTAAATACTACCCATACACCGACATAGATTGCATGGGTGATCCAAACCTTGTCCTTCTTAAAGGCATGCAGTGGGATGATTTAGGTAAAAAATACCTTCTCATTTTTCTTTTCAAATTTTTAAGTTTTTATGTGTTTCAATTTTGTTTCAAGACTAATTATCTAATTATCATGTAGATATTGGACCAGTTATACATGTGGGCATGTCACCAATGCATCGACATGGACAACCACAAATTAACATTAGCGTACAACACCTAACTGTGGTAGAGACATTAACCAATATTGAGTAGAATCTTGAGGGGATGACTAGGGACATTCCAGATATAGGGATTGATGATCTCCCCCTAAATTTTAGAGGCATACTATAGGAGTAACTGGATTAATTGGTCATTAGCTATGACGAGTAGCTCGCGTTATTGTTCGCACCATGATCATCATGCTTAGATCTTAGGAATTTGAGCTAGATTTATATTTTTGTGGTTTTATGAGAATGTATTCAGATGATTAAAATGTTGTGAGCCTCATGTGTATCGAACATGTTTTTTTGTAAAAAATAAAAAAAATTTACAGAGTTTTATCTATGGAAACTTCTTTTATTTGATTTGTATATTTTTACAATATGTTGATGCTTATTGTTTTTTACAAGTTTTTCAAATGTCAATTCAAAACATATTTTTCCAATGCTCCGTTAATGTGTTTAAATGTCTTGGAATGTGTTGATATTCAAGATAATAAAATTCCCTTTCCAAGAGATGAACCCTTAAAAAATTTCTTAATACTACGAGTTGAGAATCCATCCTAATAACTAGACAACAAATACCAAATGAAATGGAATCATATAATATTTCAATGGCTGCACTATACTCTGAAAAATTGTTAGTCATGCGACCAAGGCATACTCCATGTAGACTCACTAACTCGTTGGTAGGCATGTAAATTGTTCATGTAATAGAAGAATTATTTTGAGTATCAAGACTAGCACCATCAGCATGGCCAACAAAAATTTGAGGGAATTTCGACATTTTCAAACCAAGTTTAACACAAGATAAGTAAGGGAAGAAGAAGGAGTTCATAAGAAAAATAAAATTGCATAACACCAAAAATATGGTACAACAATATACAGAGTATCTATATAGAAAAATCTAGGCATAATACATTTTGAGATACAACCCATTTATGGGCTGAGCCAAAGGTATTCCATCATAATCTACTAGCTCATAAGCCCCCTTTGCAAGCACATGTTTGACTATGTAAAGGCCAAATCACATGGGCTCGAACTTTCCAACTCCTAGTGTATCGTGCTCCTAGTCATATAAAAAAACCAAGTCACCTTCTGAAAAAACACGAGGCTTAAATTTTTTGTCAAATAATGCTTTGATTTTTTGCTTGTGGGTCTCATTAGCCAATGTGACAACACGATGAGTCTCATATAAATGTGCTAAGTAAAAAAAATGATATTCCTTAGTAGAAGTAGTAGGGAGAAGTTTGATGGATAGTTTCAAAGATGGTATTTCACATTCAATGGATAAAACAACTTCCAAACCATAAATAAGTTGAAGGGATAAAAATTGCATTTTTGTTTTCAATAAGGTACAGTATTTCCATAATGACGAAGAAATACTGGTATTCAAATTTCATTGGCGAATCCCTATAATTCATGGAAGCATAGTTTTTAAAACTTTGTTTGTAACTTCAACCTGGCCATTGGCCTATGGGTAATAGAGAGTTGAGCTATCATGATGTAAACCAAACTTACCAGTTAATTCGGAAAATGTGTGCCATGGTCATTGAAAATGGATTGAGGCACGCCAAATCTAGCGATAGTGTGATTCAATAAGAAAAATGCAATATTTTTACCATTGTTATCAAATGTAGGCATCACTTTGGCCCATTTCATGAAATAATCAACTCCAACGATAATATAACCATGACCTTTGGCCAAGTGAGGGTTACATATCATGAAATTAATACCCCAGTTGGAAAAAGGGCCAATGGAAACTACTCGATGTAAAGTAGCAGGTGGAGCACGCATTTTACGATTATATATCTGGAAATATTTACTTTTTTGGACCACTAAGATGTAATATTTGAACACTGTGGGATAAAAACAACCATCACATATGATTTTTTGGGCAATAACATAGCCATACATATGACCACCACATGCTCCAACATGACATTCATTCAGGCTTTGACTTCTTCATGGATTAAACATTGTCGAAAGATAAGATTGACACCTCGGTGATAAAGAGTGTCACCGATAATAATATATTGTTTTTCTTGGTATCAAATTCAATGACGTTTATAATGAGATATTTCAGGCCAAAAAATTTGGGCTTGGAGATAAATGAGGATATCTCCATACCAAGGATTGGTAAAACTGATCAAAAATAGTTTTTCGTCGGGAATAGAATTTTCAGTTGTTGTTTCTCTTTCAGTATAGGGAAGTTCACATAAACTTAGAAAATAACAAGTATTTTTTAGACTTGCATTTGAAAAATCCAAATCAAAATCCTATAGAATAACAATCTGCTTCAATTATTTCCCCCCCAAAAATTGACGAGTGAGAATATAAATCATGGGGTTGCAACCATAAATTACTATATTTTTATGTAGTAATATGTAATGATGAAATGTTAGACAACTTGAATAGTTTCCATGTCCAATTTCTCCACATATGAGTACTTGAGCTATGTATTGGTAAGATTTCTACTCAGGTAGTAAATCAGAGGTTAGTTATTTGAGTCATCTTCCTGAAAAAGTACCATAGCAATAGTAACGTCTGATGCAACTAAGTATAAAAAATAATCCCAATGAAAATCAAGGGGGTATAACAAAAATGTGTGGGTCAACAAATCCTTCAAAGAATCAAAATATTTTTGGGTTGTGTCATCCCTAAAAAAGGGAACCTTTTTTTTTTTATAATTGGGTAAAATATTTAGTGAGCTCAACATAGTTAGGTATCAAATGACGCAAAAATTTTCCTTCCCTTGAAAAATTTTTAGTTGTAAAATATTAGAAGGAGCAGGTAAATTGAGAATAGACTAAAACTTCAGGGGATCAACACAGACCCCTTTCTTAGATATGAAAAACCTAGGATTCGACCGGATTCCACATAGACTGTGGGATCCCAAAGTGCACCCACACTCATTCAGAGAAGAGTGTAGCAGTGGCTTTTTCTATGATATTCCTCTTGTAGGCCGCTATAATGGATATCTTTGAGAACCTGTCGACGACCACGAAAAACAGTCGTTTCCATGCTTAGTAGAAGGAAAGCCTAACATGTAATCCATGGACATGGATTCCCAAGGTCGACTAGGGGTAGGTAGCGGAGTATAGAGGCCTTGCTTCTTGATGGTCATTTTGGAAATGGCGCAAGAAGTGTAGGATCTGATGTACTTCCAAACATCCTGTCGAAGGTTCGGCCAATAGAAATACTTCTACAGTACTGTCACTGTTTTCTCGACCCTAAAATTCCCAGTGACTCGACTGTAGTGTGCTTCCCATATCATCTTGGAACACACGCTTGAAGGAACACAAAGGTGTCCCAGGTGACATAACAGTGCATCTTGGAGGTGAACATTTGGAACTTGCATACCCCCAAGAGTGCCTTGTATGTGAGGTTGAATTCTGAATCGCTTTTTGGAGAAGTGGCCAATCAGAAGTCTCATGCCCACAAGAGTTGATAACGGTGATTAGCACCATGATCGATGGTCGGCTAAGGTAGTCTATAACATTATTGGTGTTACCCTTCTTGTACTTGATGTTCAAATGAAACTTTTACAGATATGTGAACCACTTCTCATGGCGATTGTTCTTCAACTTCCCTTGTGTTTGTATGAACTACAGGGGTCGGTGTTCTGTGTGGATGATTGTTTCCCTCCCCAAAATGTAATGTTTCCATTTTCGACAAGCCTGCACAATGGAATACATTTATTTGTCATAAGTGGGATATTTTCGAACTATGTCAGAAAATGTCTCACTATGATATGCCACTGGATGCCCCTGTTGAGTAAGGACTACCCCAATAGCATAGTCAGAGGCATCTGTCTCGATCTAAAATGGTTGTTGCAAGTCTAGTAATGTGAGAAATGGTGAAGAAGAGAGGCGATGTTTCAATTTTACAAAAGCCTTCTATTGATATTCTGACCAAAATAATTTTACTTTCACTCCTCCCTTGGTGACTTGACTAAAGGACCAATTGATATGAGAGAATCCCAACATGAACCTGCGGTAGAAATTAGTAAGACCCAGAAAGCTGTGAAGCTCTGTTAGAGTGGTTGGGGCTGGCCAATCCTGAATGACTTGGATTTTGGTTGGATCCACATGCACACCCCTTTTATCAATAATGTATCCCAGATATTGAACCTGGGTCATGCCAAAAGTGCACTTCTCCAAATTGGTACACAACTTGTGTTGCCGCAGTGTTTGGAGGACTTATCAGATGTGGTGGAGGTGCTCTTCCCAAATCTAGCTGAAGATCAGAATATCATCCAAGTACACCACTACAAATGAGTTGGTGAATGGCCATAAGATTTTTTCAATCAACCTCATAAAGGTTGCGAGAGAATTTTTCAACTCGAAAGGAATGATAAAACATTCAAAAAGGCCCTCCTTGGTTTTGAAGGCAGTCTTCCACACATCGGAGGGTTCGATTGGTACCTGGTGATACCCAGACTTCAAGTTGATCTTGCTGAAATATTTCACCCCTTTGAGTTGTTCCAGAAGGTCATCAATCCGTGGGATCGGGTACCTATTCCAAACAGTGATCTTGTTCAACTCTCAATAGTCAATACAAAGTCTCCAAGTCCCATCCTTCTTCTGTACCAAAACGATCAGGCTCCCACAGGGTGATGAACTTGGCCAGATGTGACCTTTCTGCAGCAGCTCTTGAATTTGCCTCTTGATTTCATCATTCTCTATAATAGATCACCGATATATCATTCCATTGGGTAGCGATGCACCTGGGGTCAGATCAATGGGTTGCTTGACCTGACAGTGCAGAGGAACCCATGTGGGTGAGGTGAAGATGTCCCCTTACTCCTCCACAACCTTGTCCATTTGTTGTTGTCGTGTAGAGGAGCCATGTCTAGAGGTCATGGCCATAGCCTTCTTATTTCCCTAGGGGTGGATCATCAAGAAAAAAAATTTCCTGGTTTGGGAAATTAGCTTACTGCATTGCTTTGTAGTAACCAAAGAGACAGCGGCAGGCGATGGTACCTCTGGTATCCTGTACAACTTATTTCCCAAAGTAACAATAATAGCACGAGGCCAGGACTCATACACAGCATGTCATTTCCAAAAGTATGGTTGGCCTAATAATACATCAAAAACATCAATAAGAGCAATGTCACATGATACCTCATCTGTGAAGGGCTTGATGCTATAGGGAAGGCAGCACTGCTGGTTCACGCAGAGATCCCATCCTTGGTGAAGCCACTCGATGGTGTATGGTTGTGGGTGTGCTGTGGTCGGCAAGCACACCTGCTTCACGGCATTTTCTGAAATGAGGTTCTTTTGGCTCCCACTGTCGAAAATGAACTGTAACAGGGAACCCTTTACCCACATATGGGAGTGGGAGAGACACTCCTCCTTGTCAACATCTTTCGGTTCCTCCTTCTCGATCTTCATAGTGGAAACAGTGGCATTGGGCTCCACATCAATAATATGTTTCCCATTTTCATCTCCCTTGTCAGGTTCTGATTCAGAAGCCCTCATCTCAGCCACCAACGACTGCTTGGCCCGACACTCACTCATGTTGTGAGTGGAGCTCTTATGGAACTCACACCACTTTCCCATGTCCTTCTTTGGCTTCACGGTGTTTTTATTTGATTTTGGCTTTGGCAGGTTGTCTTGGGCTGCCATGCCTTGGATTTGTCTTTTTTTCTATAGTTTGGGGGCACCTTTCCCTTGCTTTTGATTCGCAGATCCAAAGTCTCGCTTCTTCTATTTGAATTTCTACTCAATCTTGGCAGCATACCAGTATGTCGTACCAAGTGAGGAGATGTCGAGGAACTCCATTTCCTCCTGAATTTATCTGTGCATACAAATGTGATACTTTAGTACCAAATCTTTCTCTGAATCTTTGATACCCAACTTTGTGTGCATGGTATGGAACAGATTCGTCAACTCATGGACATCTTGATCCCTTTGTTGCTGTAGCATGATCCATTGTATGTACTTGTCCTCATAGCTCCCCACGATAAAGTATTGTTCCTTAATGGCATCTTGAAAAAAATTTCAAGTGGGTATGACTGAGAATAAAGAGGGTTCTGTCTCATCCTTTTTCTCACAGTAGGTTTCCCACCAGTCCTTGACATGGGGGGTAGCTTTGAGGAGTGCAAAAATAATATTCTCCCAGTTGGAAAAGTCATGAACCGAGAAATATCCTTCTAATAGATTCAACCATCTATCTATGACATCTGCATCTATTTGACCCTCAAATATGGGAATGTCAAAGTTTACTTGTACCTTAAAGGGATTCGCACCTCCAAAGTGGATGTTGGATGTAGATGCGTTGTCGGTGGGTAGTCGTTGAAGGATCTGGGAAAATTTATCCATTATCGCATTCCTTTGTTTTTTGAGGGCCTCCTCGAGCAATATTTTGATAGGATCTCCTACTCTCTCATCTTTCTTTTCGTTCCCCATGGGAGGCCGTTGGGGTTTGCGAGGTTGATCTTGCAAAGGTTCAACCAGATCAATCCCTAACTCCTTATACCCCGACCTCATTGGGGACATGAAAAGAAGGATCAAGAAAAAGCAGACTGCTCTGATACCACTGATTCGTATTTATAGAGGAATGCAAAAAAATACAGATATAACCACAAATACAAAGATGCAGCGGAAATAACACTTCATTTCATTAATATCAAATAACTAAAATTTGCTTACAGACAAAATGGAAATAAACTAGCTAGGGCGCTGGTAGCTTATCTCTGAGAAAAGATGTGGCAGCTATATGCCTCTGAACTGTGTGACAATGAGGCTTTAGGGCTTATTTATTATATAGAAACAATGGAAAACCCTAAACATCCAAAAACCTAACACTAGGAGATGAAGCGCCAAAACTATGGGCCCCATTTAGGTAAATTGGTGTTTCAAATTTCTAGGGTCGTAACTTTGGCATGCTATCTCCGTTTGACACACATGATACATTGTTAGGAAGATATATTCGAGGAATACAACTGATGTGAAATCATATTTATCAAAGGCGCGATGCCCAAAAAACATCGTTTAGGCCCTCAAAACAGCTCCAGAAGTTCAGGACCCAAAAAACTGCTAAAAATAGTAAGTTGTGCTGAAACTAAAAAACTGAAAGAGACAATGGTGGGGCCCAAGTGGAATAGGCAAGTGGCCACCAATATCCACCTGGATCATAGGTTTTATGTTTTTGCTGCATCCGTTTTGTGTTGGAAATGGTGGTAGTGGTTGGTGAGCAAGTGCTGGAACTCCCAAGGGCTACTCAACTCTAATTATCAACCTGACTTTCGTACAAAATTATAGGTGACAATGCTATATGCACACCAAATGGATTCTACTCATGCCACCCTCAACTAGGTATTATGATTAGTAGTACTTCTAATCCATTCCTCTTACTGGATCAACGTGATTTTCTTTTTCTTTTTTGTACGTTTAGACTAATCCTAATATTTCCATTTTTTTCTCCTCCCATCCCACCCACGGGTTTCAAACCGGTGACCTTGCAGATGGAGTGCCTTAAGAGTGCACCCCATCACCAACTTCTCTACACCATGTGGGCTCTAGAATAATGTGAAATTAGCTAATGTAATGTAGAAAATTACTTCTAATATAAGACAAAGAGAGTACCTATAAACTTCTACTTGCAATTGGTATTGAAATAAAATCATAAACAACTAACCTACTTGTAGAAAAAGAAACTATGTTGTGCAATAATTCATCTAACTAAATATTCATTTGTAGTAAATAAACTATTATATATTCACACAATTCATCAAAACATAGATCAAACCTCTATCTACTGCTTTAATTAACTTCTACTTGCATGTAAACTGTTGTCATATTCAAGCTAATTGTGAGATGAAATGCTAATGCCTACTCTATTTTTGCAGCAAGGAAGGAAGGAGCTTTGGAGTGGCCTAGGGGTCTCTTCTGGTCATGATTTCATAGCTGGGGATCAAATGCAACCCATTCTAGGTTCAAATAGCAACAAGAAGCAAAAATTAAGTGGAAATGGTGACCTGCAACGATGCTACAAGATCTTTGTATTGCTACAGGAAGTCGTGAAGTGCTACAGGAAGCAAGATGAGAATTATCTAAGGGTGAAAATGATGGAAATAATGTTTGGAAAGGTGGAATATTATTGAAGTGGATTAGTGAGTGATGACCAACACCTCTAGCCAAGCTCATAACCCTTGGAAGGCCTATCTTTCACTTGGATGGCTGCTCACGGTGGTGATGAAGGTGATTTCAAAAAACAAGGTTTTGGTGGAAAAATTGGAGGTTGGAGGGAAGAAATATGAAGTCCAAGATGAAAGTGATGACAGGGGTCCTTTTCCTGCATTTTATATAGTCCTACAACACTACACACATCCATGCATTTATTATTGACAAACTAACATGTTTAAGAGTGAAAAGTTGACTTGAATAGAAACCCTACTTAACCTATGCTAAAAAATGATCTAAGCTCAAATCCAAATTCTAACTTACATTAAACATATGATGAACATGGTAATCACACTATTTAACTTTCCAAGAAACCTTAAAAAAATTATTTTTGGACTGTGGTAGGAGATCCTTCTGCTCATTCTCCCATGAGAGAGGTGAGAAAGAGAGGCTACACGCATATTTTTGATAGATTTTTGTTGCTACTATAATCCAAGGAAACTAAAAAAAGTGTTGGAACATAAAAAATGAATATAAATACACAAGAGGGACTTAGCCAATGGATTGGGCCCTAACCCAGAAGCATCAACCCCCTGAGACTAAATCAATAATGGATCAAACAACTTCTCATTATCATTGCATCGAAATGTCTAGTACATCATATGACAGTAAAAAATAATACTAATTTAGAGCTCAACAGCTAACTAGTTGAATACACAGTTTGAATCTTGAAGAGCTCTTGTACATGTTTATTTGACTACTACTGTTTTTAGAGCCTCGAAGGTCACTGTCTGACATCATTGAATTTTTTCTACGAAGGTTTCACCCAAAGCATGAAACAATGTCAAGTCAAGGGGAGTCATGGTCGCACATTTTTTGTACAGTCAAGTCAAAATGGAATATCTGTTAGTCATGTTCCTGTTAAAATTGTCTAATTTGGGTTCATTATAGTCAAAGTTATAATGGTTATAAGGTATGGTCATTTGGAACATCCTATAGTTTTATCCCTTATTCTTATCTACCGCATGCTTATTCATTTCACACCTAGTTTCCTACCCTTTTTCTCATTTCTCTTTCATTCACATTCCTTCATAAATAACTTATATGTTATACCCTTCCCGCATACCATTTACCTATCATTCATATTAAATTTCCTTTACCCCCCTTCATTCTAAATCCACCCCCCATAACACCACTAGGATTGCCCATACTCATAACATAACACAACCCTCATGTATAATATACAATGCCCTATACCTAAGAGATATCACACCCCTAAATATTTAATCATTCTCCACATTCATGCCAATTCAATTGGAGCACTCCAAGTCATCAATTCAAATCATCGCGCTACAGTACAAAGGATAGGGGGTAATTCAAATGGTTATGTCGCCTTATCTCTTTCCACTATACACCCAAAGAAAAATCTGCCTAATTACAAGACAGAACATCACTCCAAGGTATCAGAAGGTTGAAAGCAGCTTGGTAGAGGTTAAAAGGTAGGTTTTTCATGTGGGAGAAGCTCATTGTGCAGATGCTATGAAAAATAATATGTTTTAATCATCATTTTGAAATGATTTTTTTGGTCACATGGAGGTTAATTTTGGAAAACGGAAAGAGGTTTTTCTCAAGAACAGACCAAATCACAATAACCACCTTTATTTTATGCATAGGTGTCATATATTGGGAGATTTGAATGCATCTTTCAAGCCTATTTGTCCATAAATTTAGAGTTGCATGTTCACACAGTCACTGTACTTTCACTATATCTACTAAAACTTGTACCCACTTTCCCTAAAACTTTTATAGCAGATGTATGGGGTGAGATGAACAAATCTAGTTATTTCCAACTCAAAGTCCTTCACGGTTTTTGAGAAATGAGCTACTGTCACCTACAACAATTTTTGGATTTTCTTGAGATCTGTGAGTTAGAGTTGGCTCCAATTTCTTGTAGAGGTACACCTAATGCTGTTAACATTTTGTAAAATTTCAGCTTAATTGGATTTACTATTTAAGAGATATGCCCAAAACACATGGGCTACACAACACTTGCACACATGTGGAATGGAGAATTTTAAAGATGTCTAGTTTTAGGGAACGTGTGGAATGGTCCATTGGCTACTCAGAGGTCTACTCAGTGCCCACTCATTGACCAACTATCCTCCAACACATAGAAAAGTGTGCCAAGCTAGAGTTGTTGCACAACTCAAATACTTATTGTTTCTACTTTTTAATTTGGTTTGAACTATGTTGTATTAATGTTTGAGGATATGGATAAAGTTGAAGATGAACGAATAGTAGGAGATAGGATAAAGGTACTATTTTATTTCGAGGATAAAATTGCATTTTTTATGTTAGCTTTGTTTTAGTTTTTGTTCAAAAAAACATAATGTTACTAAGTCTAGTTGGATTTGATCCACTTAGTGGATGACACATGCAATGTATCTAGACATATGGTTCTGTTCTATTCAACAACATATTTAAGGCCACTCAAACAATGAAGAAAGGGTTGGGGAATGAAAACAGGCTCTGTTTCTTTTAAGCCATATTTCTCAATAAAATCTTAAGTGCATATTTTTGTCACCAGTTACAGAGTTTCATGTGGTATGTTCCTTTCAAGTGATGGTATTTCTACTGTGCAAATTGTTAATTTAAATGTTTCATTATTGTCTTATTCTAAAGTGTATTGCTGAAGTGGTTTCCAGAATTCACCCTTTAGTGCTTTGGTTGACTGTCAATTTGTCATACATGATATAATTCAATATTTCTCCTTTAATCTCTTTCTTCGAAATATTTGTTCATCAGGGTATGTGACAGAGTTCAGATTTTTCTCTATTGCATTAGATCAAATATTGTTATGTGGTTATTTAATTTCTTCACTATACTACAAATGATGTCAACTTGAAACGCATACCTACCTTGCCTCTGTATATATAGGTGACTTATATATGAAATAATGTGTTATGTTTGAAGACTTTAAATATGTTAATGTTTGTCTCAACAACCTTCAAATCTCTCAACAAATTTCATCAACTCTATGATTCTTTCCAGATCTAGACTATGTAGTCCTTGAGATTTTAGGGTTAGTTACTTTAGACAATTTCTAGTGAGGGAGCCCCCTCCAATTACAGTGTTAACATAATGGCGTAGTTTTTGAGGACGCAAACGGTTTCATACTCCTCGGTAAATATCATTGGATTTTAGATATATTTTTTTATGGTGGATAGTAGTCAGACACATATGAAGGTTTAACCATTCACCTGGAGACTCCAATCAAGTTTCAACCTGATATTAAGACTCCACTAGTAGTAGGATCTAGGAATCAAGATTAGTTCTCAATCTAGAAGGTGTGCTCCCATGAATCAAGATCACATTCCAGGTTTCCCAAATCACATGCCTTGTGTAGATTGGGAAACTTATTTTCCAAAATTCAAATATGAGGACAGAGAGAATTATGCTCTGCATTTGGTTAAATTTCACATACATGCATGCAAGTTGAGGGTTCAATTTCCTAAGGATCGTCTGATTAAGATGTTCATGTCTACTCAGGAAGAAAAGTGAGATCTTAGTATGAAGGTTTTCCATCTGCTAGTATTCATTCTCTTAAAGATTTTCATTCGGAATTTTTTGAAAACTACAAAGAATCTCATCTTTCTTTGACTTTGGTTGAGAATTTTTGTGAACACTTTGAGGGTTTTATCCAAAATCTGGAAAATACATATGTGAGGAAGAATTCATGGATGAAGAAATTATGGAAGTTTTGAATGAGAAACCTTTCCATTACCAAGAAGAAATGGTGGTTTATATATTGGATTAAAAGGAAATTAAGCAAGATTTAAATGATGACAGTCAAGTTCTATTTTCTGAAATTGATGAAAATTTGCAGCAGACATGTAAGTCTTTGTATGATCAAAGGTATGAAGATATTCATTCATTTGTTTTCTCATACTAGTTTTGTGAATACCAAGATGAAGTTTCTAATGAAATGCATGAACAAGGATCTATGGAAATTCAACGCTCATATGTCTCTTCATATCATTTATTTTCTGAAGTGTTATTTCAAGATCATATTTGTGTAAATCATAATTTCAAATCGACATGTGTGGAAGTTTTAGACAATGTAATTATGGTAGAAAATAATTTTCAAACATTAAAAGCAGATAATTAAGAAGAGCAAGTTGTTGTTTCACTTCTCATGTTTGACGATCTTATAGGTATCTTTAATATGCCTAAGGATGATGAACCTTGTAAATATTTTAATCTTAATTTTTAAGAGTTGTCTGCTGTGTTTTTGCCATTGAAAAATGATGATTTTCTGCAGTCTCAAGAACACAATCAACTATCATGTGACATTATTTTTGACATTACAGAATAGGAAAAGGGTAATGAAGTTGAAGGACTATTCATGAATGAATATGATCCTTTGGATCATTAAGACAAGATAATGTTTTAGATTGTTGAGGATCCTTTTGTTGATTTGTTGCAATCATCAAAAGAGGTGACTTTCCATGTTTTTCAAGATCCTTTGGTTCGTCTGTTGGAAGCATCAGAAAAGGTGGAGTTTTTTTTTTCCAGCAAAGGTTTTGGACTCAAATTTCATATTGAGTTTCCAACATTTACATATTTTTGTATGCTTACAAAGGGTGTGAGTGGAATTTCAGTGAATGGCCATCTCCTTTCTTGGCTTCATTGGAAATTTTATGTCACTTGAGCGAGAAGGTTATTCAACAATTAGTGTATATAGTAGTATGAATGCTCAATATTTTGAGCATGTTTTTAAGTAGTGTCTTAGATTCTAGTAGTTTCTTTCAATATATTGGTTCTATTTTTCAGTATTGCAAGTGTGGGTGGTCATCATTGGTATTTAAAGCCCGAAGTGAAGGCCCTAAAATTCTGGTGATTTGTTTCCATAAGTAAGTTCATGCAATCAATAGTTAATTTTCATTTTATAAATTATATTTTCAGTTTTTTAGTCGACTCCATTGCCCAATGGTTAAATTAGGCTACTAGTCAGCAGTTTTGTTCTTGGCACCTTGCTAGGAGGTTTCCATCCCCATTAGAGCCAATTTTAGGGTCATTAGTTTTTATCGTCAAATGTATTTTCCATGTCCTTTAATATTGATTTTTTGTATAAATTGAGCCTATGACTACTACTATTTCCATAGCCTTAAGGGTCATTGTCTGACATCGTTGAATTCTTCTATGAAGGTTTCACCCAAAGCATGAAAGAGTGTCAATTCAAGGAGATTCATGGCCGCATATGGTTTTTATAGTCGAGTCAAATTGGGTTATCTATTAGTCATATACCTATTAGAATTTTCTAAGTTGGGTTCATTACAGTCAGGGTTTTGATGGTTATAAGGTATGGTCATTTGGAACACACTACAGTTTTATCCCTTATTCTTATCTACCCCACGCTTATTCATTTCACACCCTGTTTCCTACTCTTTTTATCATTTCCCTTTCATTCATATTCCTTCAAAAAATAACTTATATCTTATACCCTTCCCACATACCATTTACCTATCATTCATATGAAATTTTTTTTACCCCCCTCCATTCTAAATACACCCCCCATAACATCACTACCATTTCCCATACTCATAACATAACACAACCCTCATGTATAATATACAACCCCCCATACCTAAGGGATATCATACCCCTAAAGCTTTAATCATTCTCAACATTCATGCCAAGTCATATGGGCTTGTTGTGATCAACAATTTATTTAAGGCCACTCGAACCATGAAAACAAGGTTGGGAATGAAAACAGGCTCTGTGTCTTTTAAGTCATATTTCTGAATAAAATATTAACTGCATTTTTTTTCACCAATTGCAAAGATTCATGTGGTATATTCCTTCCAATTGATTTTGTTTCTATTGTGCAAATTGTTAATTAAATGTTTCACTGTTGTCTTATTCTAAAGTGTATTGCTAAAGTAGTTTCTAGAATTCACCCTTTAGTGCTCTAGTTGACTGTGAATTTTTCATACATGATATAATTCAATCTTAATCTTTTAATCTCATTCTTAAAAATATTTTTTCATCAGAGTATGTGACATAATTATGAGTTTTCTTTGTTGCATTAGATCAAATATTGTTATGTGGTTATTTATTTTCTTCACTATACTACAAATGATGTCAACTTAAAACACATACCTACCTTACCTCTGTATCTATAGGTGAATTTTGTATGAAATAATGTGTTATGTTTGAGAATTTGAAATATGTTAACGTTTGTCTCAAGAGCCTTTCTTCAAATCTCCCAACAATTGTCATCAATTACTAGATTCTTTCCAAATCTGGTTTATGTAGTCCTTGAGCTTTCAAGGTTAGTTACTTTAGACAATTTCTAGTGAGGGAGCCACCTCTGGTTAGAAAGAACCAGTTTCTAACCCAAAGAGGTTTGTGGTTACCTATGTAGCCCCTTTTTCAGCCTAAATGGATTTACGGAGTGCTAACAGACATCATCATTACACAAATCCCTAAGCATGACTCTCCTTAATCCCAGAGTTTCTGCCTGAAACTACCTCAAATCAGTCATTTTAAGGACCAACATAGTCTGTAAGCATGTGGATATGTGTTCACCAGCAACTTGTCCCATGTTGGGAAGAGTTTATCACCATCATGTTGCCCTATGTTAGGTGTGCATTGATTCTATAAATTCAAGAAAAAAATATATATTTTTGAAGCTTCCTCTTCTAGAAGCTTCTAAGAGTTATTACAACTATTTACCTCAGATAAAAACCTTGAATCCTATCATATCCTACCTTGGATTTTCCATCCCTTATCCTTGGAGTTCTTATGGTTATAAGGTATGGTCATTTGGAACACCCTGTTGATTTATCCCTTATTCTTATCTACCCATGCTTATTAATTTCACACCCCATTTACCACAGTCATAGATTCTATATAAAAAATAGGAAACTTAAATCTAATTCGAATCCATCCTGCACCAATTATCTTAATAAATTCCACATATTGATGAACCCTAGAGAGAGATTTCATAAAGTTTTGATATCAATAGGGGTCCACTTCCTTCAACTCCTCTTGACAAAGATCCCATCTTAGCTTAATCTCTTATAATGCACTGGATTTCATCCCCTGTATATTTCTAAGGAATCTCTATAATAATGAACCTTGATAGTCAATTATTAATGTTTTGGTGGCTAAAAATCAACATATCTTATACATCTTCAGTTGAGCTGAACTCATTTACGATTCAGAGCTTTACTCACCCCTCATTGGTTGTTACGGTCCATATGTAGCCTTTCCTCCTACGTAATTCTGAGCAAAAAATACAAAATCCATCAATTTAAAATCCCCCACATAAGGTGACCAATTAAAATATTTATCTCCAAAATAGGAAAGGCCATGCAGATACAACTTTCACAACAAATTTTTCTTTGATAAATTAGCACTTTGAAAAGTTTTCGAGAAATATTGAAATTTTTTTTTTATTGTATGGTCATTTTTGCTTAAGTGCTTTCATTTGAAAGGGGAAATGTCTTTCTTCCAGATATAAAGGATAATATGGAGAAGGGATCCTACCACATATTAACCACTAATAATTTCATAGATGAATTCCTTCTCTTGTTGTAACAGTTTCACCTCCTCTTGCAATTCCTTTACTTGCTATATTTCCCAGTTCCTCTCTTTTTGAAATTTTACAAAATCTTGAATTATCAACTTTTCAACCCCTTCCTTCTTAAGGATGTGACCATTTCCTCATGTTATTTCAAGAAAATAACTCCTTGGGAAAAATTGATAACTTCTTCCATTTTTCCACTTCTCCAATACTATTTCTTGTTCTCAATAATTATTCAAGTTACAACTGAGGACTCAGCAAACTTTTCTTTATCCCCTTCCACCTCCTACTACGCTATCTCAAATGTTGGTTCTTGTGTAATAGCAGGATCATCGATAGGCTCTTTTAGGGTAGTAGTCACGTTAATTTAAGTCCACTCTTTTTTTTTTGTTCTCATGTAATAGCAGCATCATAAACAAGTTCTTGTGGAGTAGTAGACTATTTTTCTTCTCCCTACTCTGCTTCAGTTGTTATTTATTGTGTAGTAGAAGCATTATCAATACGTTCTTGTGGAGAAGCAACTCAAAATTATTCATATTGTTCTCCCACCTGAAATCATACTGAAACAGTAATAGATTCCTCTTGACAGTGTTGGATACCGCCAACATGCAGGGCATCTCCCCAATGTGGGGTCCCAATTAGACCTCACATTATTTGGTGTAGGATTCCCATCCAACTGTATGGTATGGACACCATTGTAAATGTTTTAGAGATACACCTTGGTTATGAAACATAAACAAGAGATCACAAACACCTCTTTGGGGAAGAAAGTATGTAATCTTTGTGTGACACCAAATGTAAAATGCACGGGGAAATTCCATGGCTAATAAACAGAAACATGTCTTCTATTAGGGAATTAATAGTACTACCATAAGGGAGACTTGAGATCAAAGAGAAAGGCTTGTTGATTACCTAAAAATCGGTTCACACAATAAACAACAATCATGAAAGCATAACAACACTCATTCAACAATATCGATATCTAAGCAACGAAAAAATTCATTAATTTTAGTATGTAATTAAGCCAACATATACCGTAAACATAAAAAGAATAGTCTACTACATCCACAATACATGAAAGAAGAAGTGTTGGATCATATATCTTCTGATGATGAATGAAATATTCCAAGTACACTTTTACATACGTGAAACACTAGATCCAATAGTGGAACATGAAGCTACAACTTTCTTCTCCAAAAAATGATCTATATCCTATGCACTAAAAGAGAAGCCAAGGAAAGACTCCAAGAATCCAAGCCCTTTAATTGAGTTATGAGGAGATATTTATAAAGAATGATAATAACTTTTGATTTTCCTCGCGACTGTTCAACTTTATGATCTATGGGCTTCCATACAACTTTTCACATTCTATACATGACCTTTTGCATTCCATATGTGTCTTTTCAAATTCCAGATGTGTCTCTTGGATTTCATTACATGCAAATCATTACTAAAGACAAATTACTTATAATATGGTGGCTATATGAGACAAAAATACTAATAGAACAAAATATTATCAAATTTACAAGTCATTTTCTTCCTCATGGAGCTCATTGGTAATGTATGTGCACCATGATATGAACTCCATAGAAATTAATTTGATCTGAAATGGTAAGTTCGTTGCATACCCCATCCTCACAGTGCGTCTTTCAATATGGTCTTGGAGCTTTATTGTACACTATTCCATAGCCATGAAAATTTCCTGTGAGCCTTAGCTGGTGCGATGGCATAGTATAGAATAATGTCTTTGGTTATCTCCAAGCCTTATTATTCTAATGCATTCTTGATTTTTTCTATGTATTTCATTATTTACTAAAACATTATTTCCCTACCTCTTATTTCTTTAAGTGCTCCTACTGAAGGCATCTCATGTTTATGTGCTAGACACTTGAAACCATTATGCAATCGACTATAAGTGGTAATAGTTCTAGTGAACTATTCCCTAAGATGGATGTAGTTCGGGTGATGGAGTCTCAATAGTAATTTGTCTATCTCAGCGGTAGGGCCTATCCTTTATAACTGTATGTCACGTAACCTTCATATATGTGGCATACCATTCCTGAATTTTATCAACAACTGTGTTTGCCACTTTCAGGAGCTTTAAGACTTCTTATGCTTCCTTCTGAATTCCAACAAGGGGTGCCACCACTTACTAGAGAAGCATCATTTCATCATACAATTATGCAATGGTTCCCTCCATTTGTCCCAATTCCTCATGTATGGATGACTACCATTCTACTGCATTGAAGTTGTGGGAATATAGTCATTGATTTTCTATAGCAAGGTGTTCCCCTTATTTCTTTACTGCATCCAACTCTTTCCTCATTCATTCATTCTCATTCAACATATATTCTAATTTTTCTTGTGCTCGAATAGCAAAAGCAACATATGTTTCCATGATTTCCTAGGTATTCCTTCCAGTTTTTGCAGTTATCACATTTTCTATATATACAAAGACTAGATTCTTAGGATCATTTGGGAAGTATCCTTTCCTTTGTTGCATAATCCTTTGCTTGACTTGATCAAATGTGACATTACACACATCCATGACTCTATCTTCAAGTGGAGGTGTGACTCCATTTCATTAAATGGGAGATTACCACTTGTAAGAGGAGGGTATGTTAGAGAACCTGGTTCATCATATATGGGTTGGATGGCATCATCATCCTCCAACTCTCTTCCTCTATCCCCTAAGTCAATTTTTCTTCCTCTATCATTTGTGCTACTTCCTCCTCTTGTGACTGCCTTTGTTGTTTTCCTTATACTCTCCTTCTTTCCTCTTCTTCTTCCCGCTACTTTCTAAGCAACTCCTCTTGCTTCCTCTTCCTCGTCTTCCTCTGTTTCATGCTTCATTCTCCTTAATTCTCTCTTCTGTTCAGCTTGGAACTGCTCCCTTTATCTCAAAGGAAAAGCTTCCATTTCCTAACATTTTCTCCTCACAACTGCTTAATCTATTTTCAGGAGCCTGTTCCATTACTGAGGAGTTGTTTATATGCCTCTTATAATTTATGTTCATTCCCTGAGTTAGTGGGACTTGGGGGAACCTCACCACCCTTGGATTTTTTCTTCTTACTACATTATACCATCTCTTTTAACATCTCATTTTTAATTTTATACATCGAATGAATGGTCTTGTTAAAACCAATTCTTTCATAGTTTGCTGCAGTGCAATCATCAATACATTCAGAAACTTCTTGATTGTGTGTTTTTAGCAACATATCCTCTTTGTGGTTCATCATCGTCTTTTATGTCTCTTTACTTCATAACTTAACTCTCGTATTGGCAGTGGCTACAAGCGGTATTTCTTCCACCTCATAATATCTCTATAACCTCACATTCAATATAATCCACACTTTTAGGTCCACCTCACGATGTTATTAAAATGATATGAGGAGAAATATGACATCCAAAACATTGAATGTATGTACTTTAAGCCATAGGAAACCAATCTGTGATATCATGTAATGACTCCTTCACTTATTCAATCACATAAGGAGGATCGATCTCATATATCATCTGAAATATAACTGCAATAAAATGATCTGCTAATTTTTCATATTCTCCTCTTAAACTCAAATTTGTCAACACCCTGCAGTGGAAGTAAACTAGAAAATTATCCTATGGGGTCCAGTTCCAATACATTCCTAGGAATAATTATCGTGCACAGATCCCATCCAATAGAAATGCAGACATGTAGAACTTTGGTGCCTATTTTCACCTTAGAGATTCTTTAGCCTACCCAACATGATGCTACAACTCAAAAGAAAGTATATTTTCACAATTGAATACTTTTCCACAAGTTCCTACCATGTTGAGCATATATACCTAGTTCTCTTCAAATACTTCAGTGTTATTTCTCCCATGTAGCCTACAACAAATGACAATGAGATATTGATACACATCCATGAGAATACTACTTAGGTGAACTACAGATCGGTGGTGTCAAAAATTCACAGGCTCTCGACACCAAGATTTAATGATTTCACTTATGTCGATATTAACCCATCTAGTGTAAAAGTAATTAATGGCATACTTTGTGGGATTTTGTATCTTACAATAGATATGCATGTCTTATCCATAATAGGTGGGAATTTCACCATCAATTTCACTTCAAAGAACCAGATCTAAATCATCAATGTGTATAAGAATCCATTCAATCACTTATCCATAAGGAATGACTGGGAACCTACATGCAATATTGTTTATTTGGTACCACTTGATATTAATGTATACTTCCAAATCTTCCAAGTTCTTATAGAATTTTTTATGCATGAATGTGTCTTTAATGTCTTTCTATGTGACCTCGGTAGACTTGTCTATGAAGAACTATGTATCTGCAAATATGGGGATGTAAGGATTTTTTTCTCTTACTACTTCTTCAGTGCTTGATTCTAAAGCTTCTTTGGAGGCCGCTAAACATGTAGCAGGAGGCATCATTCCAACAGATGATGAAAGAGTAACAATGCTAGCAACCTGAACACATGTATATGGAAAAACACTCATGGTAACAAGGATTAGATTTATGAAATCCTCTATCTATTACAAGAAATGACTTAGAAAATCATATTAACAGAGCCATCAAACGTAACTGAGAACATAATCCTATCAACGATGGGACAGAGATACTTGTGCATATAAGAAATCTATATAAAAACAAGGAGGATTCACTATCAAAGAACAAAGGAAGTTCAAGGGTCATTTGAGGCTTTGAGGTGTGCTTGTGCTCTCAAGCAAGAGGGAGAGATAATCAAGGGTGAAAGGCACACTGAATAATCATGAAGAAAAATAATCCAGTCCTTCAACATGCACTTATTCACTGAAAGAGACTAAGAGGGTGCAAGGGTGCACTCTGAAAAGACAAAGGTGTCAAGGTTTAGGCCTTAAAGGTGCACTCATTTTTTCATGAGGACAAGGAGGGTGTACGGTCACATGCTGAAGAGAAAAGGGGGAAATACCTCAAGCCTTTAGGGTGCACACATGCACTAAAGGAGGGTGCAGCTCTTCGTGACGAAGGATTGTGCTCTTAAGGAAAACTTGTCTTTCTGGGAGATATTTTCTGAGATAGTCAGGCTTTGAATTCCATAAGTGTACTTTATCTTGGAATGGCTCAGGGACAAGTTTAACAACAAGATAGAATGATACAAATTTTGAGAGGAAATATCTACAAGTTTGTATAGATTCCATCACAATCATGATTGCAATATGAAGAGTTATAGGATATGTAGAGTCAAAACCTGCAACGGTAATTTGACACTTGTAAAAGAAAGAAAAAACTGAAACACCAATAAATAATATAAAAATAATTGAAACACTAGAAAGGAAAGAAATATATATAGTAAAAAAATAAAAGCAAATCAATAGAATTGACACGCAAAACTACCTAGAATGAAGATCAACGAAGAGATTCTTGATCCAAATATGTGCACCCAACCTAAATGAGAATGATTATGAGAAAAAATAATTAATCAAAATTATTATAAATATATTACATCTGAATCCATTCCATGGATGCTTGCCACTTGTCGACGAGTGAATGAGTTATTTAAGCGAAGCGAAGTGAAGTAGGATCCTATTTTCTAGGATTGTGCCCACATGCAACAAGAAATTGCATGCATGAGTTTGAAAGGGTGGATGTTTTCATTCCAAAGGAATGTTCTTAATGAGGATGCATTAGCTAATCATGAAGGAGTGCTCTCCAAGGAGGGCGCAATTATTCATCCAGAAGGAGTGCACTCAACAAAAGAGAAACTCTACGTGATCTTGAAGTGTGATTTTGCTTTAAAAACACTTTGTCTTGATTTTGTTTGCTTTTGGTGTGTGTTTCATGGCAAATAAGGATAGTTACTAACTCAAGAAAAGCTATGACTTCACCTATCCTTGGACAATATAACACAAGCGCTTCTAAAGGTAAGGTGACGACGCTTAGAAAATATTGACTTAGGAGGATACGACACTTGAGAAAACATAATAATAGCAAATCAAACAACGTGACAACACTAGGTAGCTTGGAACGGCAGTTCATGTAGGCTCCAAAACTAAGTTAGGTAAAAATTTTGGAAGGTTTTTGTTGTAGCAATAACACTTGGAAACACACTGGGAGAACCTCAACTTCTGTATTTTGGTTTCATTTATGCACAAAGTCTCAATTTTCCAGGAATTATTAATTCAATGATTGAGTTACCTCAGCTCCCATTCTACCCAATTAAATATATAGTCTTCCTTGTTCCATTACTCATCATAACTCAACATAAAGTAAGCTAAATAATTTTGATGAGAATAAGGGTAATACAGAACCACAGATCAAAAACTATTTAGAGTATGATGTTTCATCTCTTTTGTTTCTTTGCTGCCAGCAGGCCTAGATATTACCCAAATGGACTCACTTCAGGAACACAAGTGTTGCTTCACTACTAGCAAGACTGGATAGCACACCAGTGAATTTTCTTGCTTCCCCTCCCTGCACATGAATCCTCTCTCTTATTTCAACTTTTATTTTTCTTTCTTTTCAATAGGATTGTGCTTAGGCACTTATTATTTTTAAATGGGGTGGAAGATGGATCCCAAATTATTTGAGAGTAGAAGAGAATAGATAGGTGAGAAAAAAATATTAACAAACAAAACTGAGTGCGGGAATGAGAATCCTAAATAGATACGGGTATCACAATTTTCTTATGGTTTCTCGGCTGAAGGATCATATTTTCCAACTAAAAATAATTAACTTTAAAGATGTAAACCAAATCATAGAAGAGCGTAACAAATAATCCAAGGGTTGCATGTTACCATGACTTGACTTTCACAAAATATTAGCCACGTCATCTTAAAGCTCAAAACCATCTTTATGCAAGGACTAATGAAATTGGGAAAAAAAAGTGGGAAAATCAAAAGAAAAACATGAATGAAATGCATCTAACTAAATGCAACCTATCATATCCTCAACAAAACATTACAAGGTCAGGTTAAGTGAAATGGAACTCCCAATGCAGCCATAGAAGTTTCTCCTGACTTCTAAGTCGAAATATGTGAACGTATGGAATAAAAGTGAGGTACAATGGAGTGTAAAAGGTAAACAACCAAAACATTTGCACTGACAGGTAAAATAAAAAAGTGCAAGCACAATGGTGTGACATACTTAATTATTCTACCAAACGAAAAACTCCACAAAAACAACATTCACTTGGCTTAGAACCAAACAATACTCAATTGAATTCATAAAATAACAGACCACGAGACACGGGTCCTAACCGATAGGAATTTTCAAGGGAATCAACAATAGGATCATGGAAACAACCTTTAGGAAAAATTTCATAAGAAATATTGACCAAATTCAAGTCCATATCATAATCAAAATCAATAGGTTTACCAAAATCCGTGTTATCGTGCGAGTTGAATTTTTCAATGGAGGATCTAGAAGGGATGTCAGATCTAAATATTTGACAATCATAAAGATCATTATTTTTTTCCACATTCCATATTAGATATTTCCATGAGGTGGGATGTAGTAATTGAAGTTCAAAAATCAGATCAAAATTTCTACCTTGAGGGTTTAAAAAATTAATATGAAAGAAATGAGAATCCCTCAAGAGAGAATCGACATCCCACAATATGACATTAATGACTAGATCCTGCAAGAAAATCTTAAACTGACTGAAATCACAAGTACCATCAGGGTGATAGGAACCTGACATTACCATCAACGTAGGTTGAAATTCCCTGCACACTCGACTTGACTTTGAATTTTGAAAAGACTTAAATTTATAATCAAAAAACGGGGTTAGTTTCTAGTCTAAACAAGAGTAACCATTCAAACCATGAGATTCATAAGGAAATTGAGGTTCATCATATAAATTCTCAAGATTACAACAAAAATATTCAATAACAAGCATGTCATTTTCTCGATCAAAAGGAGATATAGTTGAAAGGAAATATTCAACAATTTCATTAGACTCCATTTGAAACTTATGTAAATATGAATATTCTTGCAGGAACAAAGATTCATCCATGAAAATTTAACAATCATCACCATACAATTTTAAAAAAAAAAATGATCAGGATTATGGTGGTTCAAGGGTTCATCTTGGTTAACGGGTTTAGGATCAACAAAAATATTATCAAGATTCAAATATGATTGATTAATAGGAGAGTACAAGTTATCATCAAGGGAAATACGTGAAAGAAAAATTAATTATTCTTTTGCAAATTGATCTTCCAGTTTGTTGATAAGTTTAGGTTCAAAACGTGAAACATCAAAAGGAGGGGGACAAGGAATAAAAGGAATGTCGGGTTCTTATTTAGGATAGTAAATTTCCTTTTGCATGAGAGTGCATGATGAATTTGATTCAAAATATTTTCTTGAATTCCTGACTAAGAAATGAAAATTTTCATCGACAAATTGTTGGTCCACATCCTTGTCCATAAATTCAGAAAAAAGATGAAGGAACAGGTCAACAAATTGTTCAAGAGATTCATTTCAATCCATTATAAGATAATTTATTTCATTAAGGACATCTTGATATTCATACTTCTCGGAAACATGGTGGAGCTCATTAAAGAAATTTTTAATAGATGAGATAGAAGCAGTGAGTAAAGAATAACACCATTTCTTGGCACAACCATCCAATGTAAGGGTGAACAACCTAGAGATAATATATTCATAATAGAAACTACTTGAGAAACAAAATTGAAAAAACTCAATTATGTAATCAAGAATGGTTGTTGTGCCCTTTCCATCAAATTTTATATGTGACATGTTACGTAAAAATTTCACAAGGATTGAAATATGTAAAGCTTCAAAAAAACACCTTGGGATTATGATTTGGGATGAATCCATTAAAGGTAATAAATTCAAAGAGACTTCACAGGATCAACTTGTATTTGTACCTCCTTCTAGCACCAAAATTTTCACAGTGTTGGATACTGCCAACATGCATGGGATCTCTGTGATGTAAGGTCCCAATTAGACCTTATACCATTTTGTGTAGGAGTCCCATTTTCTTGTATGGCCTAGCCAACATTGCAAAGGTTTTATAGATACACCTTGGTTACGAAACATACACAAGATACCGCAAACACCTATTTTGGGTAGTGAGTATGTAAGCTTTGTGTGACACCAAATGTAAGATGCACAAGGACTTCCACGGCTAGTAAAGGGAACGAGTCTCTGGTTAGATAAGTAATAGTACTATCCTAAGGGAGACCCATGAGCAAAGAGAAAGGTTTGTTGATTACCTAAAAATTAGTTCACATGACAAATAAAAATCATGAAAGCATAACAACACTCATTCAACAATATCCATATCTAAGGAATGAAATAGTTCATTAATCTTAGTATGTAATTAAGCCAACATATACCGCAAACATGACAAGAATAATATTACTATATCCACAATACATTCATGAATAAGTGTTGGCTCATAGAGATTTTTATTATAAATAAAATATTTCAAGTACATCGTTACATAGTTGAAACACTAGATCTAGTAGTGGAACACAAAGCCACAACTTGCCTCTCCAAAGAATGATCTACCTCCTATGCACTACAACAGAATCCAAGGAAAGACTCCAAGAATCCAAGCCCTTTACTTGAGTTATGATTATAGATTTAAAAAAAATGAAAATAACTTTTTAGTTTCCTCATGAATGTTCAACTTTTATGACCTATGGTCTTCCATACAAATTTTCACATTCTATACGTTACCTTTTACATTCCATATGTGGCTTTTCACATTCCACATGTATCTCTTGGGCTTTATTACATACAACTCATTACTAAATACAAATTTCAAATAAGAGAGTGGTTATATGAGACAAAACTAATTATAGGACAAAATGTTATCAAATTGAAAATTAATTTGCTTCCTCATGGATCTCATTGGTAATATAGGTGTTCCACGCTCTAAAATTCGTAGAGATGACTTCGGTACAAATCGGCAAGTTCGCTTCATAATGCAACTTCACCTCTCGTGTTGTCGTCAATATAGTCTTGGAGCTTGATTATACACAATTCCATAGCCATGATAGTTTCATGTGAGCCTTATTTGGTGTGATGGCATATTGTAGAATAATGTTTTTGGTGATCTCCAAGCCTTCTTGTTTTGATGCTTGCTTGATTTTTTATATGTATTGCTTGATTTCCTGAAAGATGATTCGTTGCCTCTTATTTCTTCAAGTGATCTGACTGAAGGCATCCCATGTTTCTGTGCTAGAGAATAAAAATAAATTTTCAGTCGACTATAAGCAAAAATAGTGCTAGCCAATTGTTCCCCAAGATGGATGTAGTTCTAATGATGGAGTCTCAATTATACTTCGTCTATCCTAGTGATAATATTTTCCTTTCTAACTAGATGTTGTGGAACATTTTTCTATTTTCAAACTCGTTCCTGAAGTTGATCAATACCTCTATTTTCGGGAGCTTTAATACTTCCATTGCTTTCTTATGAATGCCAACAAGGGGTGCCACTACTTTCTATAGAAATATTATTCCATCGTACAATTGTGCCATGGTGTCCTCCATTGGACCCAATTCCTCTTGTGTGCTTGAATGCGATTATGTTATGTTGAAGTTGTGGGAAGATAGTCATTGATTCTCCACAGTGATATGTTTCTCTTATTTCTTTACTGCATCGAACTCTTTCCTCATTCTTGTATTCTCATTTAATATATATTTGTATTTTTCATGTGCTACAGTAGCAAAAGAAAAAAATTTGCCATGATTTCCTGGGAATTCCTTCTAGTGTTGGCAGTTATAACCTTTTCTGTAGATACAAAGACTAGATTTTGAGGATCATTTGGAAAGTATCTTTTCCTTTGTTGCATGATCCTTTTCTTTATTTTATTAAATGTAACATTACACACATCCATGACTATATCTTTAGGTGGAGGTGTGATTCCCATTTCATCAAATGGGAGATGACCACCCGTAAGAGGTGGTTCTATTGGAGAACCCGGTTCATCATCTATGGGTTGGATGGTATCATATTCCTCCAACTCTTCCTCTATTTCCTAATTCAATTTTTATTCCTCCATCATATGTGTTTCTTCCTGCTCTTGTGACTACCTTGTTCGTTCTTCTTCTACTCTCCTTCTTTCCTCTTCTTCTCCTATTTATTTCTGAGCAACCCTTCTTGATTTTTATTCTCCTCTTCTTCTTATTGCATATTTACCTCTAATTATCTCATTTACTATTCAACTTGAATATCTCCCTTATTAAAAGGATGATCATTCCATTTCCTACTACTTTCTCCTATCAAATCATGCTTGATCCTTTTCCTAGGAGTTGCACTCCTTGCGCTTGAGGAGTTGCTTGAGGTGCCTCCTATACCTGTATATCTTGAGTTGGTGGAACTTGAGGGGAACTAGCTTCCATTCCTAAGTGTTTTCTTCTTACATCATTGTACCAGCTATTTACCTTCTCATCATTTGTTGTAGTCATTGATGAATATCCCCAAGTCAAACCAATCCTTTCACAATGTTTCCTGTATACTCTTTTGGGGCCATATCCATGAAATTCCTTGACTCCAAAGTGAAATCAATCCATCTCTTGTATTTTTTCCTTTTCCACCTTATGGCTCTTTAGTTCATATAGTCTGATCCTAAAAGGAAAAGTGGGCCAAGGGGATTTCTTCCTTCTATGAAGGACTCCTCATAACTCTTTATTCAATTAATAATCCACTTCTTGTAGGACCACCTTATTAGTTACATATTTCGGAATGATATGAGGAGAAATCTAACATCAAAACTTTAGATGTATGTACCTTCAAGTGCACCAAACCAATATATGATATCATGTAATGCCTTCTTCTCTTGGTTGATCATGCAAGGAGGATCAATCTCATATATCATCTTAAATATGACTATGAAGAAATTCTCTGCTAATTTTTCATATGCCCCTCTTAAACTCAAATCTCAAAACACCCTGCAGTGGAAGTAAACTAGAAACTTATCCTATAGGGTCCAATTCGAATACATTCCTAGGAATTCATATCATTCACAGATCCATCCAATAGATATGTATACATGTAGAACTTTGGTGCCTGGTTTGACCTTAGATATTCTTTAACCTTCCCAACATGACGTTGCAACTCAAAAGAAAGTATATCTGCCCAATTGAATACTTTTCCATGGGTGACTACCATGTTGAGAATATATATCGAGTTCTCTTCAAATAATTGAGTGTTTTTTCACCCATGCAGCCTACAACACATGGCAATGAGATAATGATACACATCCCTAAGAATATTGGCTAGGTAAAATACATATGGGTGTTGTTTGAACTTAGCAGGATCTCAACACTAAGATTTAATAATGTATCTTGTGTCGAGATAAACCCATCTATTGAAATTTCTTATTGGCATGCTTTTTGGGCTTCTACATCTTATAATAGGTCAACATTTCTTATCCATAATAGGTGGAAATATAACAACTGTTTTCACTTTGAAGCACTAGATTTTAATCATCCATGTGTATAAGAATCCATTCAATCACTTATACTCAAGGAATGACTAGGAACCTGCATGCAGTCCTATGTATTATAGAGAGCTTGATATTAATTTATAATTCCAAATTTTCCATGTTCTCAAAGAATTTTTTCTGCATGAATGTGTATTTGATGTCTTTCCATGTGACCTTAGTGAACTTATCTATGAAGCACTGTGTATCTGCAAAGATGGGGATGGTATACTTTGTAACTTATATTTCTTCTTTAGTGATTTCTTTTGAAGCATATTTGGAGGCCACTCGACATGTATAAGGAGGCCACATAGTTCCAACAAATGATGTGCAGCTTGAACACCTATATGTGGAAACACACTCATGGTGAAAAGGATTATATTTATGAAATCCTCTATCTATTACAACCAATAACTTAGAAAATCATATTCATAGAGCCATCAAATGTAACTGAGAACATAAGAATATCAATGACGAGACATAGCTACTAGTAGAGGAAAGAAATCTACATAAAAGCAATGAGGGCGCACTATCAAATCATGAAGGAAGCTCAAGTGTCATTAGAGGATTTTAGGTGCACTCATGCACTCAAGAAAGAGGAAGTCATCCTCAAGGGTGCAGGGAACATTGGAAAAGCATGAAGGAAAAACATTTGGGCCTTCAAGGTGCGCTCATACGCTCAAAGAGACTAAGAGGGTGCAAGGGCGAACTCTAAAGAGACGAAGGGATTAGGCTTCAAGCCTTCGGGTCTTCAAGGTGCAATCATTCGCTTATGAGGAAAAGGAGAGTATAGGGTCACATGTTGAAGAGATAAAGGGGAAAAATCTCAAACCTTCAGGGTGCACTCATGTGCTCAAGGAGGGTGTAGTTATTCATGGCAAACAAGTGCACTCTTGAGGTAAAATTGTATTTCTGGACAGATTTTTCTAAGATAGTTAGGATTTGGCTTCAAGAAGTGTGCTATGTCTTGTAATGGCTCAAGGAAAATTTCAACAGCAAGATAGAATGATATAAATTATGAGAGGAAACATCTACAATTTTTTAAATATTCTGCCGCAATCATGACAACAATTTGAAGAGTTACAAAATATGAAGAGTCACAACCTGCGACAACAATTTGACACTTGTATAAGTAAGAATGAACTGAAATTCCAGTAAATAAATGGAAAAGAAGTGAATTGATAGCAATTAAAGCATGATCAAAATCAAACACATAAAATGAAATCAATATAATATACATGTAAAACTTACTTGGAATGAAGATCGATGAAGAGCTTATTGATCCAAATATGTGCGCCCAACCCAAATGAGAATTATTATGAGAAAAAATGATTAACTGAGATTATTATAAATATATTACATGCAAATCCATTCCATGCATGATTTCCACTTTTTGATGAGTTAATGATTTATTTAAAATAAGTGAAGTGGGATCCTATTTTCTAGGAGTGTTCCCACATGCAACAAGTAAGAGCGTGCATGAGTTTTGAAGGGGTGCATGTATTTGTGTAGAAGGAGTGTGCTCAAAGGGGGTGCTATGGTTGAGCATGAAGGAGTACGCTCCAAGGAGGGTGTATTTATTTAGCTTGAAGGAGTGTGATCAACAAGATAGTGACTCTTTGTGATATTGAAGTGTTATTTTACTTTAAAAATGTTTTTTCTTTCTTTTGTTTTCTTTCGTGTGATTTTGTGTGTGTTGCATGGCGAATAAGGCTAGTTACTAAGTCAATAAAAGCTATGAATTAACCGATCCTTGGCCAAGATAAAAAAAAAGTGCTTCTAAATGTAAGGTGATGATGCTTAGAAAACATTGATTTAGGAGGATGTGACACTTAGAGAAAACATAAGAATAACAAATCAAACAATGTGACGACACTAGGTAGCTTGGAATGACAGTTCATGGAGGCTCCAAAATTAAGTTAGATAAAAAAATTTGGAGGGTTGTTGTCACAGTGAAAACAATTCCATAACCCTAGCTTCATTAAATATTTGTTGACACCCATTACAAAATATCATAGTTATTTCAGTGGGTGATGTCATTTCTACTACGTTTGCTAACATTTCTAGTCCATTTTCCTTCTTAAATTGAAATTTTCTCAATCATGGAAATGTGTTTCCTTAACTCCTCATTTTCCTTTTTCAAATTTTCAATTTTATGGAAAATAGTGTCTATTTCAGTCTTACCTAGTGAAGGGGAAGCCTCTTGTTTTTCTATCAATTCTTTTTTTGTTGGCTCTCCTTATTTATGTTGATCCTCAAATCCTCCCTCGAATTTTGTTGTAACAACAACATCTTGAAATATGGGGGAATATTCCTCTATAGGATTTTCTTGTTTCCCTTCATCATATTTTTTTAAGATTCTTTGATTCAGTTGTAATAGTATGGTCTTCAGATGTTGGGGTATATTTTCGTGCAACAACCACTCGCACCCATTTCTTGAGGGCCCTTCTACCAATTGGCTTTTTCAGTTTTCTCTTTTTCATATTCAATTTTCTTGAGGCATCCCCAATTTCTTCATATATCTTTATTTTTTTTATCGTTGTCTTAGGTACCAATGTTGTTTCATCAGTTGCTCCTTCTAGTTCTTCTTCTTCAATACGACACCCCAGATGGCTCTTATTTGATGATTCAATGGACACATCCATAGCCTCCTCAGTTTTTTCTCTTTTTCATATTAAGGATGTACAAACAGAAGTTTTAATAGAGCTCCACCTCTTATTTATCAATGTTTTTCATTGATGTCAACCCAAGCAGCACTGGGGGCTACCCTGATCTTTCATGGGAATTTTTACTTGAAAAATTACTCTATTCTGAGTCAAGGATATTTGGTATGGTTTTTACTTATCGAGATGTTTCCATTGATATATGGCACGCCACATAATTCTTCACGGTTTCAGAGATATTCGTGTTTGAAGTTAGTAACCCTAGTCAGTGGGCTAAAACCCCATGGGGTTGTGGCATGACACTATTCATTGGTTGTGGTAATTGAATAGTCAATAATTAATAATTTTTTAAGCTCCTAAAATCCCTCCAACGTTCACTTGTTGAAGACCCTCCTAACCTAAGCATTTATATAAATTGTGATCCTCATATCCTCCTCATATAAGGATTTCGCTACTAAAAACAGGTCATCGTGGAATTTTCACTATAAATTTTTTTATGTGAAGCTTCAAATGCAGAAATAAAAAACCCACTTGGAAAAAATCTTGATGAAGCTCGTTTCTAAATTTCAGATCTTGGTTCACTATATTTTCAAAGATATGATATGTGGAATTTAGGGTTTTTGCAGGATTCTGAATTTCATCTCAAAGAGGTGGCCTTGGGAAAATCATCATAACTCTCTCTCTGAGAAGAGGATTGGAATTTCTATAAAAATTAGTGGATAGTGCATAGACTATAGTTTTCTTTATATCATTTTCAGAGCCGAAGGAGGAAAAAGTGACACGTGGCACACCGTACAAGTTCTCTCTACTGAACTAGTCCATAATTAGGCCACTATGAGAGATTGGGCATAACTTTGTCTTGGAAAATCCAAATCAGGTCAGACCCTTTGGCATTGGAAAGAAGACTCAGAGTGCTACTATAGGACCGAATATTACATATTGGGGATCTAAAATCACATAGATACATCAGATTCAATATCAAGCTCCTAGAAGGCAAGAAAAGCTAGATCATGTGTTGTCAAGGGCTGCAAAGGATCGGACCTTCTAAGGTAGAAAAGAAAAGAAAGGTGCAGAAAAATGATGCAGCAGAGGTAACCTATAGGTAATTATATTATGTATATGCATGTTCATCTCTTAATTTCATTAGGTGCTTTGTATTCTAAGTTTTTGTTTTTGTTTAGCACTGACATATGCTCTGCAGGATGAGGTAATTTCTGCTATGATCATGTCATGGGTATTTCCTTGAAGAATTTTTGCAGTATTATATATTCATCAAGATAAGACTCAATGTATGATCTAATGTTCTAAAGAGTGAGAAAGGGTAGCATGACAAGAGTATAAATCAAGGTGTAGAACAATAGCAAGAAGTTCACCACATGAAGTCTTCAAGTGGACAGCACTGCATACAGTCATTGTAAAGGTATCATTGTACTGAGTCATTGTAAAAGCATCATTGTAAAATTTGTACAAGTGTCTATCTGCCAAGATTTGAAGAGGCAGTGTTAGGAGGTCTAAGATCATCATTAGGTGGTTGTGTCATAGTTGGGGTTATGGTCCACTGTGTCTTCTTCTTCTACATCATTCTATATCATTGTAAAGTGGACCATTTTCCCTGGTACGGGAGTCCATTCTTCTTTTATTCTTCTAAAGGGTGGTATTTTGGTGCTAGGTTGGTGCATGAAGTCACCAACAGGTTCAATCCTTTTAAAACTTCAGGGTGGTAGGGTGGTGCTAGGGTGAGTTGTAGCTCATTGGGTGTTGGGGCATCCGTTCAGTTGACTATTGAAGAATCTCAGGCATTGGAACAACCATCTAGTGGGAGCTATAGAAGAATGCTTTTCTAGATTCTAGGGATTTGGAGCTTTCTTTTTAATTGGAGTTGAATATTAAAGAATTATTGGAAATAATTCAAGTGGTTTTTGTCCCGTAGGGGGTTTCCACGTTAAAAATGGTGTGCATTTGCATTCCTTTTGTTTACTATTATCATTGTACAAACATTGATAATAATTGAAGATTAAATAATGCTCTAAAATATTAATAATAATACTAATTGAAAGGAATATTGATTCAACCCCCCACCCTCTTAGTATTTCCAACAATTGGAATCAAAGCTTGGTTCCTTCAATAGCAATTTAACATCTGGAAGGAGGTCATGGAGCCTACCAAGAATGGTGTGCCTCTGTTCAATGGAAATAATTAGGTACTCTAGAAAGGAAGAATGGAGGTCTATATCTTGGTGCAAGGTTACAAAGTATGGGACACTGTTCAAAATGTCTTTACACCAACCACGGATGAACAAGGTAAGAAGAATTTGGTAAATGATGCAAAAGCAAAGAATATTATTATCAGAGGACTTATTGAATCTGATTATCATAAGGTGTTGGGTTGTAAAACTGCCAAAAATGTATGGGACAAGCTTGAGAATATATATGAAGGTGACTCAAATGTCAAAGAATCAAAGCTTCAAATCTATAGAGAAAAATTTGAGCAACTCATAACGAAAGAAGATGACAACATTGCTACATACTTCCAACACGTTGATGAAATAACCAACACTCTGGAAGGATTGGGAGGGCCTGTTGATGAGAAGACTATTATACGAAATATTCTTAGAACGTTACCATGAAGATTCAACCCAAAGGTATCGGTCTTAGAATAGAGTGAAAATCTGGACAAACTCAGCAAAGAGGAATTACATGGATATCTCATAGAATATGAAATGAGAGATGATGAAGAAGAGGGTACTTTGCGTCTAGAAATTTTTTTCATTGCATCTAAGAAAACCAATAAGGACAAATAACCTTCAAAGGCAAAGACCTGCACTTGCAAGTGTGAAGAAAAGGAAGATGATGAAGAAGGTCTTTCAAATGGAGAATATGCTTACTTTACGAGAAAAATAAAAATTGGTAAGGGAAAATTCAAAGGTAAACTTCCATTGATATGTTTCAGTTGTGGTGAGGATGGGCATTTCACAGAAAATTTTCCGAACTGAAGTGATGACAACTCAAAAGGAAAGAAAGGCTTTAATAAATTCAATAAGCAAGGAAAGAAGAAAGGATTCAAAAGGAATTTTCTCTCTAAATAAGATAGCTCATCATCCGATGAAGACAGTGGCAGTGAAGAAGAAGGAAATGAGAGAGTATTGTTTATGGCCAAGCACAATAAACAAGAGGTATCAAACAAAGAAGAAGAAGGTTTGGCCATAGAAGAATTTTACAAGGAGGAAATCACTCTTATAAAAGATCTCAAGGCTGAGAAGATTCGTTCCAATACTCTTGAAGAACAAGTTCAAGGTCTCAAAATTGAAGTTGAAGAACACAAATATATTGAAGAGTCACTTCAAAATAAGTTGGAAGAAAACAACCAAGAAATGGAAGAATTAGAAGGTGAAGTATTCTCGCTACATAAGGAAGTGAAGAAGGATAAAAATGTCCAAAACTATGCCAATAGCTCAAGGGCATTGAAAGAACTCATCAACAATCAATGATCTTACAATGACATAACTAGCATCGATTACAATGAAGAAGAAGAAATACCTTCTATAAGAAAATACAATTAACCTATGAGATCTGATAGGCATGTAGACCTCATTAGACAAGATTCGCAAGAACAACCTTGGAAAACAATTCCCTGACGAAGATTTCCATCTAGGTACCAACATACTTTTCATGGCTATTGTTATTCATGTGGAAAATTTGGTCATAAAGTTGTAGAATGTTGCACGTACCCTAGGAACCAATACAATTCTAGGAGATCTATCAAATATGAACCTCCTAGGGCTCAACAAAACATCAATAGATTTGAACATTTAAGAAATAATATTGAATGTTACAAAAGTCGAAACTTTGGACACATAGCTAGATACTATAGACTTGAAAATCCTCCAGAAGAATCTTCGAAGCCACAGAACGAACGAACATGGAAGAAGAAGAAGACTGATAATTGTGTTCTAAATCTCAAGGCTAAAAAAAATAAAGATGTGTGGTATGTTGATAGTGGTTGCTCAACACATATGATTGGAGAGAGAAAGAAATTTGTATCTTTGAAAGAGAAGAAGGATGGAACTGTGTCCTTTGGAAATGATGGATCTTCAAATGTTATAGGATCACATACCGTCACTCTTAGAAGAAAAAATTTCTCTAGCCAAGAATGTTCTATTGGTTGAAAACATGAATCACAATCTACTCAGTGTTGGACAAATGTGTGATCAAGGACACACAATGCTATTCAACTCCACAAAATGTGAAATTAGGAAAGGCAGGTATCACTACAAGGAAAATACCCTCTAGTGGATTTTTTTGAGGAACCCATTATAAAAATAGACCAAACATTCATTTGTAGTGGAGGTTACTAGAGGAGGTTAGCAGGTGGAGGTTTTTGTGGATGTTTTCTTTCTGGTGTGTTTCTCATCCTAAACCGTACTGGTGCATTCCACTAGAGAAAGCACCAATGTGTACTAAAAATTGGCACACTAGGACACCGTGCACTCAGTACGAACCCACTCGGTGTGTCACATTACTGTAACACACCAGTTCATCCTAAAAAACTCACGCCAAAATTGAAAAATCCCATTGCGGTTGGAAGAGACCACTCGGTGCGCCTTGAAATCCTGCACACTGGAACAGGGTTAAATTAAAAAAAAAAAATTACGGCCAAAAATATGCATTTTTCACTTTTCATTGGTCTAGAGATCTCAAGCATTGGTGCAAATTTACCTTGTGTGAGGCGCCCTGCCATCGTTGCTCCCATTGCACGCACTGCTGCTGTCCATTGCCCACCATCTCCATTTTGAATTTTGCAAAATGATGGGAAAAATATTTTTCCAAATTCTAAAGCCAATATGCCTCCTCGATGGCCAAATGTATAGGTATTTTCCTTTTTTTTTCCATAATTAAACCTTTTAGCAGATTAGTTTTCTAAAATAACTTAAAATTCACGTTATTTAAAAAAATAAAATAAAAATCCTCGCACTGTGTGCTTGAGCCGTTCGGCTCGCACTGGTTCATGGTGCTGCCTGTAAATTTATAGGCCACACCATGATCACTGCTAACGGTATCTTCACGGGTTCCAGGGCAGTATTGAAACGACGCACCATGCTTTTTCAAAATTTAAAAAATTACGGTGTGGTTGGTTACGCGACTACACCATTGACCATGTCGAATTGCAGGAATGTGGTATGTTGACAGAAATATGCACCCCGGGGTGGGTACTTTTGTCAACATGTCACCCTCCTAAACTAGACATAGTCAATGGTGCAGTCATGTAAATGACTGCACTGTTGAATATTTAGTGATGTCCGGAGGGCGGTGCACTTCATAAACTATATGCCCCAGGGCGTATAGTTTGGTCAGCGCACCACCCTCCAATACTGCTGCATAGTCAATTTTGCAGTCAGTTATACCATCGCACCATTGACCATGTAACAATGCCAAGAGGGCGGTGTACTGACGAAACTATCCGCCCCGTGGTGAGTAGTTTCGTTAGCGCACCGCCCTCCCAAATTTTTTCATAGTCAACGGTGTGATCGGTTAAACGACCGCATCGTTGACCACTAGCTGATGTTTAGCAGTGCATTTAGTCAACGCACCGCTTGAGATAGGATAGACCATGATTTGTGAGGCACTGAAAATTTCTAGGTGCACTACCTCCGGTGCGTGACAAAAACAGATGCACCATTACCAGTGCATGTCTATTTTTTGTGGCGCACTAGCTGTTATTTTTTTTTTCAAAAAAAAAACACACACACATATATATATTCCTAAATACATGTCTCATTTAATAAAAAAATTGTATTTAATATGTCAATCATTCATCGACATCAAAGGAGAGAAGAGAGGGAACAACAGCAACAACAGGCAGACCAGTATAACATGGTTTTCCTGTGGGAGGCACGAGAGAGGGAGAGAGATATGTACCCTCACCCTATTACAGCAGCCACCTAGGCACTCCTAAGGAAGATAGGCCTCCTCAATTTTGATGAGGAGGCTACATCCCTAAAGGGCCATGGTGGGTTTTTGTGACAGCTTATCCATAGGTGGAATGCCCACCGACAGGCTTTCCAGGTTGGTCCTAACCAGTGGTACATGCCCACTGAGGAGGACATTTATTTCATTACTGACCAATTGAGGAGAGGGGTGGATTTTCCCTCATTCCCAGATGTACCCATTGGCTATGCATCAGGGAGTCAGTTGGTATCCTCCTAGAGATATATTAGCACGGATATACTGTCTCTTGCATATTTTCAGGTCTCCAGTGGTCAGTAATGTATTGCTTCATTTGGTGTAGAGGAGGTGAGGTGCCTCTCACTACTGATTTCAACCATTGCACACCATACCAGTGATGGGAAATGCATTAGTTGCTTGCTTCTATTTTATGTTGATTCTTTATTAAAGGCACCATGACTTGTGAGGTGGTCTGCCATTTTTTTTTATAGTTTTGTACAACTTTAGTTAGATGTCTTGCTCAGGCACAGGGGAGGGTGAACTTCCCTTTTTCTTTAGAGCTATTTTGTTTATTTTTTGAGAGGTTTCCAGAGACAAGGCCTACTTTTGTTCATCAGCCTTGTAGGTAGATGATGCATGTACGGATGCAAATGTGGGGGTAAATGATGCCCAAGAGGGGTGAGTCAGAGTTTTCTGCAAGGATATCACATGATGCACTGGAGTTGCTAGCTAGTGTTGATGAGCATCCCTTCATTTTGGTCCCTTATCTGTATGCTGGTTTGGATTGGCAAGAGTGTGCCAACATCCTCTTCACAGATGATGAGCCATCGAATGATAGAGATAATATTACTGTTTTCTTTAAATTTATTCTAACACTTTCTTTAACTTGTTTTTATTAAATTGTTTAATGAAATTGTCTAATTATTGTTGTGTACTTATCTATATTTTGCAGAAATTGGGAAATTTGATGGTGATGAGATGCCACTACCACCAAATGATCCAAGTGTAGATCCTGATGACGATCAAGAGATGGTAGATGTTGAGGATCAGGCCAATGCCGAAAGACCTGGTCCTCATGTTGCATAGGTACTGACTGGTGTGAGGCAGAGGCTTGGTGCCAGATTTAGGATGGATTTCGGCGACCAAATATGTGGACTGCTTGCAGAGGGGGGAGTCAAGCCTGCCACTATGAGAGAGATACAATACGATGCTAAGCTAGTAGAGATGTGGAGAGGCATGCCACGTGACATGTTGACCCTGATGTGGCATGTCGTATGAGCTACTAGCTTAGTGATGCGGTTGAGGAGAGCCCTTTGACGTAGGCATGGTCGAGACGTAGTACGTCGATAGTCGAGTAGAGATGCATCATTTAATGATCATGATTAGGGGAGTGATCATCGTTCACCTCGTGCCGCAGATGAGCAGCCTGCAACATAGACCAACAGTCATGATCATGAGCAAGCTGGACCATCCACGTCGAGTCATCCTTCTCAACCTGTAGCATCCAACATTCATGATCATGAGCATGCTGAACCATCCAAGTCAAGTCATCATGATCAGCAACTTGTAGCATCCAGCAGTACTCATGATCGTGAGCAGGCTAGACCATCCATGTCGAGTCATCATGAGCAGCCGAAAGATGATCCTAATCAGCATGAGGCACCACCAGATCAGCAGGCACATGATGATCGACATCTATCTGAGCTTGTCGAGGCTACACCATTGACTGAGCAGGCCTCGACTAGTACTACTATTGATGATGTACCACGAGATGATATTTGACATTTATATTAAAGTTGTATATTTTTGTCATTATATATACATACATACATACATATATATATATAGATATATATATATATATATATATATATATATATATATATATATATATATATATATATATATATATATATATATATATATATATATATATATAGTCCATTTATTTTATGTTCATCTTGCAATTATACTTAATTTACATGTTGGTGATCATCATGATGTGTATATTATTAGGTCATGTTAGATATGTTCATTTAATATGCATCTTTCAGATAGATGTGTATGTGATAGCAGTTATTTGACATGAGATGTATATTTGATGTTTGTGTTGTGATGATATTATACAATGCTTGTGTTTTGTTAGATGATCATGATCACGATGATTAGATGATGTTAGCGAATTTGAATGTGTTTTTTAGTCGAATATGATTTTTGTACGATGGTTATCATGATCATGATGTTTATTTTTAATATTAAATCATGATATTTATTAAATATCATGTCGTGATTGTAATTGAAATTTTAATCTTAATTGTATGTAAAATTGTAAAATTGTAATTGTATTTGTATTTGTAATTTTAATTGTAATTGTATGTAAAATATTTGTAAAATTTTAATTGTAATTGTAATATTTAATTTATTGTGAAATGATTGTAATTGTAATTTTAATTGTAATTTTATATATGTAAAATTGTAATTGTAATTGTAATTGTATGTAAAACTCTAAAATTGTAATTGTAATTTTAATTTTAATGTTAGGTCCTTATATTACTAGTATAGTCCCTTATTGTTGTTAGTGTAACCTCCTTATTGTTATTGTTCTACCCCTATAACCCCCATATTGTTATTATTGTGCCCTTACATTATTATTATTAGGTCGGCTAGGATTACATTGTGGCCCCACTAGGATTACATTGTGGCCCCATGAAATCCTATATATAGAGAGGAGGTTTTTGTTGTGTAACCAGCTCCAAAAATAGAAGAAAATAGATATCCACGCCTTAGAAATAAGCCACTTCGAGGGGGCAACCTCCAATACATTACATAAATGAACAATTCTTGGATGATATAATTCACAAAACCTCCTTTCTATATATAGGAGTCCATGGGGCCATAATGTAATCCTAGTGGGCCACAATGTAATCCTAGCCGACCTAACAATAATAATTTAAGGGCACAATAATAACAAAATGGGGGTTACAAGGGTACAATAATAACAATAAGGGGTTTACACTAGCAATAATAAGGGGCTATACTAGTGATATAGGGACCTAACATGCCCCTCTCCTTCAAAAAAAGTGTTGTCCTCAACACTTGAGTAGCTCCGGGTGCTTCTGTATAAAATTCTCATCCTCCCATGTAGAATCTTCAGTAGGTAAGTTCTTCCACTTGATGAGATACTCTGAAATTGATCGATTCCGTAGTTGTTGAGTTCTTTTTTCCATGACTGCTTCAGGTTCCAATATGATTTTCCCTTCCCCATCAAGTTTTGGCAATACTGTTTGAACTGGAAGATTTTCACCTATAACCTTCTTTAAGCATGAAACATGGAAAACTGGATGTACTCGCGAAGAGGCAGGAAGCTCCAATTTGTATGCCATAGAACCAATCTTTTGCAACACCTTGTAAGGACCATAGTACTTTGGTGATAATTTATTATCCTTCTTAGCTTGCTTGAGGGACATTTGTTTGTATGGTTATAGCCGTAAAAATACCCAATCTCCTACATCAAAACTTCTCTCGCTGCGATGTTGATCTGCCTGTTGTTTCATTCGATTTTGTGCCAAATTTAGGTTATCCTTTAAGAGTTGGAGAACTTCTTGCTGATGCTCGATGTGATCTTCCACTGCTTGAACCTTCGAATTTTCTCTTAAAAGTGATGTGATGGATGGTGGATGATATCCATAAGTGCCATAAATGGGGTCATTTTTGCTGCAGTATGGAAGGAAGTGTTATACCACCATTCAGCAAGAGGTAACCACTTGACCCATTGTGTTTGTTTATCAGATACAAAACAACGAAGATATCCTTCCAGACATTTATTTACTATCTCAGTTTGACCATCAGATTGAGGATGATAAGATGAGCTATGAGCTAATTGAGTACCCAAACAAGAAAATAACTTTGTCCAAAAATTTCCAGTAAAAATGGGATCTCTGTCGCTCACAATAACCCTTGGGCTTCCATGTAGCTTTTGAATTTTGTCCATAAATGTAGTAGCAAGTGTACTTGCTTTAAATGGATGAGATAATGCACAAAAGTGTGCATACTTGGTAAGTCTATCAACTACCACCATGATGACACTCTTTCCTTCGGACTTAGGTAAACCTGTGATAAAATCCATTGAAATATCCTCCCAACGTTGACTTGGAATGGATAAAGGTTGTAGAAGTCACGGGGTCTTAATTGTTTCCACTTTATTCTGCTGGCAAACCAAACATTCCGCCACAAAATTTTGAATATCAGATTTAAGGCCATCCCAAAAAAATTCTTTCTTCACCCTGTGGTAAGTTTTTAAAAATCCAGAGTGTCCTCCTAAAGGAGAAGTGTGCAATTCCAGAAGAATCTTTTGTTTTAGTTGGGAATTCTTACAAAGATATAAGCGATCTTTGTACCATAAGGAATCATTTTTCCAACTAAATGTATCGGATGTACTAGGATCTTGCTGCAACTTTTGAATGAGTATCCATACATCTTTGTCCTTCTTCCATTCATCTCTTGCTTCAGTTATCCAATCTGGTTGGATAATAGAAATGTCACAAAGCAATGCTTCCACCTCTTCATTCTTTCTTGAGAGTGCATCTGCAACAACATTCAACTTTCCTTTTTTGTAGATTATTTCAAAGTCATAACCCAACATTTTTGTGACCCATTTTTGTTGTTCTTCCGATGATAGTCTTTGTTCCAAAAAGTGTTTAAGACTATCATGATCAGTTTTTACCTTGAAGTGTCTTCCCATTAGGTAAGTTCGCCATTTCTTTAGTGCATGTAGTATTGCTAGCATTTCCTTCTCATAAATAGGTTTTTGTAAATACTTTCCTTTGATTGGACGACTTTCAAAAGCAATGGGTCTTCCTTCCTGCATTAAAACAACACCAATTCCATTTCCTGAGGCATCACATTCCATGATAAAGGTTTTTGTGAAGTCTGGCGTAGCTAAGACCGGTGCTAGACACATTGCCTCTTTAAGATGTTCAAAGGCCTTAGTTGCTTCAGGAGTCCATGAAAATGCATCTTTCTTCAATAATGTTGTTAGAGGTGCTGCTATTCTCCCATAATTCTTAACAAACTTGCGATAATACCCTGTTAACCCGAGAAATCCCCGCAACTGCTTTATGGTCGTGGGGACTTTCCATTCCTTAATGGCTTTAATTTTGTTAGGGTCTACTTTAACACCCTCGTGAGATATAATATGACCCAGATATTCCACCTCTTGTACTCCAAAGAAACATTTGGATGTTTTTTCATATAATTGTTTCTCCTATAATAGTTTGAGCACCCTGTCAACATGTTGAACATGATCCTTCCAAGACCTGTTGTAGATTAGTATATCATCAAAAAATACTAGCACAAATTTTCTAAGGAAGGGTTTGAAAATGGAATTCATCAACCCTTGAAATGTAGAAGGTGCATTGGTAAGGCCAAAAGCATGACCAAAAATTCATAATGACCCTCATGAGTTCGAAATGTTGTTTTTGGAATATCTTCAGTCTTCATTCTAATTTGATGATATCCTGAACGAAGATCCAACTTGGTAAAATAAATTGCTCCATGTAATTCATCCAATAATTCATCACTCACGGGAATGGGAAATTTGTCTTTAATGGTGAGCTTATTGAGCTCCCTATAATCCGGACACATTCGCCATGATCCATCCTTCTTGTGTACCAATACTACGGGAGCAGAGAAAGAACTTTGACTAGGTTGAATTATACCCGCCTCTAACATTTCTGCAATCATACGTTCAATTTCACTCTTTTGGAAATAAGGATATCTATAAGGCCTGATGTTTGGAGGAACACTTCCTGGAATCAAATGAATAGCATGATCATGATCACGAATAGGTGGGAGTCCTTTGGGAGTTTCAAACATCTTGGAATGATTGTCCAAGACTTGTTGGAGATCTGCAGAAATAGATGATTTTGATGTTGGAACTTCTAGTGAGCATAATTGTGCAATTACACCTCGTTGTTCTTTCTTTAGAAGCTTTGTCATGACATTAGATCTTATTATCCTTCCTGGCTTCCCTTCAATACCCCGTAATTCGACTTCCTTTCCTTCTGAAAAAAATTTCAAGAAAAGTTCTTGAAAATTAAAAGCTACCATCCCCAAAGATTGTAACCATTGTACTCTAGTACAACATCAGCACCTCCCATAGGAATGGAAAGCATTGGACTAGTCAATACATATTCCCCCATGGTTAGCTTAATATTATGGCATTTTCCAGAGCAATTTATAGTTCCTCCATTTGCAACCATCACTTGACATTCTGGTGCTGGGTATAAGAAACAATTTAATTCCTTGGCTACCTTACAATGAATAAAATTATGGGTGCTACCTGAATCAATCAACACTATTACCTTTTTCTTCTTGATATGTCCTTCTATCTTGAGAGTTTGAGGAGTGGTAATTCCTGTCAGTGCATTACGATATGGTCGGATTCATTTCTTCCCCTTCTATGGCTGGGTCCTGGTGTATATCCTCTTCTTGTTCATTTTCTTCTTCCTCTTCACAATCTATGTAAAATAATTTCTTCTCAGCACACTTATGACCTTTAGTGTATTTGCTATCACAACTGTAGCAAAGCCCTTTTGCTCTTTTTTCTTCCAATTTGTGTGGTGTCAACCTTGTAGGTTGTGGAAATCTAGGCGTAGCAACACTTCCTTCTTTATAGAATTGAGTGGTAGGCTTCCTTGTCGCCATAATTTTACATTCAACTTTTCTTGCCAACCTAAATGTCTTCTCCAATGAATCAGGTTCCAAAACGCGAACTTCATGTTGGATGTTATCCTTTAAAGTGCCTAGGAAGAGATCAATCCTGTGTCCCTCTGGAATATCAGTCACCCTTATATTCAATTTTTGGAAGTCCTCAATGTGCTGCCCCACTAAACCCTTTTGTTTGAGATTTATCAATTGGGTAAAGAAGGTGTTACTCTTTGTATCCTCATAATGTGCTATCATTTCTTCCGTAAAAATTGACCAAGTGACAATTTTTTTACGGGAGCAAAGCCATCGATACCATACAAATGTATTTTGTTCTAAATGTAAAGTTGCAATGCGTACCTTTTGTGTGTTTTGCACGTTATGGAGATCAAAATATTGCTCCATCTTTAGTATCCATGTTACAGGATCCTTTCCATCAAACTTCCTCATATCCATTTTTGGAATATGGTGGTTCTTCCCACCAACATTCGAGTTTATGAAATCATGATTAACATTTATTTTGTTCTCATCATGAGGTTCTTCTTCTATATTTCCGCCATTAGGAATCATTTCTGGTTTTAAGCTTGTCATCAAGCCTTCCATGTATGCTTTTAGATCACTCTTCATGTTTTCCATGTTGTCTTTCATGTCATCCATCTTAGCTTCCACGCCATCCATCTTAGCTTCCACGCCATCCATTATGCCTTTCTTCAAACCATCCATCTTCACTTCCATGCCTTCCATCTTAGCTTCCATGCCTTTCTTCAAACCGTCCATCTTCACTTCTACGCCTTTCTTCAAAACTTCCATTTCATTTTTTGTTGCTTTTTGCGAGAGTGAAATTTGTTGCACTTGCTCTTGTAATTTTGATAGATCATGTTGCAATTCTTCATCTTCATGAGTCATAGTAGAACCTTCTGAAGGCTTAATGGGTGTTTAATTCTTTTTAGGGGCCATTTTAGAATCCAATATTGATATCTATTCTACAAGCTGCCCTTGGAATCAATTCGACTTGATTCTTCAAACAAGACTTATGCAATTCGGAAAAAGAAATACACACCTTTTACTAGCTTTTAGGAGCTCGCTATTGAAATTGAATTATCTCTGTAATTGAAAATATTAAATATCTGAAATTAAGCCCTGTAGTAGCCCTCTGAAGCTTCTTTCAAATGCCACAGGTCTGACCTGATTTGGATTCTCCAAGACAAAGTTGTGTCCAATCTCCCACAATGACCTAATTCTGGACTGGTTCAGTAGACAAAACTTTTACGACTTGCCACGTGTCACTGTTTTGTCCTTTGTCTCTGAAATTGATAGCCAAGAAACTACAGGCTGTGTAATTGTGACCAATTTTGACGGCACTCCAATCCAATCTCCAGAGAGAGAGTTATTGAAATTTTCCCACGATCACCTCTTTGCGATGAAATTCAGGAGCTTGAAAAATCACTACCTTCCACAGATCATATCTCCAAAAATATTGCGAACCAAGCTCTGAAATGTTTTCATGAATTGCCTCAGGATTTCAGCTTCGCACCATATGAATTTCAGATTCTGAACCTTCGTAGAAAAAACTTTATAGCGCAAATGCCACGATGACCTGTTTAGGAGCCTGAAAAAATACCTGACTTCCACAGATCATATCTCCGAAATTATTGTGAACAAAACTCTGACATTTTTATACAAGCTTCCTCAATATTTTGGCTTCGTACCCTAAAAATTTCAGCTTCTGAAACTTCGTAGAAAAAAAGTTATAGCGAAAATGCCACGATGACCTGTTTGGAGCAGCGAAACCCTAGAATCCCAAGCTCTGATACCAAATGTTGTGTAACCAGCTCCAAAAATAGAAGAAGAGAGATATCCACGCCTTAGAAATAAGCCACTTCGAGGGGGAAACCTCCAATACATTACATAAATGAACAATTCTTGGATGATATAATTCACAAAACCTCCTTTCTATATATAGGAGTCCATGGGGCCATAATGTAATCATAGTGGGCCACAATGTAATCCTAGCCGACCTAACAATAATAATTTAAGGGCACAATAATAACAAAAGGGGGGTTACAAGGGTACAACAATAACAATAAGGGGTTTACACTAACAATAATAAGGGGCTATACTAGTGATATAGGGACCTAACAGTTTTGTCAGTTGTATCATCCAAGAATTGTTCATTTATGTAATGTATTGGAGGTTCCCCCCTTGAAGTGGCTATTTCTAAGGCATTGATCTCTCTTTTCTTCTATTTTTGGAGCTAGTTTCTCAACATTTGGTATAAGAGCTTTGGATTCTAGGGTTTCGTTGCTCCAAACAGGTCATCATGGAATTTTCACTATAAATTTTGTTCTATGAAGGTTTGGAAGCTAATATTTTTAGAGAGCGAAGTTGAAATCCTAAGGAACATCGTCGCAAAATTTCAGATCTTGGTTTGCAATATTTTCGAAGATATGATCTGTGAAAGTTAGGTATTTTTGCAGTTTCCTGAATTTAACCTAAACAGGTCATCATGGAATTTTCACTGTAACTGTTTTTTCTACGAGGGTTCAGAAGCGGAAATTTTCACAAAGTGAAGCTGCAATCCTGAGGAACACCATGGAAATATTTCAGAGCTAGATGCACAATATTTTCGGTGATATGGTCTGTGGAAGTTAGGGATTTTTCAGGCTCAAAAATTTCATCTCAAAGAGGTGACCTTGGGAGAATCATCATAACTCTCTCTCTGAGCATTGGATTTGAATTTTATAAAAATTGGCCGCAATCACATGGACTTTAGTTTCTTATATATCAATTTGAGAGCTGAAAGAGGAAACAGTGACACAAATTAAATAATAAACGTTCCGATTTTTTCCCTCGTGGGTGTTTAACC
>CM076581.1:627010652-627053200 GCA_034641835.2 Pinus albicaulis
ATGTGTCTCACATAGAATTCCTACATAAATCCGGATTAGTGGTATCAGAGCGGTCTGCTCTTTCTCGATCCTTCTTTGCAGGTCCCCAATGAGGTCAGGGTATAAGAAGTTAGGGCTCAATCTAGTGGAACCTTTGCAAGATCAGCCTCCTAAACCCCGACCGTCGCCCATGGGGGACGAAAATAAAGATGAGGGAGCAAGAGATCCTATCAAAATATTTCTCGAGGAGGCCCTCGAAAAACAAAGGAACACGATGATAGAAAACTTTGCCCAAATCCTTCAACGACTGCCCATCGGCGGTGCATCTACATCCAATAGCCGCTCTAGAGGCTCAAATCCTTTTAAGGTATAAGTAAACTTTGACATTCCCATATTTTAAGGTCAAATAGATGCAGACATCGTAGATATATAGTTGAATCTATTAGAATGATATTTCTCGGTTCATGACTTTTTCGACCCGAAGAAGATTATTTTTTTCACTCCTCAAAGCTACCCCCCATGTCAAGGACTAGTAGGAATCCTACTGTGAGAAAAAGGATGAGGGGGAACCCACTCTGTTCTCGGTTGTACCCACTTGGAATTCTTTCTGAGATTCCATCAAGGAGCAACATTATCCCGTGGGGAGCTATGATGACAAGTACATACAATGTACTACCACTACAAGAAAAAAGCATATTGGTGAGGGTCATGCTTGTGACGGACCTTTAAGGTCCGTCACCAATGTCACATATGGTGACGGCCTTTAAAAAACCGTCACTGTAAGTGTATATAGTGATGGTCCTTTATGGTCCGTCACCAAAGACATTTTCAATGACACTTTTGGTGAGGGTTGTTAAAGGCCCGTCACTAATTCTCTCTTTGGTGACACTTATAGTGACGAACTTTTAATGACCCTCACCAATGCTCTTTTTGTTACTTTTGGTGATGGTCAAAAAATGTCCGTCACCATTGATCATTAAAAAACCATCACTGTAAGTGTATATAGTGATGGTCCTTTATGGTCCGTCACCAAAGACATTTTGAATGACACTTTTGGTGAGGGTCGTTAAAGGCCCATCACTAATTCTCTCTTTGGTGACACTTCTAGTGACGAAGTTTTAATGACCCTCACCAATGCTCGTTTTGTTACTTTTGGTGACGGTCAAAAAATGGTCGTCATCATTGATCATTCCAATGAGTTTTTGATGACGCTATGTACCTATTAATATATTTTTTTGTCAAAAGTTAACGATTTAATACCATTATTGTGGATTATTTTTTGTAATATGTCCAAAGCCATAGTGGTTAGGGTCAGTGAATTTTTTAGAAGTAATTAGTGTGTATCATTTCCCTCAAGTAATAACTAGTCAAATAGAGATTTCCTATGAGTCAACAGATTATTCATATATATTAAGTTTATTATCTAGAAAATTCCCTTTAGATAAAGTTCCACTATTGTGTGTAGGAAATATATTATTTAATACATAATCAAACTTTGACAATTCTATTAATGCGAAATACCTAACGATCCTCACCAATCTGGGCACGCCTTAAATTAATGCTTTGGCACACACTAACATTTCTTAGCACCCCACATGTATTGGAACATCTTTGTACCTAGAACATCTTGTGATGACACTTACACCCAAGCACATGGTGACATGCGCTAGCACAACATCATACTCTGCTAACATGTGTTGGCATGCTGCATATAGTCCCTAGCATGCCCTGGAACACCTTGGTTGAATGCATTGACATACATTAGCACTTGGCACACAATGCCACTTGGCATGTATTGGGACCTATTATTAGTGTGCCTAGCATGCCCCTTTTCAAAAAGATAAAGTTCTGACTTATTAACCCTCTTATTGGTTCTTCCTTTTGTTGCCTTGACACATATTGACATACCCTGGTCCCCTGCACCACATCCTTAGCACCCAGCATGTATTGGCATATCTTGGCACTATTAATTGGCACATGATATAATTAGCACACCCTGGAACTCCCAAGCACACTTTAGGAATTCTTGACATGCCTTGATATTCCCTAGCATGCCTTACCAATGCTTAGCATACCTTTTCAGTCCCTCCTTGGCATGACAACTAACACTCATTAACACTAGTCTCTGGCGCACGTTCCTCATATTCATTAACTTTCATGAATTTTTACTTAGTGCTCCCTTAATGTTTTTTCCTAGTAATCCTTAACACTCATTAATATGCATTATCACTCTCTAGCACACTTTAGCACTCTTCAACATTCCCTTCCACTTCATAACATGCATAACACTAGTTCTTGACACATATTGGCGCTTGGCACGTGTTGGTGCTTGGAAAGTCTTAGCATGTGTGGAATACGTTAAGATGCCTTGGTATGATTTGGCATGGTTTAATATTAAATTTATTTGCGATTATCAGTTGTTGGAAAGTAGATGAGAAGCAACAGAGGAATACTTGGCACTTAGAATGCACTAAGACTTTGCACTTGGCACCTATTGTTGCCTAGTGTTGGTGTGCCTAGCATGCCCCTCTTGGAAAAGGTAAATTGATGACTTATTAACCCTCTTATGTGTTAATTTCCTTGTAGTTTAACTTTTTTCTCCCTTTTGTTGTCTTGACATTCCCTGACATGCATTGACACACCCTTGCACATCTTGGCATGCCCTATCACTTAGCACATATTAGCATGTTTGACATGTATTCCCACTATCTGGCACATCAAGGGGGTGAAGAGAGATGTATTCCTAAAGTAGGTCGAGTACGAGGGCGAGTAAGGGTTGCTAAAGGGAGGTCATGATCATCCTCCAAGAGCAAGATCATCATGTGAGTGTTCAGAAGAATGTTACATACCTTAAGGGTCGGTTTGCACTATGAAGTAGGATGACATATTGTTGGTTCTCTTCTGGCAGATCGAGCTTAAGAGAGGTTTCTCATGAGAATCTGGGCATGTGATTTCAATGGTTTCTTTGTGTGAAGGCCGCATCAAATTCTGAAATGTTGAAATTTGCAACAAGAAACAGTGAGATTGGAAACCAGAAAGGACAAAAAAAAATGCACCCACACTGGTGAGGAATTTTGATGCACCAGGAGTGAGGAATGTGGGGCGTCTAATTTATTTTTCCCTTAAATAAATTGGACAATAAATTGTAATTTCATCTCATAACAACTTGTGTTAGTTAATTAAGTCATGATGACCGAGTTAGCTCAAGAAATTCAAGTACTTAAGGGTCTAAGATGAGGCATCTAGAGGGATTCTAATATTTTTTGGGTCCAGTTGAAATTGATGCATTAGTGGGGTGCAAGTGTAATTAACTCAATTAAATGCGTTAAAATTAGTTTAACTGGTTCTAACTAAGTTATGAGCTAGCGAGAGGTCCAGTGAATTAAATTAGATTTAATTCACAATGAGTGATCAATCATATAACTGATAATTCGCTATTAATAGTTGCATGCATGTCAGTTTCGAGGAATACCCAGTTGAGACAGAGGTTAAAGGGAACATAACTATCAGTTGTATTCAAAGAAAATTTCCCATGTGAAATTATAAAGTCATTGGGATTCCATAATGGATTGTGCAATCAAGGAAGATTGATTTTCCTAATTAATAAGCAGTTAATTCCCTAGCTAGGATTGTATGAGCAAGGCAGGCTGAAGTAAGGATCAGAATTGGCTAAGTACTAGACCGAGTTTGCCTAGATCAACGGGAGACAATTGACAAAGTGTCGGAGAATCTCATGAGAGATTAAGCATTAATGTTTTGTTTCATGATTCCTTGACTTAATACACAATAGAGATAGAGGGTTTTGAGCAGTTGCTTCCCCAGATACATCTTGTGTTGTGCGATTGATAACTTGTTTCTCTTACTTATATGTGATTGTGTGATCGTGTGTTGTTTCCACAAATTGTAGGAAGGATTCAATATATTGTTTTAGTACATTACAAGATTAGATTGAATCCCGTTGGTTAGATTTTCTACATGAAATAGAAGAGAGGGTTGATACCATCTTGCCTTGTGGTGGTTAGTAGGTCGCAAGGTCTGTGATAAAGACCAACATAAATGGAGGAGGGCTTGCACTGTAATTTAGAGCCATAACAGAAGTCGACACAGGTGTAATATTGACTGATTTAACCCTAGTTTGAGGGTCGACATTGATATCTGAAGTTCATGTCAAGATTCAGTCAAAGAAATGCCCAGAATCTATGGATCCATATGAGCTAGGTTGAGTCTCTTATGGAGGCAAGAGTCATGTTTTTTCTAGGTGTGGATAGGGTTTGTTCTACAACAATTAGAAGTACATAAGTATAATGCCCTAGTTAGGACAGTTTCCTAGAATGTTTAGTTCATAAGGTATGCCCTTAAGACTGTGACAAATTTGCGTAGAAGAAGACGGGTTGTGACCCTTAGAGCGAGGTTTATTTCTGCAATAAAGACCACAGATCTGGAAGATGGTTTGCAGATTCAGTATGTGTGGAGACAATAGATCCAAAGGAGGGTGGAACCTAAGCAGAAGATTGAGCATGCAGAAGAAATGTGCCATATGGAGAATGGATTGACATGCAGAGGAGTTCATTTTCGTGGACTTTCCATAGAGTTTTAGACAAATATCTGAAGAAACCTATAAAAAAATAGTAAATGGACTGTTAGTGGCTGATTTGTGACCCCAGTTCAGTCATCTAGAGATTGTTAGAAGTATGATAAGAGGAGTAATTCATATCTGTTCGTAGATTGGACAACAAAGATCAAATTGTCGATACACAAGAACAGTGATCTTGAGAGGACTCAAACCCTTGTTAGGTGGCCGATTTGAAGAGCCCTAGATGAAGACAATATTGTGGGGCCCTAGATCAGTAAAAAGAATTGATTTTGGTTGGGCAGATTGATGGTAGTCCAAGTACAGTTGGAGGGTTGTTAGATTACTGTCAAAGAAGAGCCCTGACTCTTGTTCTGGTGAAGGACAACAAAATTGGTAGAAGTGTAGGGCCTAAGGATGTGCAGACTTTCGAGGACTATAGTAATAGTCAAGTGGGCGAACCAACTAGCCCTAGTTCACTATATTGTAGAGGATTGATTAAGAGAGAAGAAGGGCAGCCTCCATAGCCCTGGACTTCTCATCTTGGAGCTGTAATATGGAAAAAGTGGGCATACGAAAGAGTTGTTCACAAATGGAATTGTGAAAAATTTGTTACCACTCAAACTAGTAGTGGACCTAAAAGGTGTTCCTAAGAGGGCAATTGCTAGGACAAGGGGAACGATGGAGGCTTAGCCCATTGTCACCACAACTAAGGCTCCGTGCTCTTCACGGAATTTCACCGATGGGTGGAGTCTCGGTAGTTTAGGAAGTCACTTGTAGAGTATTGGTCAATGAATAGGTGGGAAGTGACCCTCGAAACCCTTTCTCTAAGATAAAATAAAGAGTGGGACTTGCTTTCCTTCTAAGCAAGTGAATTTATCTTCTAGGGAGAGAAGAGGGGGATTGAAGGGTTAAGGGAGAAGAAAAAGACTTATAAAGGAAGTTCTCAATCCCTAAAATCCTTTGGGAACTTGGATTCCCAAATGGTCCTTGATGAAAGGCCTTTGACACCAAATGGGACCACACGGGGCCAAGTGGACCCAGCCCAGGTTCGGGGATGGAATTTAGCAACCAATGATGTTCCTATACTGGAAAGGTTACGGGAAAGGATCAGACAAGAGTTTCTACTTCGATAGGTCAAATTGATCCTACTAGGTTCTATCCTTGGGACCACCTAGGCAAAACTTGATCCTAGAGCTAGGGCTTGAGGTATCTGAATATTCCACTGTCAGAATTGGCCCAAGTTTTGAGGAGAGCGAGGGTACCCAACAACGCAGCTGCCTCTAGGAGATAGAAGTTTTCCTCTAGCTAGATTCCTAGGAAATTGTTGCCCTAGGTGACCTAATGGGGCTAGACCTAGGGAATGTGAAAATTTTCTTTAACTCTAAATCTCCAAATTCATCAAATTATATCCTATATTCAAACCTGATCCTCTATGTTAGCCATTCTGAAGATAAGGCTGATAACTTACTATAGAACCATCACCTACATGTAGTGATCTTATTCTGTGAGCAGACAACCTACTTTCGAGAAGACACGGAAAGGTAAACACTCTCTGCCAAGATTTTCCATACATCCTAGGTTGAGCAACCACATATACATCACCAGTTTTTTCTCTTCAGATTTGTGACTTATAAGAGCTTTGTCTGACCACCTCCGGGTTGCTCCCAGAGTCACCCAAGCAAGCCCTCTCAGCATCATCCTCTTTCTGTAGTACCTAATTAGTAATTTAATTAACCATAACAGTTTCTTGATCATGCAAGTATTTCAAATATATTGCCAATAAGCATAAAGCTTTCATGTTAAACAATCAGGTCAAAATACTTTAGACTATGATGCAAAAAATGCAAAGAAACCTCACCAACACTCAAAGGACAAACAAATTCAAACCTCTACAAAGTATAAATAGATATCTGATAAACTTCATTCCACCACAAAAATGTGCTTAACTAAAGAAAATTCTAATTATTGTGCTTTCAAGACAAAGCTTTCAAGGGCAGTGATGTTATAAACATACCCCTAACACCTCGTGAACAATCAATGTGTATAAGTAGACCATCATAAGGCTCATTTTAAACATCATTATTATCATTTTATAAAACATTTTTATCAAATCAACAAGAAGCAAGCAACAATTGCATTCAGTTCCACTGAAGCAAAGTATATGGCAGTTTCATATTCTTATTATGAAGCTATCTAGATTTGCAACTTGATTGTAGAGTCAACCAATCACTTGTTGAAGCCCAATATTGTCTCTTGTGAGATTCAAAGTTACATCAAGCTCTATGAAAATCCAATGTGTCATAACCATTTCAAACACATTGATATTCAATACAATTTCCTAAGATTCCAAGTTCATTAGGGAGTTGGTAGTGTTGGACCACATTCTGACAAAGTTGCATATGGTTAATAGTTTGACAAAACTCCTAAAAAAGGGGAAGTTGCACATGGTTAACGCTAGTCATATCTGTAGAAGGAATATTATAAGCATACTTTACTAGAAAAACAAAAGAACATTATCAAAGGAATAGTCATGAGAATGCAGGTTGCACAGAGGATATCTACATGTACAGGATTTTCTAGAAGTTTAAACACCAGCCCAAGGAAATAAAATCAAGGGAAGGGCTTGCTGCTTCATCAAAGCAATGATCCTAAGATTTGCCTAACAGAAACAGAAAAAAAAATGCAGCAAACCAGAATTTTCCTGCTATGAAATGACGGAAATATTGCAGACTGGACACTTGTTTTTCTAAAGCAACCACTTGTTTTTCTTAAGTTTTCTTCATAACTTCTCACGGTGCTTAACTTGCTTGTTTGTACCTGTAAGTGAGACTACAACCCCCCAAACTCTCTAACAATTCCACCTCTTCAACCCTTGTTAGTGTCTTCTTAGACATGCACACATGCCTCAAACAAAACTTAACACTAGCATCCAAAATGTGCATGCTCGTTTCATCTTTTAATGCCTCTCTGAAACCACATTATCACATTGCTTAAAATGAAATGTTCACAACTTAAGGCAAAACACCTACTTTGCTTATGACAACCTAAACTATGCAAGTGACTTCGAGATGAATTCAGTTTCTCAAGATAAAAACACATTGTTACACAGTAATTTGTCACCGTCCCTACCATTTCCCGTCCCGCACAATGGAGGACCCATTATGTGACCTGTGAGCAATGTCAAGCCTTGAAAATACCTTCATTGCATCCCTTTCCATGAGGACAACATTTCTCCTGTTTATCATTTCCTGAGCAGACCCCTAAAAACACATGTTTTTGCATTAGCGCTGGTAGCCCGTTATGTACTCGCGCCAATGGGGGAAAATTAACACTGAGCCCGCGCCAATTGGCGCTCTGTCCCAGTGTTGTACCCGCGCCACTCTGTTTATGGAAAGTTTTTTAAAAAAAAGAGGCGAAGTTTCGATTACAACAACTTCGTGGATGAGTCATCAGGAGTGGTTTCGCCTGGATAACCACGGCCTTCCTCCTTTGGCCTCTTGTTTCAACCATATGGGGAACCTCCCAAAGGATAAGGCCTCCCTTCCACTATTGTAGGGATCCCAACCTCCTCCTCTCCTCTATAAATATAGCCTTCATCCATTGATGAAAGGGCTGAAGGGCTGATAGTCTTGAAGTGCTGAAGCTTTGCATCTCCCTATTCCCAAGTGCCTTTGTGTTGTAAAGAATCCCTTCTTTCCCTTAAGGCCCATTCAAGCGAGGAGACCATTGTTACGAGACTCTGGAGAGGTTTCCCTTTCCCTTGGCGAGCTTTGCGAGACGTGGACGACCGGGGACCCGTTCGAAGGAAGCTGCAACATCAGAACTTGGTTGCAACTTCTATTCGTTTATCATTTTAATAGATGACTATGATTATGGTTCCACTCCATTTTCCATCATGTTAATGCGAGTAATATCTTTTCTGACCGATGTTTAGTTACGTATGCTGGTTCCTATGCTTGTATCTGTTCGTTTCTTCTCTGTGCAGGTGTTCATCCGCGGAGATCGCGGAAGGATTGTGATCTACCAGGGCTGAAGGACGGGGACATCTCTTCTTCAGATCTAGCATTGGAATCCAGGTAGGCTCTTATCCCAAGTCTTTCATTTCGTAACTAGGAGCTTGCGTCATAGCATTGTTTGTTTGTTGCTAGACCCCTGCTGGGCTAGTAGGGATCGCCTCTGTCCGCAGAGGGGATTTACCTCCTCAACAAATTGGCGACTCCACCGGGGATCGTCCGGTTTTCCTTGTCCCGTTTATGATTGGTTCGCTTTGATTGTTTCTCTTTGCTTGATGAACCTTCTGGGTTGGATTCTTTCACTATTTTAGCTTCTTGGTTTGCTTAGCTTGTATTGGTCTACTTTCAGAGTAGCTTGTTTTTTAATTTTTATTGAAGAACTCGACTGGCGCGGGTTTTAACCCGACGGTCGCGCCACTTGGCGCTTGTTGCATTTGTCTGTCTCGCGCCAATCGGCCTCTGGCGCCAGTTTCAAGGCCACAGTCGCGCCACCCCTGTGACTTTTTTGAGTTTCTTCATTTTTTGGCTTTCTGAGCTTGACCAGTACTTTTCTTCTTGATTTTCTGATTGTCTGAGTGTGTTGGAGTCTTGTTTGACTGGAATTCACCGCTATCCTTTGGTTGTTTGCCTCTGTCTATCGATTTCACGATTTGAGCCCTAGGGCATCTAGTGGCTTAGTGAATTGAGCCCTCCTTTGGAGTTTTGGTGTCTTGATTATCCTGTCAACTTGTTGATTGATTCTCCACGCTCTCTTACCAGTCTTTGATTGTTTTGCTGCGTCTTTTGAGTGATTGTTCATTCCTTCATTCGGAATTCGTTTGCCTTGCTTTGGACCTAGATCACACGGTCCATCGGAAGTTTTCAAGTCTTTCTTTGCTTTGAGAGACTTTGGGTCGATTTAGAGATTTGGTTGCTTGCTTCGTTGAGTGAATGTTGTTTGCTTCGCTCTCTTAGATATCATTTCTCAAATTGTTCCTTTTGTTTTCAGTGCACATTAGCCATTAAACATTGAAAATCAAAAAATATATATATAATCTCTTTTGCTTTTGTTAAATTAGTGCGAATTGTGATCTTTTCCATATTGCTAGTGATTAGTGTTTGAATGAAAAGTGTGCAATTGCATTAGTTGCATTAGAGATATTCTTGTTTGTATTCCGTTCATTTCGTTTGTATAAAAGCTCTCAACTCTCATTTAACTAGTTTTCATCGAACGAAATGTTGCACCATGGCATATAGCTTGCATTTAGGAGACACTACATACGATAGGGCCTGGAAATTGAAACTTAATTGAAGATAAACTGTAAAATTTATTCAATTAACCTAAGGCAACATTGGAACTTAACGCAACATATTTAGAAGGTCTAGGCTAGAGACGTGTTCCGGCGTCGTTAAACCTAGCGGCTGTCGTTCGCCTGTTGGCTTTAGACAGCGCTAGCACGGACTTGCGCTCCCCGTACCGTCGCGTATATAAAGGGAGACCCCTATAGGTTTTCAATCCTTTATCCACAGGAAGCCGAGTCTGCCGCCCTATACCCGTGATACACCGAACACAGCATTCGGGGAGACTACCTGCACGTACGGAAAGTCCTTCGTCGATTTCTGTTTCATTTTTGAAACCAAGGTGTATATTGCAGTTCACGGATATTTGGTACACCCTTTGTGCCTAGTTTTTCCTGAGCAGTCATTTGGTCTTTTCGGACTCCCTAAACTTGAAAAGACCGTCAAGCGCTTGTCCTTTCACGCTTGTGTCAACTCTGAAAGAGATAGAGTCATCTTTTTATCGTTTCTCGACTCTTAAAACATGAAACGGTAGAATTTGTTTATTTTCCAATGTGGTAAAATCAATCTCCCACGATTACACACCCATTTAGATATTGCTTGTGACTATTTGATCGTGTGTCTTAACTCGTTTTCAGCCCGTGTGTGGTTTTGAGTTTGATGGCAACTTTTTCGGAGTTCACCAACCAAGGAATCCCCTCAGAAGGGAATCCTGGTCATTTTCCTCCTTTTGGAAATGTTGGTGCTCCTTACATGGCGACGTTGTCCCTTCCTGGGTTAACTGTTGGGTTGCCTGTTTGGTTGTTCTCAACCTCTGTAGTTCCGGATGTCTCCACTACTGTTCAATCAGTTCCTCCGACGGAACAACATCATGTTGATTCCAAGGTGGACCTCTCCCCTTCTTCGCCTGTTTCTGCGTCATCCTCTTCTACTTCGCCTGGTGAAAGTTTGGATTCAAGTAACCAGGTGGCTAAGAAGAAGAAGAAGAAGACAAAGAAGAAGAAGTCCGATAAGCGAGAGGCTAAATGTACAGCTACTGTCCCTAAGGAATCTCCTCTCGATAGTCCTTCCAACCCTCCTCGGAAAGTCAAGTTCCCGTGCATGTTATGCACGGGAGACCATCTTCTTCGAGACTGCCCTGGCATTCCCAAGGTGCTCGAAGTATGGTCCAACGGCCACCCACCGTTGCCTTTGGCTTCCGGGAGTCAGGTTGGGGGCACGTCTTCAGCTGCTGTTGATAAGAACTCTAAGAAGCAGGGTAAGATCACCAATCCCTGTAAGTTGTGTGAAGGGCACCATGCCATTCACCTTTGTCCTTATATGGATGAAGCCAAGCAAGTCTTGGACAACCCAGTCGATTCTACACCACGCCTTCCACCTGGTTATAATCGGCTTTCTTTGAGTTCTCTGCCAACTGATCCTATGATTGGTCAAGAGTCGTCCTTGGTCGATCCCACTCCCCCAGAAATTCAAATTCACGAATCCATCCCTGACCAACCATTGGTCGTAGGATCGGTTGAGCTGGCCCCATCCACGGTGCACCAGGTCTTTTCTGTCGAGAGTGGATCTCACACTCCTCATGTCCTTCTGGTTTCTTCAGATTCGTCAGACTTGGAGAAAGATTCTCCTGTCCCTGTGCTTCAGGAAGCTCCTCCTCCGCCTCCCATGATGGAGGCTGCGGAGGATATTCCTCCCGCCTTCGAGATGGAGGCTGCGGAGGATATTCCTCCCGCCTTCGAGATGGAGGTCATGGAGGAGGCTTCTGCTTCCGTAACATCAGGGGAAGACCTTCGCGTTTCGATGGTAGCCCCTCCGAGTAGTTTGGTCGCTTCCTTTGATTGGAATCGATTTGCGGGATTTCGCCTTCCGTCTTATGTGCCTTTCGAGATCACAGTACAGGCTCTTGGTCTGGTTGTACCCAGCACCATTATAGACGAAGGTGCGTCTGTTAGTATTCTATCTTCAACTACCTGGCAAGCTTTCGGTTCACCACCGCTTGCGCCTGTTACGCAGAATCTGTTGTCATTCAATAGAAGGACCAGTCAACCGTTGGGGATCCTTCCAAGGCTACCAATTACTTTGGGAGGGAAAACCGTCCATATGGATGTGATGGTCGTTCCTGGCCCCTTGGATTTTCATCTGCTCCTGGGGCGCGATTACACCTATGCCATGGGAGCGCTTGTCTCCTCCCTTTTTCGTGTGGCCTGTTTTCCACATGAAGGACGGATTGTGACCATTGATCAGCTGTCGTTCTTTGGTCCCAATGTAGCGTCTGGTCCGCCATCACCCCCTCCTGGTTTTTATCCACCTGTTGTATCTGCCCCACCGCGGGTCAACTATGTGGCTACTTACCCCGTGCCTGTGCTCAGTGATGATGCCGTTGTGCATAATGTACTGGGGGCATTGGGTCCTGACTTCCAGGATGTTTCCCTTCCATCAGGAGTGGAACTCTTGGAAGCGCCGCCTTCTTGTTCATTTTGATGTAAGCCGGTTAGAGCACAGTTCCCCTGTGTCAAGCTCTTTAAAAAATGAAACCAGGTTGGCGGAGCACAGTTCGTTGTCTTGTGTCAAGCTCCTTAAAAAATGAAACAAGATCGCCGGAGCATGGTTCTTTTCCTGTGTCAAGCTCCTTAAAAAATGAAACAAGTTGGTCGGAGCATAGTTCTTCCACTTGTGTCGAGCTCCTAAAAACAATGAAACAAGCTGTCTGAGGATAGTTCTTTTAATGTGTCAACCTCGTTAAAATAATGAAACACGTTCCTGTTCAATTCGAGTCTTTGATCAGATCTCGTAAAATCCCAGTCGAGTCTTTCTTTGATCTCGTAATTTGAACCTTCACTCCATCTGCTTTTCATATGGACTGAAGCTTGGGGGGCATGTACCTCGAATTGAGTCACCATGCTGGGGGCATGCTTACTATTTCAAGCATAGTTTGTTTTCGTTTCAAGCTTGTGTAAAAATGAAACCGGTGTCAGGCATAGTTTATCTTTGTTTCAAGCTTGTGTAAAAATGAAACCGGTGTCAAGCATAGTTTATCTTTGTTTCAAGCTTGTGTAAAAATGAAACCAACTTCAAGCAGAGTTTCCTGATTTCAAGCTTGTGTAAAAATGAAACCTTTCCCATTTTACCTCTTGTGATTGCCATTTTATCAGCCTTTTTTACCAGATGAGCCTTGGTTTTCTCACTCCATTGTCACTATCTGCTTGGCCGATCATATGCCTTCACTTGGTTGTTTTACCCGTTCCTGAGGAACCGCTGCTATGAGTGGTCTTGTTAGCCAGCCTCTCGACCTTTATTTGTTCAGAGTAGTTCCACCATTACCGGAACCAGTTGCTACCCTTTATACCACTCGTTCCTCCAGGAGGAGTCATCTTTCAGCTCTTTTTTGACTCTCTAAATATGAAAAGATCGCCGAGGCCCTTGTCGTTTCGATCTCGTTAAAATGGACACGAATCGACATTCACCCAGTATAAGTTTAACCCTTTTTCGAGCTGGGATGGATTGATTACGAAAAAGGAATACCCTAGCCTATCGCGACTAGGAGGTTTTCCCGGATATTGTTTTCTACCTTTTCGGATCTGGGGAACTATTTACGAAAAGGGACATGTGGAGTTTTCTTTTCCGCTGTCTTTTCAAACTCTCTAAACATGAAAAGATGCCGAGTTCTTCCTTTGTCAGACTCGTTAAACCATGATGACATCGGATTCAGTCGAAATGACGTTATTCGAGTTTCTCCTTCCTAGGGCTCGTTAAATGTACTAGGATGGATTCGTCCGAAGGATGGGTTTATATGACAAGCATATGGTATCCTCTTCAAGCTTGTGTAAAAATAAAGAGGTACTCACCGAAATGGTGGGGAAAATGGAACCATCGTCGTTGTCGTCGGCAGTATGTCGCTCTTGAACATGGCACTTGTCTGCATTCGTGTCGGGTTGGGGACATCTCATCTCGTTGTTTCACTTTGCCTCCGTGGGTTTGGGTAATCTCTTTTGACCTCTCATCTGTTCACTGCCTCGTCGCCATGACCTCTGATCCGTTGATGTCAAATACTGCCAAGTCCATTGTCGTGCCGTTCATGTGTTCAAGAGAAGTTGGCCTTTGCAAGTATCAACCTTCCTCTGTTTCTCATACGATCCTGATTCACAACAAAACATCATGTTCCTCTGTCTCGTGTCGATGATGTGGGAATCATTATGGCCCACCTTCGATCAAGGTCACTTCCTGTCGACATCAACTCATTATCCGGGAAGTTGGTCTAGAGACTCCTTATGGTACCTTGGAGCCTGCATGCCTCAATGGCAGGTTCGTCGCATTCGACGTGAGGTTTACATCATTGGCCTCCGATCGAGTGATTCTGCGGGTGTTCGACATCAACTCATTTATTCGCACGCCGTAGATTGTACCTGTAGTACCTTGAGGGCCATTGTCATTATTGGTGGTTCCTCTCGCGTCTGTTAACAGCTTTCATCATTGGCTGGTAATCAGACGATGTTCTTGCATGTTCGACTTCGGCTCACATATTCACATGCTCGAACTTGTACTTTGTTTGGGTCGAGATGGAGCGCAAGACCCTGGATTGTGTCTGTTGTAATCCAGGCTGCGATTGTGGATTATTATCATTATGTACATGACTCACTGATTGGATGGCTGCGACCATACCTGAGTCTATTGGTTTGATCCTAGTTGGATGGTTGCGTCCATACCCTGGATCCGGATTATAGTATACTCTGTTTCGGATGGCTGTGTCCATACCACATATACATCATGTACTTGAGATATCAGTTGTATCTTTCTGCGCAGGTTTTCCGACGGCGGGTCTTCAGTTGAACATGTTCTCGTAAAGCATTTCACCCCTCTCTCTCTCTCGGGCCTCATGCTTTAGGGGGCATCTGTTACGCAGTAATTTGTCACCGTCCCTACCATTTCCCGTCCCGCACAATGGAGGACCCATTATGTGACCTGTGAGCAATGTCAAGCCTTGAAAATACCTTCATTCCATCCCTTTCCATGAGGACAACATTTCTTCTGTTTATCATTTCCTCAGCAGACCCCTAAAAACACATGTTTTTGCATTGGCGCTGGTAGCCCGTTATGTACTCGCGCCAATGGGGGAAAATTAACACTGAGCCCGCGCCAATTGGCGCTCTGTCCCAGTGTTGTACCCGCGCCACTCTGTTTATGGAAAGTTTTTAAAAAAAGAGGCGAAGTTTCGATTACAACAACTTCGTGGATGAGTCATCAGGATTGGTTTCGCCTGAATAACCACGGCCTTCCTCCTTTGGCCTCTTGTTTCCACCTTATGGGGAACCTCCCAAAGGATAAGGCCTCCCTTCCACTATTGTAGGGATCCCAACCTCCTCCTCTCCTCTATAAATATAGCCTTCATCCATTGATGAAGGGGATGAAGGGCTGATAGTCTCGAAGTGTTGAAGCTTTGCATCTCCCTATTCCCAAGTGCCTTTGTGCTGTAAAGAATCCCTTCTTTCCCTTAAGGCCCATTCAAGCGAGGAGACCATTGTTACGAGACTCTGGAGAGGTTTCCCTTTCCTTGGCGAGCTTTGCGAGACGTGGACGACCGGAGACCCGTTCGAAGGAAGCTGCGACGTCAGAACTTGGTTGTATCTTCTATTCGTTTATCATTTTAATAGATGACTATGATTATGGTTCCACTCCTTTTTCCATCATGTTAATGCGAGTAATATCTTTTCTGACCGATGTTTATTTACGTATGCTGGTTCCTATGCTTGTATCTGTTCGTTTCTTCTGTGTGCAGGTGTTCATCCGCGGAGATCGCGGAAGGATTGTGATCTGCCAGGGCTGAAGGACGGGGACATCTCTTCTTCAGATCTAGCATTGGAATCCAAGTAGGCTCTTATCCCAAGTCTTTCATTCGTAACTAGGAGCTTGCGTCATAGCATTGTTTGTTTGTTGCTAGACCCCTGCTGGGCTAGTAGGGATCGCCTCTGTCCGCAGAGGGGATTTACCTCCTCAACACACATGGTCTTACAACCCCATTCACACAACAATTTGAATATATTTAACCTAGAAAATGGTACATATGCTAGTCCTTTCAAATTTGTCACGTGACTTTCAAGAAACTAATACTTTGTGTTTTAACTATCAAATCCACTTACTATATTCTCTTTTTTTTGTACACCCACCTAATATACAAGAAAAATTAATTTTTTTCAATGCAACCAAGTTAAAAATGCATATTTCCTCTATACACTTAAATGTTTTCAACACAACCAAGTTAAAAACACTCTTACATTCAAATTCCAAAAATACAACAGTAAACTTTAACAACAAAAACATTACATAAAATTAATAATCTTAAAATTAAATCATTATTATTATAATAAATAATCCTACCCTTTCCATCACAACCAAAATCATACACTAGTTTGTTAGTTCCTCAAATACAACAAAGATATGTAAGTGAAAATACAAAATAAATTAACCATTCCGTTTCAGCCCCTTATGGATTGAGAGAGAAGGCTTTACTGATATAGTGAAAGAAGCTTGGGCCAAATCTTTCTCAGGGTCCTCAAGTTTTGTTTGGGAGCAAAAACTTAAGGCCACTAAACATGCTCTAAAGGATTGGATTAGGAAACCAGTCCCTACCCCAACCAGCTTAAGAAAAGAAGCAGTGCATACCCTAGAGAACCTGCAAGCAGACATGGAAAGCAATGAGGTCACTTCGGACCTGTTGGAACAAGAAATAAAGGCCCAATGTGCAACATACCGCTCCTTCCGAAAAGAAGAAGAATATTGGAGAATCAAATCCAGAAGTCTGTGGCTAAAAGCAGGTGATCGGAACACCTCTTTCTTCCACAGACAATACAGAGCGAGGCTATCCAGAAATCATATCTCAGAAATAAAAACAGCTGAGGGCTTTGTCAGCAAAGGTTTCGCTCAAGTCAAAGCTGCTGCTGACAGGCATTTCAGGAATTTATACAGTGAGGGACCTCAGATCTTCGAGGAGGAAACAATCGACTTTCTTTCTAACATTCCACATCTTATCCGACCTGAAGATAATGCTGCTTTGTCCAGCGAGGTGATTGAGGAGGAAATCATCAAGGTTATTTGGTCCATGGAATCAGACAAGGCTCCGGGCCCAGACGGATTCACTATACATTTCTACAAAGCTTGCTAGGATATCATTAAAACTGATCTCCAAAAAATGATAAAGGGGTTCATGAAAAAAGCTAAGATCGGTGGAGGAACCAACTCCACTTATCTAGCCTTAATTCCTAAAGAATCCAATCCTGAAACATTTGCAAGGTTCAGACCTATCTCGCTTTGTAACACATCTTATAAAATTCTGGCCAAACTTCTTTCAAACAGGATCAAGCCTCTGCTCAAAAGGCTGATCTCCAGCCCCCAAGGAGGTTTTGTGGAGGGCAGGCATATCCTCGACAATGTCATTCAAGTACAAGAGACTATCCACTCCAGCAAGCAGCGAAAAGAGAAAGGTATGTTGATAAAATTAGATATGGCAAACGCGTTTGACAGAGTTAACCGATCTTTCCTCATTAAAGTTCTCCTCTCCTTCGGTTTCTCTCCTCACTTTGTCCAACTTATAAGTGCCTGCATCGACAATCCGTGGATCGCCCCCCTTGTCAATGGTCGCCCTTCAAGCTTCTTCCAAGCTCAGAGAGGCATCAGGAAGGGATGCCCTCTCTCTCCCTTTCTGTATATCTTAACGGCCAATTCCCTCAGTAGAAAACTCACAGCGGAAATATTTGTTGGTTCCCTTCCAGGTTTGAAACCCACAGCTGGTGTTGATCCTCTGAATCATGCGCTCTTTGCAGATGATTCTTTGCTCCTTGGAGGGGCATCTACCAGAATAGCCAAAGCCTTTGACACAGTCCTAAAAAGCTACTGTAGAGTTTCTGGTGCTCTGGTCAATGAGAGTAAGAGTGAAATATACAGCTGGAACATCGATCAAGAAGAGCTCATAAGCATCTCGAATACCCTTGGGTTTAGAGGGCATGCCCATTGGGATCGAATCAAATATCTTGGACTCCCCATTACAAATGGACCAAACAGGAGGTCGCTCTGGACTGATATCATATGCAAAATCAAAGCAAAAATATCTGCTTGGGGTGGATTTTGGCTAACCAAAGGAGGCAAAGTAATTTTAATAAAGTCTTTGCTGTCTGCGCTCCCAATTTATCAAGCTGCTTTCTTATTAGCTCTCAGAAACGTTATGGATCAGAAATCGAAACTGTTAAGAGGTTTTTTATGGCAGGGAGGGAAAGGCAATGAAAGGAAATTGCACCTTGCCAACTGGGATCTGGTTAAAAGACCAACAGCTGAGGGTGGCCTCCAAATCTGCGATCCCTCCCTCGTTAACCTGGCGTTGGGAGGAAAGCTCCTGTGGAAATTGGCTCATGAGCCCAATATCCCGATCTGCACTACTTTTCTGTCCAAATACGCTCACAATCTATCATTCAGAAACATGCATTTCGATCCCCCAGTCAACAGCACGCAGGTTTGGAATCTCTGTTGCAAAAGCAGTTCCTTCTTCAAAAAATCATTGTACAGAGTGCCGGGAAATGGCAAGCGTACCAATATGTGGTATGATCGTATCATGGGGCATGACCCCTTGGAGGTGAATGAGGACATTTCGGATCTCAGAGACTGGTTGATCCGTGCTGGTATCAATAACTTATATGACCTCTCTGTTTGGGATCATCGTGGAGAATGGGATAGATGGGACTTCCAAGGCGTCCCTGACCGGTTAACCCCCCAAAAAACTTTGCTCATAGAGCTGTTGGAAGACTCCACTCCTGAAAATCGATACATGAGAGACAGTTGGGCTTGGGGATAAACTGGAAAGTACTCCACAGCAGCAGGTTACAAAGTTCTACAGGACACAAAGATCAACAGCCACACTCCGGCCTTTTGGAAACGAGTATGGGACAACCTAGCCTTCCCAAAAGTGAATTTTTTTTTCTGGACTCTGGTCCACAACAAACTACTAACAGGAGACAATTTAGAGAAAAGGAACATTGCAGGGCCTCATAGGTGTGAGCTATGTAGAAACAGCCCTGAAACTGCCCAACATTTATTCTTAGATTGCATTTATGCTAAGAAAGTATGGGAACTTACTCTCTTGGAACTTCAGACCTCCGCTTTTCCTCAGAGTACAGTGGCTGATCTGTTTGCCTCTTGGAACAATTACTACCCTCACAGCATTCCCATCAAGTCTTTCTGGCTCAAATTTTGGACAGCTATTCCCAAATTTGTTTGCTGGCAGCTCTGGCTGGCACGTAATGACCAGATCTTCAATGGATTTCGACACTCCCCTCCTCAGGTTGCAGCTAAAGCTAAAGCCTTTCTCTTGGAAGCTGCTCAACAACAGTTTTTTAAAGAAGATCCATTGCTTCTGCCTGAAGAAAGGAGATGGCTCCAATCCCTTGAGCCTTCTCCTCGAAAGTTCCTTCTCTCTCCCCAAACTGCAAACCCGGAATGGCGCAAAAGAGACCCTGAGGAATCTTTCATAAGTTGGTGGAGGTCCAAAAATCTAACCACAATCTTCTTTGATGGAGCCTCCAAAGGAAACCCCGGAACTGCCGGTGCTGGTGGGGTCATTTACTCTCCGACAGGGAGTTCAAGAGATTGCTTTTGCTGGGGATTAGGCCAGAAAACCAACAACCAAGCAGAGTTATTTGGTCTTTTCAAAGCTTGCCTCATATCAAGAGATAAGGGAGTCAAAGATCTCCAAGTGTTCGGAGATTCTGAGATTCTAATTAAAAAATTAAATTCGGAGGATCTCTTCAGCAACACTAGTCTTAACAAAATTCTGGGCAGATTGAAAAGATTTCTTCAAGACTTCACCTCTTACAAGTTCTATCATATCCTCAGAAACCTGAATGGCGAGGCGGATCATATGGCAAACAAAGGATGCATACTCATGAAAGGGCAGCTAATTATAAACGACGAAAGTTCCTTTCAAACTCCCTGAAAATGATGCAATGTTTACGCTGAATTTGTTGAATGTCTTCTTTGTAATTGGGGCTGCCTCGGCAAAGACCCCTCCTATCTTTTTCAAATAAATAAAATTTCATATCCGTTACAGTTAAAAAAAAAAATACAAAATAAATTAAATCATTATTATTATAATAAATAATCCCACCCTTTCCACCACAACCAAAATCATGCACTATGTGAGTTCCTCAAATACAAAAAAGATCTTACTATGTAAGTGAAAATAAAAAATATTGTAATTATTGTTTTTCAAGAAGCGAAATTCCCTCCGAACCCCATTATTTGTATCTGCTGGCTTTTCATAAGAAGGGCGCCAAAATGGGATTGAAGAGAGTTGCGACTTATGGTTTTACCAGCAGCAGACCCGATATCGAACCCCACCACCGGTTTTTCGACAGCGCCAAGGTACGTTCCATGTTCAAAATCCTCTGTATTGTTGCATCCAACTCTTGTATGTTTAGAAATTAATCTTTGTGCTTGATATTTTTACTATTCGCAGGGATGGCATTGGCATCTGATGAGTCCGAGAGACCATTTATCAAAATAAAGGAGCAGTAGCAGAATACCCGAATGCGAGGCTTATATGCTCAAAAGGCCAACATTGCGACCACCAGGGTGTTGCGAGAATCTTCGCACCTCGCTCGGCCTCAAGGGAATAGAAAAGATGCTGAAGAGCCCGGACAGCGATGCCACCATCAGTGAGTTCTTGTTCCATTTATTTATTCTTTATTTTTAGATTGTTGGAAACCCTTAATTCTTGAAAATAAGTAGAAAATGTATGATTCACAAGTAGAAATTACTTAAAAAATTTTTTAGATATTCTGCAATGAGTGAAACAAACAAATACTGTGTGATCTGTTCACTCTTTCTCAAAAACAGTGAAGCCCAACGAGCTAGATGCTCTACATAGGCCGATGCCTGCCTATGAAAGCTATCGAAAATTGGTGAATGCATTCAGGTGTCACCAATTGCATGCTCTGCAGGGATCTACTTGGTGTAGAGGTACTTGTGGTGGGCCTTTCACTGGCCAAGAGCCACCTGCTTACCTAGTTGGATACTCACTGCTCAACCGATTGCCAAAACTCCATAAGAGATGCATTTCCCAGTTCTAGTGCTAACGCCCAAAGAAACAAAATGAAATTGAAAGCAAAGGACATTAAGCCTTAGCCCTTACAAGCAACCTGTTACCCCTCAAAATGCATTTGCATTTTCAGCATATTCTTTCGAGTAGTTCATCTAATCTTAGATCAAGGAAGCAAAAAGGAGATTGGTGTAACAATTAGGAGGACAAAATCAGCAATTAGAAGCATGCATTCTCCAAAATGTTTCTAAATATAGTAATATATAAACATGCAAATTATTTTTTAAATCCATTCTAAAAGGATGTTGTTCCGAGATCCTAGGTTGGACTAAGACAATGTGCATGAGCATGTCTATCTGTCAGTGATGTTAGCACAGAGTAAGAAAATACTATTTGTGTTTGTGGACCCTAGATAAGGGTTTTGGATATAGAAGCAATCATGTAGCACAAATCAACAGATTTTTTGGATACCCATTACAACATGGGTGCACAGATCAAAATGATGGTTGAAGCCTGGGAATATACATTTGCTAATTGGCGTTTGTATATCCTTCCATTGCATCATATTCATAATTCTTTAATGCTTTACTTACACCTCTGTAGGTTGGTACTGTAATTGACTCCATGCCAAAATATAGCAATAGAGGTGTGAATGATACCCTATTGCTGGAAACAAGTCTGAAAATGCAATATCTGTGTGATGGATCCAGACTTTTGAAAGGTGGCTGCATCATCTGCACATCAGTGGCATCTAATGATATGTGGCTAATATGCTCATCCTTATCCTATTATAGAGCAATGAGGAAGCATCAATAGGCATTAGCTCTAGAAGCATTATGGTATGACTGAGTTTGTAATGACACTGTCAAATATTTTCCATGGAATCTGCATAGGAGGCACAATGGGTAAATCCTCATTCCTGTAGGCACATGTGGTAGAAAGTTAGCCCTTATCAGATCCATATCTCTTGTTTCTGTAGTGCCAGCTATTGCATACTTGTTTCTGTTGAGAATTTGGAGGGCTGGAGATTAATTCAAATTCTCTTCTTGATAATTACTTATGAGCTTACTTGAGTTATTTATGTCTTCTCTTCTTTAGCTTATTTAATCTTTCATCAAGTCAATTATCAAAATACACGAGACACACAAATTATGCTCCTAGAATCAGGGAAAAATCTCTCCCTCTTCGAGAGGAAAACCCATGAGAAATTCTTTTTATAGATCTTCAAATGACAAGTACCATGACCCAGACTTAGACCCTTGACCTATGGATGCTTCCAAGACCTTGTTACTTATTCTTTGTCGATCTTCCATGTTGATCTTTCTTTCTTGCACCAGTCTGTATTGTCCTTTCTTTTATTAACTGCAGAGATTTACCTTCCTCTCTTTTCTTATCCAGCAGTGACCCTTAATTTTCACATCCACTTAAGACCTTCATATTGCAGACCTGATTCTGTCATAGACAGTAGGTGCATATTAGTGAGATTTCCCGAATATCTTATTCTAGACTTGACAACAACATACATACATTCATCCGCATCATGGTAATCCACACACATCATGGTGATCTGTTGAACTTAACACTGTTCCATTTCAGAGAAAATGACACTTATATACTGCACCTTTAAACAGAGGAATCCGCAAACTTCAGCTTTAGAAATCCATTTTTATAACTTCAAGAAATCCACATTTTATATCTCCTTAAATCTGCATATATATCACTCCTGAAGTTATCCGCAATTTGCTTCAGGTTAGCCGCACTTATGCTTCAGTCAATGGTGGCATTTCTGTTCTAGAGACTGCAACTCTTTATTATATTTCTGGTTATCAAGTATATATGCCTCCTTTTCAAACTTAATTCTCCATTAGATGCTGTCAAAGGTTCGCATTCCAGCTCACATATATCCGCACTGTATTACTAAGAAAATATGCACTTAGTCACATATGTAGTCTGCATTGTATCTTTGAAAAGGCCGCATTTCTATTTCTGAGATTCACCAAAAATCTTACTCAAATAAACCGCAGAGGTGTGTGTATATATATATATATATAGTGCACTTGTCAAGTCTTTTAGGCCGACCATACAGTTAGCTAGAAGGCCGACTTCTCAGCTGATAATTAGGTCGACGTGTAGCTGCATATAAGCTGACTTTTATCATCCATCTCCAGCGTTGAGTTGAGTCAGTTTCAAGCCATCCTTTTGTGAATTCTTTTGCAAGGCCTTGGAGCATCTCTTTTGACTAGATCCTTCATATATAAATGATACTTAATTACATTTTTATCTAGAAGACAAAGCCTTAGATAAACATCAAGAAGAAGTCTATTTAACTTATAATAAAATCTTGCTCATGAAACCCATGAAGCAAGTACAAAATACACTTTATTACCTTTGTCTTCTTCTTTACATAAAATACATAATTACATAGTCAATATGAAGAGTGACCTAGTTACACTTTTCAACACTCCCTCTTAACTAGGGAGGTATTCATACAGGTACATGGTCACTTTCAAACTGAAGAATCTCATACGAAGAATCGGATTGGCAATCGCATATATATAGCATCATATCAACCAACATTTTCCTAGTGTAAGGCCTTGACTAACAACCCCATCTCTCAACGAGACAATGGGCTACAATGTTGGCGAGACACATGACTTATAGACACCAAAGTCATTGTCTCTCCTAGGTACATACCCCACTTAGGTGTTCCCAGAGTATCACCTTCTTGGATTATTCTTCTCTTGGGTAGCCAGCCCTCAAAGAATATCGGTCCTTGACTACTCTTATATTGAATTCCCGACCTCATTCTCAAAGAGTATCGAATGCCAGATGATTACCCAATCCTCTATTTTGTCTTCCAGGTGAAGACCAAAATGATGTGTCTATCCATTCTCTTCACATGGCATTCACTAAGACTTACGGCTGTTAGTCCTGGTATAGTGCATGACACATGTAATAGAGAATTACATACGTCACTCCCTCTTAACATAGAAAGGACATACTTCAAGTTTCTTCCAAGCAAGAAACTTACCACCAGGCTCCCTATCAACTAGGGTCCTGTAGCAACAATCCAACTACTCATGAAGAATTCCTCCCCTCGATGTCATGGATTTCGATATTGAGGAATCTTCAACTTTTGGCTTCATAGGGCATAGATCATCCATCACTTTTAGTCACGAGTCATGCCCACTATCAGAAAGTGATTCATCAGTCTTTATCATCTGGTCCATCGTTATTTCATGCTGCTTTCCTTCGAATCATCTCCAAGGATCATACATCCTTTCTCATGATTAGCAACCCCACACAAATTCATCCCGATAAACATAGACATATGAACTTTTAAAACCAAAGTTACCTCAGTGATGACCTTTCACCATGACATGTTCCTGTCAGCATCAACATCCTTTATTCAGATTGACACATCTCCTAATGATATGTTTTGTCAAGGGTCTTCTTCTTTACCAGACTTCTGTTAGAGTCTACATATCTTCCCACGAGATCTCCTAGTCGCATCTTCTTGGCTTCCGGATGATAACTGCCTTTAGACATGGTTGCATTTCATGATCTCTTCCTTTCTGCACATTCTTCATTCCCAAGAACTTACAAATTTTCCAGTTCCTCGTTCATGTACAACCACCTCATATTCCATGAGGATATATATATGTTGATTTCATCTGTCAGTGCATCAAGAGTACTCCTTCGTAGATCATACTTCTAAATACAAAAGTCCATTACCTGCAACCATATGACATGAATTCACAGTATCCAGTGTCAGCATATAAATATGTACATACCTCATATTTTTTTTTTTCTTGAGTCATCCTGTAGCAGGTTTTCTAGAATGAAGAGATTCATTCCCTTTACTTGCTCCATCAATATGTCATCTGAATTTTGTTTCCATGATGACCCTTGATCTTGATGACTACCTTCCATTAGTAATGTTATTAGAGAGGATTTATCGGAGCTGTTTCACCAAGAGCTCCTACCATGCTTCGATCATGATGCTACACTGCTTCCTATCTTACAACCAACATAAATCACTTAAAGGAGAAGATGATCTCAATCATAGTGGATATCCCTTGCTTCTTCTTTCTTAGATTACTTTGCATCAGGTTCTTCCCTCATTTCAAAGACATGGGATTCTTCCCTATTTCTCTTGTCCTTTTCAGATTAAGGACAATTTCTATTATAATGCCCAAGTTTATCACATCCAAAGCATTGTGCTTTGTCCATATTTCTTCTTCTACTATGAGGACCAAACTTACTGAATCTTCTTTTCTTCCCGGACATGGCTGCAAAGGCTTGATTCCCTTCACTTGATTATGTATCAGCTTTGGCTTTCAGTCTTATTTCCTCTATTTTACATAGAGACCCTAAATTGTGGAATGGTGCGGCTTCTTTCTTCCAGAATAAGCCTGAAGTGAAGTTTCCCTATTCTTCTAGTAGAGCATTCAGCACCAATGTAGTCATCTCAGTGTCAGACATTACTTCTCCCAGTTCCTGTTGATCTCAAAGAGATTGCTTCTCCTGCAGTACTCACATAGAATAGCTCCACCAATTTCTCATATATTCCTTTTGATGATTCTAGATTTGGTACATTAGAGATGAGAGATTCTTTTATGGATTCTGTAAAAATCCTTTGGGCTCTTATATCTCCCTTCATGTATTTGGCATGACTTCATTGTCCTTGTCTTCTATGTAGGAAAGTTTGAAACCCTAACCAGTTTGTTGCTTTCTTTGCAAAGAAGACATTTTTATAGATTCATATGAAGTCATAAAGATACTTACTTGAGTAGATGCTTTTCTTCTTCTATCAGCTTTCTTGTTGAAGATGATGGCAAGAACTCCCTCTTAAACTGATGTCAAAGTAGGTGATCTTGGATCCTCCTTGCTGTGTGGATTATTTGAAAGTCTTCTTGAGATGGTTTGAGGATTTCCTTGATTTGAATTTTCACCCAAACTTTGATTTTTTCTTCCTCGAATGTCTCTTTGTCAAGCCATCCTTGTGTTCAGCACCTTAGCTCTGAAACCATGTTGAGAATTTGGAGGGCTAGAGATTACTTCAAAATCTCTTCTTGATAATTACTTGTGAGCTTACTTAAGTTATTTATGTCTTCTCTTCTTTAGCTTATTTAATATTTCATCAAGTCAATTATCAAAATACACGAGACACACAAATTAGGCTCCTAGAGCCAGGGAAAAACCTTTCCCTCTTGGTGAGGAAAACCCATGAGAAATTCTTCTTATAGATCTTCAAATGACAAGTACCATGACCCAGACTTAGACCCTTGACCTATGGATGCTTCCAATACCTTGTTACTTCTTCTTTGTCGATCTTCCATGCTCATCTTTCTTTCTTGCACCAGTATGTACTGTCCTTTCTTTTATTAACTGTGAGAGGGAAGGTAAATCATCCTTCCTCCCTTTTCTTATCTAGCAGTGACCCTTAATTTTCACATCCACTTCAGACCTTCATACTGCAGACCTGATTCTTTCATAGACAGTAGGTGCATATTAGTGAGATTTCCCGAATCTCTTATTCCAGACTTGATAGCAACATGCATACATTCATCCGCATCATGGTAATCCACATACATCATGGTGATCTGCTGAACTTAACACTGTTCCATTTCAGAGAAAACGACACTTATATACTGCACTTTTAAACATAGGAATCGCAAACTTCAGCTTCAGAAATCTGTTTTTATAACTTCAGTAAATCCGCATTTTATATCTCCTTAAATCTGCATATATATCACTCCTGAAGTTATCCGCAATTTGCTTCAGGTTATCTGCACTTCTGCTTCAGTCAATGGTGGCATTTCTGTTCTAGAGACTGCAACTCTTTATTATATTTCTGGTCATCAAGTATATACGCCTCCTTTTCAAACTTAAATCTCCATTAGATGCTGTCAAAGGTTCGCATTCCAGCTCAGATATATCCGCACTATATTACTAAGAAAATCCGCACTTAGTCACATATGTAGTCCACAATGTATCTCTGAAAAGCCCACATTTCTATTTCTGAGATTCACCAAAAATCTTACTCAAATAAACCGCAGATGTGTGTATATATATAGTGCACTTGTCAAGTCTTTTAGGCCAACCATACAGTCAGCTAGAAGGCCGACTTCTCAGCTGATTTTTAGGCCGACGTGTAGCTGCATATAAGCTGACTTTTATCATCCATCTCCAGCATTGAGTTGAGTCAGTTTCAAGCCATCCTTTTACAAATTCTTTTGCAAGGTCTTGGAGCATCTCTTTGACTAGATCCTTCATATATAAATGACACTTAATTACATTCCTATCTAGAAGACAAAGCCCTAGATAGACATCAAGAATAAGTCTATTTAACTTATAATAAAATCTTGCTCATGAAACCCATGGAGCAAGTACAAAATACATTTTATTACCTTTGTCTTCTTTACATAAAATACATAATTACATAGTCAATATGAAGACCGACCTTGTTACACTTTTCAACAATTTCCACTAGGGAGGACCCTAGTCGTTGTGACTGTTTGGCAGCATAGAAAGCATGAATAGTAACTGTATTACTTTGGGACACTCAACTCTTTATAGGCTAGATTTTGTAGCAGAAAAACAATGCATTTTCTATGAAGATTAGACCTGTAGCACGATTGGGAGACATATAACAACAGAAATTTATTGAGACAACATTAAAATTCAAAATGCAGGAGACTATAGGGATATGCTGATGTGGCTACAATTTGCAGATCAATTTGTGGGAAGATCCTATAGATTGTCTTGATCATCAAAACAATAGCTGAAAGGTATGCTTTTAGATCTATAAAACTAAATTATTTTTCCATCTTGGAGAATGCCTTGCCTGGAATAAGGTTTGTTTAAAATAAAAAAATCAAGAAAACATTCCATATTGAGAGATCTAAGGACCCCTTAACTCATCCATCACACAAACCCTAGGATGAACTCTCTTACTATGCAATTTATTTCAGGCAATATGACACAATCAATGACAGATTTTAAGGTGGAAAAAGAGTGCGTTATTAAGGTAGGTTTTCTAAAATCTTTGTGTGGTTTATAGAGTTTGGAAGATAAGCTCATACTTTGAGGAAACTCCCCACCAAAAAATGGAGTTGTCTAACAACCCTTGATCTTTTCTGCACATATCTACACGAGTTGTGTATCTCTCTCCTGACCTTCCTTACCAGCTAGCTGTAGATGATGTCCACTTAACTTGTGGTTGTAGACAAGCCATGGAATCCCTACCAAAAAATGCAGTTGTCTTAACAACTCTTGATCTACCTTGCACATATCTACATGAGTATCTTTTAGCAGTACTCCCACTTTGAGTTGTGTATCTATTACAAGTTTGATGGAGTTTGTTAGCCTTATTTCGAGTGCTCCACTATGAAGACAAGTAGTGTGTGAAGCCCTTTGGCATGGTCCACATGTGCATATTTTAGGAGTTCTAAGGAGATGAGAACCCCCTTTTTTGTGGTTTATCCTTACAAAAATCATTCCCAACTTCTATGAATTATTATAGCATTCCTAATCTACTGAATTTAGATTCTCCATGTACAGGGGCATCACTAGAGATAACTACCAAAAGCAATGGTTTGAGTAGAAGTTCTTTTTCCATTGGAGATGTGGCAATCTCGCAGGTATATCTTTGTGTGCAAATGCCCAGTTTGCTCCAGAATTTATATTGTTGGCTTCCTTTGCTCTCAGATTATATTATCCTTCAGTGTTCAGTTATTCTTATTTGGTACAAATGAGCTGGACTAGTGTAAGGGTTGAAGTTGCTCCAGTGGCTTTCAAAAGAATTTTCACTTGATTCTTATCCAAAGACACGAGTCACACCATGTTGCAATTCAAGTGTTTTTGCTCCTTAACAATCCAGTCATACTCTCAGAGTAGTATTGGTTCTATGATCCTTTGCCAAAGTGCTCCCAAGTATCATTTCATCTAACATGAAAACTGATGAATACCCTTAAAGAGAAGTAGGTGATCCATCCTAAAGGTCTTGATACTTCTTTATGTTCCATACTCATGAATATAACAAAGGGAATATCTTGATAAATAGCTTCATTTCCAGGATGTCCTCTGCTGCCAAGAAAAGTGCCTAGAATGGACCCTTTCACGTCCAGGATGTCCTCTACTACTAAGAAAAGTGCCCAGAATGGACCCTTTTCTAATGTAGCAAACCTCTATGCTAACTGTCACGCACTTCTGAGGGAAGAGTTGCTCCTAAGAAGGTGTCTCCATTGTTCTTCATGGTACCCAAAACAAAGATCTCCAAGGTTACTTCATGATGACCAATGCGTCATGGTCTTCAACATTATCTCCACGACCTTCAAGGTGTCTTCAATTGGCATCCCAAGTTCTACACCTTCTCTAAGCCTCTTCAAAGGCTTCTTCAAGAACTCTCCAAGAAAGTGTTCACAAGGTGCTTCAAGAGTGTCTTCACATGGTGCTCCAAATACTTCAATATTTGGTCAACAATCTGCTCTAATATGCCCACTGTCAAGATCTTCTTCACTTGTACACCCTTTCAAGTTCACTATTCATTAATGCTCATTCATTATTCTTCATAGGACTGAAATCCAAGCATGTGGTCCATGTTTTGATGTCCGAGCCTAAAGTGGACTTGAGCCTTCAAACCTTGATGTAAAGCTAGGTCAACGATATACAGTTGTATCACAAGTATATCTAACAGGTGAATTATCTCAATTCTTCCATCAATTTACCGAGTCTGAGATTGTTGTTTATGCTAGGACATGAAGAGCCTTCACTATCACACTTAGCACAGTCACAGTAGTAAGTTCGAGCTTGTTAAGATTCCAAGAGATCTGAGTTGTGTTGTTTCTAAGGTGTATATCTCTGTTTCTAGCCTTTACAATGCTACAAAAGACTGTCCCTTTTCAAGTCCAAGGTCTTATAAATATGATATAACACACTGCCCACCAGTCTTGAGCTTATCCTTCACAAGTGACTAACACAGGTCTGAGCTCTTGTAAGAAGCAGCTACAGGACTATGGTCTGAGCCTCCAAGTTGCAATTTCTGGTATTTTAACACACAGGTCAAGGTATCAAGACAGCTAATCAGATCTTATTGTTCACAAGTTATCACAAGTCCGAGCCGAAGACACGAGCTAATCTGACACTTCACTGCCTTCAACACCAAGTTCGAGCTAGTTCACATAGTCTTGTGCCTTTTTAACAATTATCCTAGGCTTGTTACAATTGAAAAAAAGTTATGTTGCTGCCTGCGGAGGTGTCCTACAACAGCCTGCTTCAATTGACAAATAATCATGTCCTTAACCCAAACCAAAAGATTCTTGTCCTCGTTGTGCTGTCCCTTGACCGAAATTTGGTGAGATAAATGACAGACGGTGCTTGCATTTATATGAATTCGACACTGGAATGAATTCTGCATTTTCCTCCTATTCCTTGAGATAATACTAACTGGTATTCCATCTCCATTCTTGGTGTTTACTGGTGCTTTAAAATATTACATTGACATTCTGATCTACTGGGGATTTATAATTGTAATTCAGATCTTCTTGTGCTTCTTTATGTATTGTCCATCCGTGCAGTGATTTTTTTTCTCCAATTGATAAATTGCTTCTTCCAACAGTTAAAAAATAAATATGACTGTAAACTTGACTTTCAAGTATAATTGTTTATTTCCTTGGAAACTATGTAGGTGCTTGATAAGGATGGTGACTTTCTTTAAAAAGGTAACCTGGAAAGTGGTGCAAGCTGGTCAGTGGAATTGGGTCGTCAAACTATGGGGTGCCCTATCATAGTGGAGAACATGAGTCAACCCCAAGAATCGCTTATAGAGGTCAGTTAAATTGTTAGATTAACAGGGTTTTTATATGCACTCAATAATTCAATTTTGTTATTTTGAGACATGGTTTAAAGTCGTCATGCTATCTTCTGTTGGTTTTCACCAATTTTGTAGATGCTATGTGAGAAGCGGGGGCTCTTCCTTGAAATGGATGACATCATTTGAGGCTTGGGGTTTATGACTTTAAAGGGAGTCATGGAAGCTCACAGTGACAAGATCTGGGATCGCTTTGTTGTTGAGGTAATGCCATAGTTGCAAAGACCTTTCATTCCATGTAAAGCTTCCTCTTTTGTTTGTGTTTGGTTGCTTGAACAGACCATAGACTTCAAGAATTGGCAATGTGATTTATAATGAGAACAGAGTATGCAATTTATTTGAAGGCTGCGTGTGTTTCTAGAGACCAAAAAAATTGCATGGTTGATGCTTAATGGTTCTTGGGAATTTGATTGTGTAGGTTTGTAGACCATAATATATTCTAGCTATATTCTAGAACAGAACATCGTCACTATTTTCAATGATTAAAGTTAAAATCCCTTTTCGTTCCCAATAATATCTTTAAGTTTCTGAGGATAGGTGGCTTCTGGTGCAAGCTGCACTGATTTCTCAATATTTTCAGGTTCCTCTACCAATGGATAAGTCTTGTCAATATCTCCATTCTCTGCTGCCATGCCCGTTTTGGCTATCTTCATAATGTGTCTACAATCATCAATTCACTTTCCCACACATTCAATATTAATTCATTAGATATTTGTTTAAGATGAGGCTTCTAATCTGTGTTGATCTGTGAAGTGCCCAATAAAATAAGAATGAGAAATGCTTTCCCTCATTTTACATTTAGACTTGATTATGAAACTAAAGACATTGCAGAACTAAAATTCATTTCCCAACAGAGTTCTACGATTCACATTAGCTATTTACTAATAAAATTATGAAGACTTGTAATAGCTCACCTTTTGGAAAGGGAAAGGTCCTATTGAAGTAGACATATTTTTAGTCTCTGAGTTTTTCACTACATCACATTCACTCAAATTAGCAATGACAGATTACGAAACTAAAGACATTGTAGAGCTAAAATTCATGTTCCAACAGAGTTCTACTATGCTTGAGTGTTAGATATTTAGTGATCAAATAATTAAGACTTGTAATAGCTCACCTTGTGGAAAGGTAAAGGTTCTATTGAAGTCATAGTTTTAAAAATCGGAACCGGTGACCGGACTGGTGGACCTAATGAACCGGGTTTCTAATTGGAACCGGTCTAACCAGGAGCGGTCAGATGCCAATGAACCGGTTTAAAAAAAAATACATTAAATAATTATTTTTTTAATAAAAAAACTACTTTTAAGATTTGCAACCATGATTCCAAGCCAATAGAGACAAAATATGCAACAGGAGGGCAGTTAGCCAGTACTGGAGCTGATGTACCTGGTCTGATATTGGCTACTGGGTTTGGAGCTTCACTTTACTTTTTACGCAAGAAAAACATGAAACTAGGTGACAAATGAGCCATGTATTATTTTGTTCACATTGCTCCAAAGAAGAAATTTGTCTTGGATGTTGAAACTTGAGATCTATGGAAAATCAAGAGGATAGGATTAGTTCCTATCTGAAATATCACAATAAATCTGCATTAAAAAGAATAAATAAAAATAAAAATTGAAGGATTAGCACATTTGAGATTAGATGGGAAATGGACTGATTTGAACTTTATTACTGTTAGGTAGTCTGTCCAGCCTATGGGACTTGTAACAAGGGTTTCTAGAGTGAAAATTAATGAGTTCTTGCATTGGTGATTTCAAAAAGGAATCTAGTAGGACTGTTGTATAAATCAAAAGGTTAAAGGTCCTGTAGTTTGTCCTCTTTAGGGTGCTTGCTAGACCTGGAATTTGTTATGAGAAACACTGTATATCACTTTCTTAGATGGTTGTAGGTGAAACATCTAAGAATGGGATGCTTTTCAGTATGGTCATTGTCTAATTTTCACAATCGTAAGCCCCTTTTCTTGATTCATACATTGGCCATTTCTATCTACCAAATTTAAATTTAAGTCATGCAAATTTGTCCTATTCGTCGATTTTCAATATTCACTTTCAGTTCCACCCCTCAGCAGCCCTACCTATGTCAGCACATGTCTGTTTACAAAGGAATAAGAGATTAGGAAATAGGTATCTTGCCAAACACCCGGTCTGGTGTTTTTGCTAAGGATTCATATACAAAAGTATGAAGTCTTGAATTTGAAGTATTCTTGTACTTTGCTGCCTAACTTTATGTTTTTTGCTGATGCAAGGGATTTGCATTTTTTCTAGAAATTTCCTTTTAGGTTGCCATTGTCTACGTGCTTTAATGAATTCCATCCATTCAACCATTTGCAGTTCTGATTTTCCAGGTCCCAACTATTGTTTGTCAATTTCTGTCAATATTTCTTGCTAGGTTATTTGTTTAATAGCAGATAGTGTTAGATGATGTCACAGATGATAGGAATCTCCACAGTTCGCCATGAGTTCCTAAGGTTCTCCACGAGTGTCTCATACTTTTTGCGTTGTACCGTTTAATCCCAGTCAACTGCCTAATCTTCTGGGTCCTGATTGTGGTTTTCTTTTAGTTTTATTGATTGGATCTACAACCTTTGGGAGAGTTTTGGTACCTCAAATAAATTATTTAATAGTTAATACCTAGTTTGGTGACTGGTCACATTGATGAGAAACTTCACTGAGGTATCCTTCTTCGGTGTTATCACAAATTCGCAAATTCCATTAGGAGAAAAACTCATGCATATTACAGGTCACTGTAATATAGATGTACACTGCAGAAGAAGTTGATTTAGATGAGGCTAGTTTCATGGAATGGGCAACTTGTGAAATTAAATTATATTGGTAGAAAAATGGATGTTCTAACTTCTATGTGACAATGGATAATGTCGGAGATGCTGTCGTCGACATGAAATGTACTGGTTATGTAGCTGAGAATGATGTCACAGTTAATGTCTTAGGTGATGTTCTTCGGTATAAGTGCCCTCCTGTATTGATGCCCTTCTTGGCATTGGTGTAGCCTGTAAATGAGACTTCCTGTACAGATGTTCTCTTGTTAAAATTATGATGGCTTTGACAAATATTAATTGTTGCACTTATGACACCTTGTATGGTTGTTTTATCAGTTGCAATAATGATGTCTTGTACATTCACCATCTCATTCTCCTTAATAATAATGTCTTCAATTGACGTGGTCCTTTCAATTAGGGTGTCTTGAATGGATGCCCTTTTATCTATGAGAATGATGCTTTCTAGGGAGCTTCTCTGAGCTACAATTTCTGCATGGAATTATTTAATGGGAAATAACATGGCTACAAATTCTGCATAGACTGTCAATTGGAGAAAACTCATGTTCGAATTTCCTTGAACCCAGCAACCTGGCAATTTACTACCTAGCAGATTACAGATCTGCTGAGGAGGAGGTAGCACCTAAATTATTCACTTCAGAACATATTGTTTTAAATTATTCACTTCATAACAGAGACCAATCATAAGAATATTCTTATTTTGTGTAGGCCTGCAATCCATGACTGAGGAGGAATTGACAACAAACAATAAACCACATTGCTCAGAGGCATTCAACAAAATTGGCAGATCTTTGGTGTTTTTTCTCAAATTCACTTGACTGTTCAGACGTTGGCTGATTCTTCTTACCTATATGTTCAAACGCATCTCCCAAAATATATAGCCATCTAGAAGGTAATGACTCTTTGAGCCCTTTGAAAATAAACCACATAATAATCTCTCCCCAATTGTTTGAGCTGCTTATCAACTCACCAATGTCTGGTCCAAACAAGTTTCCTTCAAGGATCAAATTAATTTCCTCTTTTCAAATAGAGTTTAGAAGCATTTGAACAGATTCTAGAGTTGTTGCTTCTGACCATACATTTAAAGGTCTCAAATTGCTTGATTTATATGTATTTGCATCCATTTAAAGGTCTCAAATTGCTTGATTTATATGTATTTGCACCCATTTAAAGGTCTCAAATTGCTTGATTTAAAGGTCTCCTCCTCATATGATGTACTATTTTGAATATTCTATTCTTTGCATATCAAACATTATAAAGCCTCTTGCACACTGTTCTCATCTCTTTTATTTGAACATAATTACGATAATCATTGCATTCAAGAAGAAAGGATATATTCATGTGAAACCCTGTCCAGCTGCTTCTCTTGGCTAATGCCATCACCTACATCCCATAGAGAATCCGACAATTGAATGTTGACTTGACCAAAGGCATTGCTTACTTCCTGCTAAGATTGAACAAGAGAATCAAAATCTCTCCTTCCGGGGGTCATTACTCTGTGCTTTGAACTTGAAGTTTGCCTCTTTTCCCTTCTCTTCTATCCCGAGACTCCAAAAACTTGCTGCAGTCCATCCTTTCTGTCTTCTCTGCCCACTGAAATTTCAAAAGCACTTCATCCTCGCCCTTATATGCTCCTTCGGTTTGAAATCCAAAATCATCATTTCCACTATTCTTGTTTTCTGTATTTACTTCTGTTGAATCTGTATTTTGTGCTAGGTTACGAGTATATTGTTTTAAATTATTCACTTCAGAACAGAGACCAATCATAAGAATATTCTTATTTTCTGCAGGCCTGCAATCCATGACTGAGGAGGAATTGACAGCAAACAATAAACCACATTGCTCAGAGGCATTCAACAAAATTGGCAGATCTTTGGTGTTTTTTCTCAAATTCACCCGACTGTTCAGACGTTGGCTGATTCTTCTTACCTGTATTTTCAAACCCATCTCCCAAAATATATAGCCATTTATAAGGTAATGACTCTTTGAGCCCTTTGAAAATACACCACATAATAATCTCTGCCCAATTGTTTGAGCTGCTTATCAACTCACCAATGTTTGGTCCAAACAAGTTTCCTTCAAGGATCAAACTAATTTCCTCTTTTCAAATAGAGTTTAGAAGCATTTGCACAGATTCTGGAGTTGTTGCTTCTGACCATACATTTAAAGGTCTCAAATTGCTTGATCTATATGTATTTGCACCCATTTGAACTGAAAGCTATATTGTGCAAAGCTTTTTCAAGCTCAAAAGTATTATCCTGCCTATAGAAGCCTGAACCCCAATAATCCTTGCAGTGGCCACTTTCACCAAGTAGAATATGTGCTTCATAAACATCATCAAACCTCAAACCTCAATTTCCCTTCCAAGTTTTTCTCTATAACAATTTTTGTGAGTCCTGCTTGCTGGACACCAGTTACAAACTTTCTTTCACTTGAAAATTCACAACAATTGAATTTAAATTAGCCTCACATAGGTTGTATTTCATTTTTAGTATATTTCGCTTGATTATTTCTTTATACAATCTCCCCACTTTTCTTATCCATGTTCCGACGTTCCTTTGCACCTCTTGGTGCAATTGCTAGTTATAAGAATATTTAAGATTCTGGTTCTATTGATCTGAGATGGATATTGCAATATAAATCTGAAAGATTCATGAGATTACTTCATGTTTGATCAGATTTTTTTAATGATAAATGTTATCTTGCAGGAAAATTTCAAAATTTGAAGTCATATTAATTTAGTAAATTGATGCAAATTCATACGCTGGTGCGATGTATATGATGGCAATTTCATTTTTTTACAGTTACTTTTAGTTTAATTATATCATTTAGCTCGATGCTTTCCATATATTTAACTAAACCTTTCTTGCTTAACAAGACTTTGTCATTTCCATGTTTTAGTGAAGCTGTTTATGGTTTGATACTCTGATACAAATTTTTTCAACTTACATGCACCCTCGTTCGAAAAAACAAGAGAATTTTGCTTGCCATGACTAAGTTTCTTTGTCATTGTTAACTTAAGAAAGTCTTTTAGCTAAGAAACTAGTTTCAAGGTTATGGCATAACTTGTCATATAAATTGAACATAATTTATATCCAAAATGATAACTTGTAAACTACTTAGCTGGTTTTAGGCTTTCCATTTAAAATCTACTTCAGTTTGAACTTTGAACGAGTTGTTCCATAGACTTGAATATTAAGAGATTTTGGTGTAAGGATTAAAAATTAGCTCGTAAGGCCTCTCAGTTATTCATTTGTTTTATCTAATATAACATTTACTATTAAAGTAGAACCACTCGGCACAAATACGTCATAGATCAAGATCATACTTTGTAGAGTGTCGTAGAATAAAAATAGGAGCAAGGACACTGAGTTCTTTCGGTTTTCCTGGTTCTTATTCCTTTGGTGTATCTTTGCAACTTTAGGGGCAATTGCTAGTTTAAAGTCTAATTCTTTAAAGGGTGCTAACTCAATGGAAGAGCACCTGCTTTACAAGCAGGAGGTTGGTGGTTCGATTCCATCGTGCCCTGATATTCATATATAGGGAATGACGAAGATCAGTTTTTGGTGACGGATGCTCTTTTGACCATCACCAATGAGTTTATGGTGAGACTTTTCGACCCTCACCAAAATATGAAATGGTGACGGTCAACGAATGCCACCATATATATGCATCAATAGTGATGACCATTAAAGGTCCGTCACCATAAATCGTTGTTGTTTATATGAAATGGTGAGGGTCACTGTTTGTCATTATAGTCATTATTCGTGACAAACCTTGATGTCACCAATGCGTTTATGGTGACGGTCAATGAACGTCACCATATATATGCACCAATAGTGACGGCCCATGAAAGGTCCATCACAAAAAATCGTTGTCGTTCATATGAAATGGTGACTAGCCACTATCCATCATTGTAATTAATATTCGTGATCTTGACCTTGAATGTCACCACAACACATATTTTCGGCGACGCCACCTTTGGTGACGTTCGCTTTTTGGTGACGAGGCTATTGTCCGTCACTCATTGCTCATATGAAATGGTGACTACCATCATCCATCACTATAAATCATTATTGGTGACGGACCTTGAATGTCACCACAACACCTATACTTTCTAGCGACACCACCTTTGGTGACGGTCAATTTTTTGGTGACGGAGGCTATTGTCCGTCACCATTGCTCATATGAAATGGTGATCTGCCACTATCCGTCACTATAAATTATTATTGGTGGACGACGTTGAATGTCACCACAACACCTATATTTTCGGCGATGCCACCTTTGGTGACGTTCAGTTTTTGGTGACGAAGGCTCTTTTGACCCTCACCAATGAGCTTATGGTGACCATTTTCGCCCCTCACCAATGTGCTTTTTTCTTGTAGTGAGTGACGAGCACATTTGTTGATTTCTACCCATTGAGTTGTTTCCCATTATGTCTCAATCCATCAATGTAATAAATTGTTTATTTTATGTTTCCCAAAACTCTTAATTTGTATCTCAAAGTGATTTCCTTATTAAATACAACCTTGCATGCAAGTTAACAAACTTACCACTTGAGGCTCGACTAGTGGTCGAGGGTGGGTGGTGATATTACCCACACGTGTTCGATTCTTCTCGAAAGGGTGTATATGTTTATCCTTACGTGAGAACAGGTTTGTCATGGTTGTTTAAGTAGGATGGGTGTGGTGATGAATATACTTAACCTATGCCAACAACAATTGTGTTGATCACAAGTATGAGCCACCAGTCAAAAGAAAATAAAAGAAAAATTTCTACCATAGATTCTAGTTTAGATAATGTTCGTATGCATAAAGAAAAAAATATTAAAATTTAACTATCACTCCTCACTACAAAGTTTAGAATATATTTTATGTTTTGTCAGCGTATGAACATTGGTAATAAATATTAAAATCAAAACCATGTTGTGCAACAATTCCTAGGACTAGGACACAATATCAATGTTATTATTTCCATTCAAAGTTCATTTTGTGCAACTCATGGCATTTACAGTATAGACTCATTTTCAACATGCACTGGACAAAAACAATCTCGAAATTTGGAACAATATTTGTTGTAAATATTAACCATAATCTATACATGTAATACACAAGCACAATGATTTATCTTTGTAAAGGAGGAGGCATAGAGATGCAAGTATGGCGCGTAGAAGTTGGATCGTAGGGATTGTCAGTCCGCATATAACTATGCACTTATATAAGAGTTGAATGACTTAGCTAAATAAGAGTTGGCAAACCCTTGAACCTAGAGATGAAAATATTGACCAAATTTGGAGTTGCTTCGGGAAAAAAAATAAAAATGAAAAATAGATAAAAAAATAAAAAAATATTAAATATTCAAAATTAAAATTAAAAAATATAAATTCATGGAAAATAATGGAAATAGATATCATTAGAGACCAAATATGTTATTTTTCTGATATTTTTCGAACTTAACGTATGATGATACAACTATGATACCATGACTAGTCAACTAAAATCATTCAAGGGAGAGCCCCAACTGCTCAGAGTGCCACCCATGCAACACAACTTCTAACAATGAAATAGTGTAATATTTTGGAGTTGGCTTCTTATCGTTATGAAGTTGCAAACATTTATATCGATGCCATATTTTAGGTTTATAAACAGTTGAAAAACAAAAAAAATGTGTTGTAAAGAGCCAAAAAAAATACCTATGGTCCTACTATAGCGCTGCACCAACACTGTAATACAAACTCATCGGGTCGATGTCCGGGTTTATTTTATGTTTTTGACTTAGACCTGCTCAAAGGAAAATGGACGTCGTCTCGTACTCTTCACTATCACATGTACATGTGCTCACTCAACACTTGTGCTCACTGCTATCGAGAATGGGAGACATTCCACCACATGCTCACCTACTGAGAATGGTTGTTGCGAGAATGACGTCATTGTGTCATTGTAGTTCGAGTAATGGACATTCGATAACCAGAGAAAATGAAAAGTGTGTTGGTCAAATGAATGGGGAACCCAATTTTCATATGAAGTCGAAAGGTCAAAGTGACTTTAGATTAAATAAAAAAATCCTCCTCGTGCCCCCGACGAACTAAAATAACCCTTTTTTCGGGTTCTCCATACCCAATGCATGAAAATAACCTAATTTTTTGTTAGCGAAGTCTTGGGTTCTTATAATAAGAACCAAAAAGTTATCTAGGTCTTCAAAAGCACTGCTCCAAGACTCCCGTAACATGGGGATTCGGAACCTGGGATGGGTTCAAGAACCCCACTCCTAGTTTTGGGAACCCGTGCAACATAGAAATTAAACAAAGATAAATAATCACAATATGCTTAAACATACTGAAGTAGCAAACTTAAAAAGATAATTAATCACAACTAGCTTAAACAGATTGAAGTAGAAGACATAAAAAAGAGACATCATTACGAAGAAATTAAGATGAGGTGGAAACATCCACCTCAATGGGAACTAGATCACCTAGACTTTTGTAAAAGGATTTAGTCCATTTCCATGACAGAACTAAGAAAATGATAAGATTATTCTGGTGAACATGATGAAGAGCTTTCTGATGAAGTGGATTTATTGGATGATGAGAATGAGGTAGAGTATAAAAAAGTAAGATCACTTGTGAAGAGTGGAGCGAATTAAAGAGAAAATCTCCAAGAAAATAATATGGAAGATGTAGGAGAAAATGGATGGAGGTATTAATCTCAGGAATGTAGAAATATTTATTCTTTTTTAAGAGATTTATAGATTGACCAAAGAAGGATCCTATTTTCGTTTGTAAATTCTATGCAAACCTGGATTTTATTTAAAGAAACCATTTCCTTATAATAGTGATAATGAGAAGTCTCCTTTATACTTAGGTGATCATCTACTTGTTCTTAAATTGTAGCTAAGAGGTTCATTTTTTGATTAATTCGATTGAGGACTACTTTTTTTTACATTGTTTGATTGATGAATATGTAGATCCTTGGATGGATTCCTTCTGCTTAGAATTTGTACCTATAGAAAAGGATTGATGTTCAACTATAAACCATTTCGGGTCTTTTTTTGTCCGTAGTTAGCCGTACTAACCAATAATCTGCATTATGTTTATTTCATATTTCCCAACTAACTTGAAATGACTCAAAATATATAAATTAAAAGAAAATATATATTTTCATGCAAACAAAACTGTAAGAAAATTAAAATAAAAATTGTGAGAAATTAAAATAAAATTGTAAGAAAACTATGTTGTAATTAAATATTCAATAACCCGAATATGTTTTATGGTTTGCCTCTACTACTGTGAATAGTTTGAATGTTAAACATGAAACTTCACAGTGTTTGAACTTCTTTTATAATTTTTTGCACTTGAATTTAAATCTCATAAGTGTCTAATTTTACATGGATTATACTTTTCATTTTGAATGTGTGATCTGATTGATTTGATAGATCCAAAGGAGCTGTTGATGCATGTGTTTTGATCTATTTTAATTGAAATAGAAATGGTTGAAAGCATGACAGTTGTTTAGGCTAGGTGTCATTTATTGAACACAATGGGTTTAAATGTTGAATAACATAGCATTTATGAGTGACATGGTTAAATCTTCGCATGTGCAGATATGAATATGAATTTTGGATACAGCTTAGTAATAAGTGTCATACTTTGTAGTTCTCAAAGAACCATTTTGAAGGATTCATATGTATTTTTTTATTTGGGACAATATGATTTGTACCCTTAATACTTAAGAGACTATTTATGGACATTTGTGGGCCTAATCAATGTTTTGGGAAATTTTGGACATAAATTAAAAGATATTTGCACTTAATGTTATCTGTTTTTGTTTAAATAATGGTTTCATATATCTCAATTTCTCATCGCTTGGTGGGATGAGTAACGAGTACTATAACAGTTACTGGTCCCTGCACAACATTAGAAATCTCTCCCGTATCACCATCACTCAAGGCTCGAGACCTGCAGGTAGATATGGAGAAGTACTCATTTTATCATAAATATCCTTGCATGTCCACCGAATGCGTTGTACACCATGCTCATTTAGGCTCCACAGTAAATATTTAAAGGTATTGTTCTCATTTGAAGTAAGGACATTATATTCTTTCAGGTTCAAACCCCGTAGGTAGATGGACTCACTTGAATGGCCTGACACTGAAGACTATACATGAGGCCAATGAGCTCTATATCATTTTAACATGCCATATTTTTCATTCTAGGTGACCATTAAAAGAAAACACGGCTATTAATATTTGTGTACTTATGGATCCATTAATGCACTCTAGAGTACACTGGATTTGATGACATCATCAAATTTTAGAGGGAAAATGAAAAAACTCTTTTTCAATTCATATTTTCATCCACCTCAAAGTTTTTAATCAAAATTTCAAGTGGAGTACTTGGATGCGGAATTTAATTCCCCATCCAAGGAGTACCCATGTTACATACTTTCGACAGTCCTACTATTTAAAAATGAGAAATACATAAAAAAAACGGATTACAATCACATTTTTTATGCATTTATTTTCGTGTAGAAGAGTTCATCGAAAGTATGCAACATGGAAAATTTTGACGTAGAGAATTAAATTCCGCATCCAACGAGTACTCTTGCTCGAAATTTGAGTAAAAATTTTGGGAGATAAGTTTAAAATACGTAAGAAAAGTAGTTTTATTATTTTATTATTTTTTAGTATTTTTACTTTTTTACTCCAAAATGGCATCCATTATGGATGACATCATCATCTTGAATCCTATTGGTTGTTATAAATTTTATTTTTGTTGTACATTTTTCTTATGAGGCCCATTTTAGACCTCAAAATTCCCCTAATGGATTTAACCAAGTAAAAAATCCAATGAATGGTCTATATTGTTTATGATAGAGCTAACTCTAGTCTGTCAAATTTAATTGTCTGAAGGTTTCCATTATGAAAACGTGTGGGTTATGGGCCCATGTTTGGACGAAATA